>QEPC01014677.1:1778720-1789373 GCA_003113815.1 Sphenodon punctatus | reverse complement strand
GGGAGCCATGGGAAGAGTCGGGGGTGGCTGGGAGGGGGTAGCTGTGGGGGGGTTGCTGGGAGGAGGGGGGAGCCAGGGGGTGCCAGGGAGGGTGGCTGGGAGGTGGACCCATGGAAAGTGACTGGGAGGAGGGGAGAGCCAGGGCAGTGGCTGGGAGGGGGAATCTGGGGGGGCAGCACGTGGGGGGCAGCCATAGGTACCTGGCTCGGGCTTTTTCCTATGAGTCCGTGTGCTGTGCTGCCTAACCCCTGCCAGGACTCCCTCAAGGGAGTCAAGCAGCCTTAACGAAGTGACACTGCTGGCTGCCATGCACGCAGCAAAAAGCCCACCGGCTGGCTGCAGGTGCACTCTCTGTACTTCCGCCCGGGGTCCATGTGGGCAAAAGTGCAGAGAGGGCAGCTGCAGCCAGCCGGTGGTGAGAGACTCAGGATGGAAGGGGAATTCCAGAAAGCTTTATGGTCCAGTTTCCTTTCCATCCTGGACAGCGCAAGCTGTCAGAAATACCAAGCTGTCCCGTATAAATCCAGATGTCTGGCCACCCTAGCAGTAGCTACCACTGGGAAATTAGCCAGTGCCAGCAGCAAGCAAAGGACCTGAAGGGAGGCTAGAAGAAGGTGAAGGATAATAACCTTAAGTCCAGCCATGGCCTCCAAAGAGAGAGCTACATGGACCTCCTGGACACATTCCTGTTTACAGACAGGTCCGTAGTAGCTCTCCAAATGGCCAGCACTGTTCTCACCCAGGCACCCCTCCTTCATTGTCAATCCATGAAGCACCCACTCAGCCTGCTAACATCCTCACCTTGAGAAGACCAGGCCCTCAGAGAAACAGCCCACCCAGTTTGGTCACACCCCCAGCCAGGCTCCAACTTGGAGGACACCAACACCACCTCTGGGACCCTACCCTCTTGAGTCAGACAGCCAACACTCAGTCCCAGACCAAGTGTTGGTAGAGGTGGAGGGGACAGAGGACCCAAACCTCAAGGGGTGCAGTAAGTGAATGCACCAGAGGAGGGTGGGGGGCCTAGGTGACCCATCCGTTGGACAGAGAAGCCACATAATGCAAGTAAACAACATGGCTCTTGTTCCTTGCTGTGTTCACAGGTAGCCAAAACAGTGAGGGGGAGGAAGCTGTGAAGCCCCAGGACACAGAAGCACCATGAGGGAATGCTAGGCATGGCAGAAGGGTGGGAGGGCACCACGGTGTAGGCTCACATGCTTTACAGGCATGTGTGGAAGGTGGGGGTGACAGCGGGCAGGCAACAGGCATGATGGTCAGGAACAAAACACTGGGATGGGAAGACAGGAGTGGGCTGAAGCCCCAACCATTGGGTCTCCTTTCCATCCCACTACAGTTCTGCCAGTAGGAGAGCTAGCAGCACTGCCACGACCATATGTGGGTGCCCAGTGGAATCAGGCCCTGTGGGCACAAACCCAGCAGGTCTACTGGTAACGAAAATAAAACTGATCCAGCACTATTTGTGTTACAATTTCCTCAGCCAACCTAATAGTCGGTTTTAACCAATGATTAGCCTGGTATCTTAAATCTTGGGCAAAAATCCAAGGTTTACTATGCTGGGAAAGTCACAGTGTTCTGAATCTAGTCCTGTAAGTTTCTTTGGATATACCCATACAGGCAAGGATAGTGTCTTTAACTTTATCATAGTCCTGGTCTTTGTCATAATTAAGTGCTCAATAGGCAGCTTGGACCTCCCAAGTCAGGCATGCAGCCAGCTGGGAAGCCCAAGAAACCTTTGGCCAAAGGACTTTAGCGGCCACCCTCTCAAATATAACTAGAAAAGCCTCTCCATTATCTCCCGGTTCTGAGTTAGTGTTTCCATGATCATGACAGATCATGTGTGTGCCACTTCCACTTTGGGTTGAGCCTGTGTCTCCAGACATCATGTAAGCACCGAGACTGAGGGTCTGGGTCAGATGAAAAAGAGAGATAGAGTTGAGTGTCATCAGCATATTGGTGACAATGAACTCCAGAGTGCATCATGACCTCGCCCAGCAGCTACATATACACATTGAACTGGAGAGGGGACAGAATGGAACCCTGAGGGACTCCACATGAGAGGTCCCAGGGAGCTGAAAAATGACCCCCAAGCAGCACTCACTGAGTTCTTCTGGCTAGGAAAGAGTGGAACCATTCGAAAACAGTGTCACCCACCCTGGCACGGTCCCACAGGCGAGTCACCAATATATCATAGTCAACGGTATCAAAAGCAGCCAACAGATCTAATAGAATCAGCAGGGTCATGCGACCCTGATCTAATTCATGGCTAAGGTAATTGGACTTCAGCCAGTCCTCTTTTCCACCAACGGAGAGCTTTTCCCACAAGGGCAGGTCCCACAGTAGTTCAAAACATAAAGACAAAAATATAAGTCAATTACAGAGGCTTGGAAGGATCTCACCTGATTTATGTTCTTCTCAGTCCTGAACAGAATGGGGTTTGGATGTCCAGCCCGAAAACTTAGTTCGGGTTCATGGGTTCAGTCCCACTGAGTTCGGACCCCCCCCCAACGTTCAGAAAGTTCAGCCGCCTGGAGACTTGGGACGCTCCAGGGGTGCCCGTGGGGGCATGGCAGGCTATTGGAGACACAGCAGCAACAGAAGCAGAGACCAGAAAGACTAGGAGGTTGGCACATTGGCGTGCCTGTGGGGGCATGGCTGGCTGTCTGAGACCCAGCAGCAGCAGAGGCCGGGAAGGCTTGGGGCTTGGTGGCTGGCCTGGCACCCCTATTTGACCAGACATTGCAGGCTGACAGGCATCATTGGAGCAGCAGCAGACATTGGATTTCCCGGTAGCATAACCCATGGCACAGCAATGGCAGCAGCAGCAGCAGACATTGGATTTCCGGGGCACAGAACTCATGGCACAGCAGAGGCAGCAGCAGCAGACAGACAGCATGGCATGAGCAGCGAAAGGCAGGCTGAGGCAGGGTTCGAGGTTGGTAACCAGGGCGGGAAGACTGGCAGCGTGGCATGAGAGGCAGTAGGGAAGGCAAGCTGGGACCTTGGCAGGGCACTCAGATAGGCTGGCGAAGACTGTGCAGCGAGAGAGAGCCAGTCAGATAGGCAGGCCGAGATCATCTAGCCAGAGGCCAGCTGGCAGGCTTACAGCTTCCCAATGCCACCCAGCATCATGAGGTCAGTCAGATAGGCTGGCCAAGGCCATCTAGTCAGAGAGAGAGAGAGAGAGAGAGGCAGGGCGGGCACCAGGCATTGGAAGGAAGGGATAGCACCTCAGCAGCAGCAGTCCAGATTAAGGAGGAACCCCGTCCCAAGACTGCCCCTGGCATGGGATGGCATGTGCCACTGCACCATCAATCCATTCCCAGGAGCAGCTTGGGGAATCCCAGCAGTGGAAGTTTGACCTTGATGAAAAGCAACTGCTCCACCAACTTGACCCTCAGTCTCAGGCGGTGTGGTGAGCAAATGTCCCCCACCATAGAGAACACCTGCTCACTGGGGACACTCATTGGTGAGCAGGACAACAGACCCATGGCACTTTGGACAGGGCAGGCCACACATCCCTCCGAGAGCTGTGTCACCACCATGTTCTTCCCCCTCCCATCAATGCTGTCAGTGGGGCATCACCCAGTGCGGGCTAGAAGGCAGGAGGGGGCAAAAAATCCTCCATCTGGGCACATTTTAAGTTGGTGCGGGTGGATGATCCCAGGGAGGTGCAGTGCAGTTTGTGCCAGAAGGTGGTGAAGCTTGGGCAGGTGCTCAGCAACCTTGGCACAACTGCCATGGTGAGGCACCTCAAGGCATGCCACAGTACTGTGCTGCTAAGCGGGCAGGCAGGGGCAGTGGATGACATCGGGTTCACAACTGCAGCGGCCAATCATCCACCTCCATCAGCGGGCAAGCATCCTCCTCGAGCAGCTACCTCTAGCAGCAGGAGTCGTATTGCTGCTAGTGGGGGGAATAGCAGCAGCAGCAGCAACAGCCGTCACCAGTTAAGGCCCAGAAACATCAGTGCACCATTGAGGAGCTGGGGTGGGGGCAGCTGCTAAGTCTATCGGCAGCTGCAGGACGTGGGGGCGGCATGGCTTTCAACTGAAAGCCATGCGCATGTTGGGGGAAATGATTGCGCTCAATGGGCAGCCCTTCTCGGTGGTCGGGGACATGGAGTTAAGTGCCTGATTGGCTTCCTGGCCCCCCAGTTTAACCTGCCCTCGCGCACCACCCTGAGTCGGCAGGTGGTGCCAGCCTTGTACTGGGCTTTAAAGGAGAGAGTGAGGGAGCAGATGGCAAGGGCTGGGGGTGCCACCATCCACTTCACCATCACCTGTGGTCGAGCAGAAATGCGCAGCACGCCTACCTGGCAGTGATGGCACACTGGTGGCACAGGACCCGGAGACTGCATTTGGAAGTGGCAGAAAGGGTCCCGTAGCAGGGTATAGGTGGGCCCTGGTCATGGATGGCCTCCACACTTTTCGGAACTTCGAGGCACCCCTGACTGCCATGGTGAAGGAATGGGTCACACCAGGTGCGCCCTTCACCAAGGGGTGCATGGTGACCAACAACGCAGCCAACATATTGAGGAAAGTCCATGAGGGGGGCTTCACCAGCATCCCTTGTGCCACACACGCCCATCACCTGGTGGTCAGGGACGCTCTGGGATTGGGGGAGTAGGGGATTGGGGCAGGCACCCTTAGCTCCTTGATCGAGCGAGGGAGGATGCTGAATGGTTTCTTTAACTGGAACATAAAGGGAAGCAACCTCCTCTGGGCAAAGCAGGCAGAGCAAAGCTCCCCAGTGCACCAGCTGATGCAGGATGTGTCCACGTTCCTGATGCTTGAGCAACTTCTCGAGCAGAAAGCCACCTTGCATCAGGTTCAATTGGTGATGGACAGCAGTGCACCTCCAGGGTACAATGGGGAGGAATGGGAGATCCTGGCTCACACTGTCTTTGTTCTGAGACCATTCCTGGCCATGACGGAGACCATCAGCTCCTCCACAGTCACCCATCAGCCAGGTAACCCCTCTGGTCCAGAGTCTCCTGAGGAGGCTGGAGGAGATTCTCCAGGGACAGGATTGTGGCCCTCAGGGCAAGAAGCTGGTGGCTGAGGTGGTTTCCCTGGTGCAGCAGCTGAAGGCAGGGCTGAAAGTGTGGTTTGATGAGCTCCTGCAGCAGGAGGAATATGTGTTGGCAACCATGCTGGACCCCAGGGTCAAGGACAGCATGGCACGCCAGACACCACTCTATGACCACTGGAAGGGTGAGCTGGTGGAGAGGGTCTGGCAGGCAGAGAGGGCTCTGGAGAGTGCACGGCAGCAGCAGCAGGATTCCCCTGGGGATGGTGGGAGTGAGAGCAGCCAGCCCTTTCAGCCGGCGGGGTCTATCCCTGCCCCCAGCCCTAGCAGTAGCAGCACCAGCAGCAGACTGAGCAGCACCAGCACCCCTATTGCCAGCAGCAGCAGCTCATATGTGCAGGCCACTCTGGCGAACATGGACCCATGCACAGCAGAGCAGGCAGCATGGCTGAGGGCAGTGGTGGAGGTGGTGCCCAAGCAGAGTTACACGAGCGAGTACGTCAGCATCTCAGCAGTAGTGGAGAGCTACCTGGAGGAGTAGCCATGCAGTGATCCCAGCAGCGATCCCTTAGCCCACTGCTGGGAGCCTCTGAAGCCTGTCTCCCAAAATCAGGCTTGTGCAGGTTGGGGCATGCTGGTAATGGGCTGGGGCTGCTGCCTGCCACTCCACTGGCACGGCCCCTGCCACCTCTGCCACGTGCCCCATTGCTTGCCTTATGGGCAACAGACCGGCCTCTCCTGCTTCCCTTCTCCATTTCACCCACCCAAATAATGCAGAGGAAGATTTTATACTTTTTAAAATTTATTTATTCAAATTTGGAATATAATATATATCTACTATACTAACTCTAACTGCTATTAAGTATTCTAAAACCTATGGAACTAAATGGAATATTATCTAATATCTACAAAGGTCTTGTCCTACAAACACACTATAAAATTTTAAAACTGATTCACTACACACTATCTCTATCTATCTCTATAACTAGCCACCCCGAGCAGTATTCAGGAGGGGCGGGGTATAAATTCAATAAATAAATAAATAAACTAAGCTAACTCCTACATCTATCTATCTATCTATCTATACACACACACACACACACAGAGGGATGGGTGAGGGAACACAGACAGCTCACAACAAGCAGCACAGGGAGGGGTACAAAACTGAAATGAAAGCTAAATCAATCTAATCCTACTCTAAATAAATTGAAAAAACAGGGGAAGGGAATCTGGGATGGAATATATTAATTATTAATTATTATTATTATTAACAAACATTTATATAGCGCCAGCAGTGTACCTGGCACTTTACAAAGTAATAAAATAGACACGGTCCCTGCCCCTAGGGCTTACAATCTGAGAGACAGGAGCTGGGGGAGAGACTTAGGAAGGGGAACAGAGGGAGAGACAAGGGGTCTAACATTCATGAAGATGCGAGGTCTCAAGTGCACGTACTTGGCTTGGTTACGATGAGAATGACAGCAGGCAGGTCCATGTTGCAAGGATAAGGGTAAACCGATCGTAGGTATAGGAATAGTGGCTCAGCAGGATAAAGAGTCAGACAGAGCAGAGCGAAAGAGGTGAGTTTTAAGGAGAGATTTGAAGGTATGAAGGGAGGGGGCAAGGCGGATGTGGACAGGGAGGGAGTTCCAGGCATCGGGGGCAGCAAGTGAGAAGGGATGACACTTAGGGGAGGAGGGAAGGCGTGGAAGGGTGAGAGAGGGGACAGAGGAGGAGTGAAGTGCATGGAGGGCGTATGGAGGGCGATAAGTGCAGAGAGGTGGGGGGGAGCAAGGTTATGGAGGAGGGAAGGACTCAATGGAGTGGAGGGAGAAAGAACACAGGGAGGGGTAAAAAATAAAAATAATGCCTAAATCAATCTAATCTAAATAAATGAAACTATGGAGGTAAATGTGTGGAAATGGGTGAAATAGGAGGAGGATGGCAATGGATTGGGAGGAACACAAACTTCTGGGTGAGGAAGAGTTCTGAAAACGCCTGCTGACAGGATCAGTGGCTAGCTCAGAATGAATTGGAAGGGGGGAGGGCAATGACTTTTGTTACTTGCTGCGCCCACCTTACCACAAGCCCCATTGGCTCCATACAGCCTAGACCCTGGCCAATCGCAGACTGAAAAGCCAGTGGTCTGAGGAAAAGAGGGATGGTGATTGCACAGGCTGACTGCTAGTCCAAGTCTCACCACCCCTCCTCAGCTGACACACACACACACCCGGGCCTGCCAGCCATGTTTTTCCCGCCTGAGTCCACTTAAACTCATCCGAATGTGGTTGAACAGTTCGGGGATTCCCGCATTCGGTTTGGGCATCCGAACTGGCTAAGTTCGAGCCGAACTCGGAACGTCCAAACTGTGTTCGCACATCCCTACACAGTCCTGGGTCTGGCCTGGTCAGCGTCTCAAGTCCCCAGCTAAGGTAATACAAGTATGGGGCTTCCTTCAGCCCTCTCTGGGTCTTTGGCTTGGGGCCAGTCCAGCTCCTTGGAAAGGTCTATCCTCTTCAACAGCCTCCTCTGAACTGCCCTCTTGCTAATTTTGAAGCCAGTTTATATAGCCCTGACTTCTCTCAGCAATCTCTCTTTTAAAAGGATACCATCCTTTTACCCTTTATTTATACTGCGCTCTGCCACATGCAACTCCTGATTCACCATATGTGCCAGAGGAGTGCGAGCACTGGGCAACCAAGCTGGGCTTCCGGGTGCTGTGACCCGCTAGCGTGGCCCCGCCCTGGGATGATGGGACCATGAGACACAAACAAAAGCACAACATTTTCAGGAGATCTCAGTTTCCTGAGTTTTGTCTGTAGCTGGTCCCTCTCTCCACTTTCGTTTTCCAGTGCCCTGCTTAGGGCGAGGGACATAGGCGGGACTGGCATGAGTGCCTTGATCAGATACTGGAGCTGGACCTTCTTGGGAGGCTGGGGAGAGCTGCCTCCTGGGAGGAGGAACAGACTGCAGCTGGGCTTTGTGCCCTGTACAAGGCCTGGATATGACCAGAGCTGCAGGTTGTCCTGGCACTCCGACCTGGGGGTTGCTTTCAGCCCCCACTATATAGTGGTGCAACATATTCTGACAAGGGGCTACCAGAGGGACATGTATGAATGGGGCTAATTTGCAGAGGAAGCAGGGTTCCCCACCTCCCCTAGGTGCCAGGACCCAGTTAAACCTTTCTGCTGTGGGTTGTCAGTGTGGCTGATCTGTGGAGGGAGGGGGGTTCTCCACCCCCACCTACCACAGGCACTGGGACCCCATTGGAATTTTGCGCTATGGGTTGCCAGTGTGAATCTGTTGCCCATTATGTTAACAGTGGGTGGAAGGGACTAGACTGGCAGCATACCAGGGAGACTGGTTGTTTGGCCCACGTGTGGCTGCTTTCATTTCTGTATTCTGCTTTCCCTTTTTATTCCCCTATCACCATAAAGTATGCACTTTTCTCCCTCCAGCCAGGTTTCAGTGGGTGGTTACTGGTTCCCCCTGTGACTTGCTGGAACCTCCGTGTACCAGCAGGGATGCCAGAGGCTGCTTCCCCGGCCTCCACTCCCGCTCTTACAGAGTATCATGGAGGGCAGCTGCTGCAGCTTCTTTTGCCTGCAGTTTGCCATGGCTGTACATCATGGCAGGAGGGTGGGATGTTGGGAATAGGGAAGAGCCAGGGCCAGATGGCTATCTGTGTGTTTGGTTCCTCCGCCCTAGGTGTGGCATGGGGATGGCATTGGTAACTTGAACAGATCATTTTTTATTTATTTATTTCACAAAATTTGTATCCCGCTGTCCCCGCCTCAGGCGGCTCAGAGTAGCTAACAACAATATATTAAAAATATAAAACAATTCTAAACACAAACAAAAATACCCCCTCCCCCATCCCACCCAACCCTACCCCTCTCTCTCACCAAATGCCTGATGAAACAGTCAGGTTCTGCAATTCTTATGGAAGGCTGGAAGGTCCAGGACCAAACATTCCCCTACCGGGAGGGAATTCCATAGGCGCAGCACGGCCAGCGAGAATGCCCTGCTCTGTGTGGTCCCCTGGGAAACCCGGGGGACCTCCAGAAGCGCACCCCCAGACGACTGCAGGGGTTGATCCAGGACCCAGGGAGTGAGGTGGTCTCATAGATAAGCAGGGCCCAGACCGTGTAAGGCTTTGTAGGTTAAACACAACACTTTGAATCGGGCCCGGAAGACTATTGGCAGCCAGTGCAGAGATCAGAGCACTGGTGTAATGTGCTCCCAGTAGCCCAACCCCACCAGGAGCTGGGCCGCCGCATTCTGCACCAGCTGCAGCTTCCGAGCCATCACTATAGGTAGCCCCACGTAGATCGCGTTGCAATAGTCTAATCGAGAGGTAATTAAAGCATGGATGATCATGGCCAGGACCGGAAGTGAAACCAGCGGCTGAAGCCGCCACACCAGATGTAACTGGCGGAAGGCACTTCTCACCACAACCTCCACCTGGAGATCCAGGCGGACCTGCGCATCGAGGAGCACCCCCAGGTTCCGCACCTGGGACATCAGCAGAGGGCAGGCTCCATCAATTGGTGGAGCTTTCAACTCCACCAACCTACCCACTAGTAACACCTCCATCTTGTCAGGATTCAGTCACAGTCAGTTAGCCCTCATCCAGTCCCCCACAGCTGCCAAACACCAGGTAAGCACCGAGACAGCCAGGTCTGGGTCAGTTGAAAATGAGAGATAAAGTTGGGTGTCATTCATATACTGACCCCTCACCCCGAAATCTCTGATCACTTTGCCGGGCGGCTGCATGTACACGTTGAACAGACGAGGGGACAGAACCTATCCCTGCGGGACCCCACATGGGAGGTCTCGGTAAGATGAAAAGTAATCACAGAGTAACATCCGCTGAGTCCTTCTGGTCAGGAAAGAGCGGAACCATTCAAGAATGATCTTTCCCACCCCCGCACTATCCCGCAGGCGCGTCACCAACATATCATGGTCAACGGTATCAAATGCTGCTAACAGATCTAAAAGGACCAACAGGGTCAATCGACCCCGGTCCTTTTCTCGGCGAAGATCATCTACCAAGGCCACAAGTGCTGTCTCAGTGCCATACCCCGGATGAAAGCCAGACTGAGAAGGATCAAGATAACCAATGCGGTCAAGATGCCCCCAGAGCTGCTGAGCCACTACCCATTCAATAACCTTCCCTGAAAAGGGAAGGTTAGAGACAGGCCGATAATTGGCAGGGGAGTCAGTGTCAAGCAATGGTTTCTTGAGCAGAGGCCACACCACCGCCTCCTTGAGACATCTCGGCACTCTGCCCTCCCGCAGGGAGGCATTAACTACTAGGGGTGGGAAACCGGTAGAATCCGGTATCTGATAATGCCAGTATTGGGCGTACCGGCATTATCGGATTCGGCCCGGTAATCCGGACCCGGTACCAGATTCCGGGGTACCGGATTTTTTTGCATTGCAGCCATTTAAAAATGGCTGCAATGTAAAAAAATTTAAAGCCCCAGCCAAACAGTTTTTAAAAGAAAAACCCTCCCCGAGTCCAGGCTGCGCGGGTGGAAGGGGGGACACCCCCCACCCACCCTGCCCAGCCTGGCTTTTTGTTTAAAAAAAGAACAGAGT
>QEPC01014677.1:1756152-1775522 GCA_003113815.1 Sphenodon punctatus | reverse complement strand
GGGAGGGGGAGGGATATTTCATTGGTTTCAATGGGGACACAGCGCCCCATTGAAACCAATGAATTAAATCCGGTACCGGCATACCGGATTTAATCCGGGAATCCGGTTTTCCTAGAACCGGTAACCGGTAAATCCGGTAGCCGGTAATGGGCCCGGGGTCCCACCACTATTGACTACAGCAGCCAGCACTGGCTCCAGTGTCTCCCGGCAGCTCTTAACCAAACAGAATTGGCACAGATCTAGTTCACAAGAGGTGGCTCGAACAGTCCCAAGCACCCGCACCACATTATCAGGAGTCACCAACTGAAAGTGATCCCATAAAATCGGACAACTGGGACTTCTACAGCCTCTACCTCCTCCACTGCATTAAGTGCGGCATCGAGGTCCTGGTGAATCTGAGAGATTTTATCTGCGAAATAATCCGCAAAAAGGCCACAGCGGGTGGAAGATGACTCAACCCCCGGGTTGAGGGAGGCCAGACTGACCAGCTCCCACACCACCCAGAAAAACTCCACTGGACGGGATTTAGCAGCTGCTATGAGGCAGCAATGAACTCCCTCTTTGCTATCCGCATAGCCACGGCATAGGCTCATAAACTAGCTCTATGTCTCAATCTGTCGACTTCAGCAATAGATCGACACCACTGTCACTCTAACCATCACCCTTCTAGCTTCAGGACCCGCAGTTCCTCAGACAACCAAGGAGGCCTGCGAGGCTACCGTCTGGGCAACGGATGCCTGGGGGCCATTTGGTCGATGGCCTGTTAGCAAGATATTCCATAGCTCAACGAGGTCATCGATGACAAGGTCATCAGGGTCAGAGGGTAACTCCCCCAGAGCAACTAGAAACTGCACCAGGTCCATCAGTCTCCAGGGGCAGACCATCCTAATGGGTCCTGCACCCTGCTGGGGGAAGACATGCACTAGAAGGGAGGTCTGTAGGACGTAATGATCCATCCATGACAGGGGCACAGTTGTTATCTCCCCCATTAACGGAGCACCCGCCTCAAGGCCAGTGCAGAACATGAGGTCCAAGGTATGCCCTCCAAGATGTGTCAGGCCATTGACCCTCTGGGACAGGCCCATGGTTCCCATGGCGGCCACGAACTCCTGTTCAACTCCCCCGAGCACAGCATTGGCGTGAATGTTGAGGTCCCCCAAGACTATCGTCCTGGAGGACCGCAACACCACTTCCGACACTGCCTCTGCCAGAGCATGTAGGGAGGCCGCCGTACTAGTAGGTGCACGGTATACCAGCAGAACTCCCCAACTGTCCCCTGCCAAATCAAACACAAGATGGAGACCTTCAATGCCTACCATGGTTCGCACTGGATACCTCACAGACCACCCCTCTTTAAAAATCATAGCTATGCCCCCCCCCCTCGGTCCCTCCAACTATGACTGGTGCTGCACGGAATACCCGGCCAGAACAAGATCAGCCAAAATAGGCCCCAATTCATTGTCCAGCCAGGTTTCCGTAATACACACGAGATTGGAGGCACAGTCCAGGATCACCTCCTGGACTGTTGTTGACTTATTCTCCACCGACCTCACGTTTAACAGCACCAGAACCGGGTTGAGGGCCCACTGACCACGATCCACTTGCTCCTCCACAGGGGGAGGGGCAAGCAGGATGTGCACTAGGTACCTATCCCGCCTCACCAGTTCTACATTCCTCCTCCTGAGACCATATCTCCCCTAGCCCATCATGACCCCAATAGCCACGCCCACCCACCCCCAGCTGACCCCCCAGCCACCATTCCCCAGCCATCCCGTCATTAATGCGAGGGAGCACCCACCCCAAGTCTCCCCCATCCCCTCATCCCCGGAACCCCCTCTCTCACAGAGGGTCCCCCCCACCCTATCTCTCAGGCAATGCCCCCCATCACACCGAGCGACAGAGTCTGACTACCCCCAGCTCCCCCCAAACCTACCTCCCTACCCAACCTACCTTTCCACCCCCTCCTAGATCTCCCTCTCTCACCGGTAGTCCCCCCTCCCCCCTAACTAACATATGCCCCCCACTCATGGAGAAGTCACACCCCCCATCCCCTGGGTCACCCCTTGTCCTCTCACCACAGGGAGTGGCCCTTTTCTCCCCAACCCCTCCCTTCATAATATACACACCCCGTCCCACCCAAACCCCCTTTAAAACACAAACAATAATGTCTCTACCCCTCCCCCCCAGTATATTATATTTAAAATCCTGTACAGTTCTTCCTTAAAATTGATCCCTAATAACCAGGGGAGGCACTAATTTAAGGAGACTCACTCTTCCCCCACACAGTGAGGGATCAGGCAAGGGAAGTGGAACCAGGCAGAGAGATCCTTCTGGTCTGGCCTCATGGTGCTAACCAAACAGCAGGCAGAACAACAGTAGAAGAACTTACAGTTACACTTTACAGTTAGGTTCTGCTGTGCCATGCCACCACCTAGACAACGCACACAACCCTGCAAAACGGTGTGCAACTGCATGGAGAAATAAATCCCATCAAATGCCAGTCAGCCCAGCAGACAAAATTAAGAAACCAGATGTTCAATCACCCCTGCCCCCAGGGAACCCTCTTATTTTTAAAAAAGGCATGGCATTGGCACTATTGTGGCATTGGTAACTTGAAAAGACCAGGCAAGGGGAAGTGGAGTCAGGCAGAGATCCCTCTAGCCTCATGGTGCCAAGCAGCTGGCAGAACAGTAGAAGTTACACTTTACAAGTAGGCTCTGCTGTGCCATGTGGCAGCCAGAGCCTTGGAAAAAAGAAAGAAGACAATACACACAACCCCACAAAACAACGTGCAACTGCATGGAGAAATAAAAAATCCCACCAAAAGCCAGCCAGCCAGCCCAGCAGACAAAATTATAACATATACAAGAAAAAAACCCAGACATTCATGCGCGCGCGCGCGCGCACACACACACACACACACACACACACACACCGGGGCACTCTCTTGGCATGGCATTGGTACTGTGGCACTGGTAACTTGAACAAACCAGACAAGGGGAAGTGGAGCCAGGCAGAGAGATCCCTCTGGCCTCATGGTGCCACATGCCAACCATGCAGCAGGCAATAGTAATATGGCACCAAATTATTATTTTGTTTAAAAAAGCATAGCATAGTAAAGGTAACCCCTATCCCCCAGAACTGACCCTATGAACAGGACAGGACAAATCACACCAGGACAGGACAGGCATCCCTCCCCCTCCCCCCCCAGCTGATTTCTTACAGATCAAGCACTGTAGCACACAGCCAGATTATTATTATTATTATTATTATTAACAAACATTTATATAGCGCCAGCAGTGTACCTGGCACTTTACAAAGTAATAAAATAGACACGGTCCCTGCCCCTAGGGCTTACAATCTGAGAGACAGGAGCTGGGGGAGAGACTTAGGAAGGGGAACAGAGGGAGAGACAAGGGGTCTAACATTCATGAAGATGCGAGGTCTCAAGTGCACGTACTTGGCTTGGTTACGATGAGAATGACAGCAGGCAGGTCCATGTTGCAAGGATAAGGGTAAACCGATCGTAGGTATAGGAATAGTGGCTCAGCAGGATAAAGAGTCAGACAGAGCAGAGCGAAAGAGGTGAGTTTTAAGGAGAGATTTGAAGGTATGAAGGGAGGGGGCAAGGCGGATGTGGACAGGGAGGGAGTTCCAGGCATGGGGGGCAGCAAGTGAGAAGGGACGAAGGCGCTTAGGGGAGCAGGGAAGGCGTGGAAGGGTGAGAGAAGGGACAGAGGAGGAGCGAAGTGCACGGGCTGGAGTATGGAGGGCGATAAGTGCAGAGAGGTAGGGGGGAGCAAGGTTGTGAAGAGCTTTATAGGTGAAGACTAGGAGCTTGTGCAGGATTCGTTCAGGAAGGGGAAGCCAGTGAAGCGAAGAGAGGAGGGGCTGCACATGGTCGAAGCGACTGGCGAGGTAGATGACCCTGGCAGCAGAGTTTTGGACAGAGATGAGGGGAGAAAGGTGAGACCGGGGAAGGCCAGTGAGAAGGAGGTTACAGTAATCGAGGCGAGAGATGACCAGAGCATGAACAAGAGTTTTGGCAGACGAGACAGAGAGAAAAGGGCGAATCTTAGCAATGTTATGGAGGGAGAAGCGACAGGATTTAGCAACAGAGTCAATGTAGGGTTTAAAAGAAAGGGCTGAGTCAAAGATGAAGCCTAGGCTACGGGCTTGGGGGACAGGCAGGATGGTGACTCCATCAATAGTTATTGACAGTGAGGAAGGAGAGGAAGGATGAGGGGGGAAGATAAGGAGTTCAGTTTTAGCCATGTTGAGTTTGAGTTGACGTTGAGACATCCAGGTAGAGATGTCAGAGAGACAGTTGATGAGACGAGCTTGAACAGAGGGAGAGAGAGAGGGAGTAGAGAGATAGAGTTGAGTGTCATCAGCATAGAGGTGGTATTGGAAGCCATGGGAGGCAATGAGTTTGCCTAAGGATGAGGTATAGATCGAGAAGAGGAGAGGGCCAAGAACAGAGCCTTGAGGAACACCAACTGAGAGGGGGAAGGAGGAGGAGGTGGAGTTGGAGAGAGACACATTAAAGGAGCGGTCAGAGAGGTAGGAGGAGAACCAGTTATGGACAGAGCCACAAAAGCCAAGGGAGTGAAGGGAATCCAGCAAGAGTGAGTGGTCAACAGTATCGAAGGCAGCAGAGAGATCAAGGAGGACAAGAATGGAATAGAGACGTTTAGATTTAGCCACCAGAAGATCGTTGGTGATCTTAGCGAGAGCAGTTTCAGTAGAATGAAGGGGGCGGAAGCCAGATTGGAGGGGGTCAAGGGAGGAGTTGGAGGATAGGAAGTCAAGGCAGCGGGAGTAGACAACACGTTCAAGCAGCTTGGAAGCAAAAGGAAGGAGTGAGACAGGACGATAGCTAGAAGGGTCAGAGGGGTCAAGAGTGGACTTTTTGAGAATAGGAGAGACTGTGGCATGTTTGAAGGCAGAAGGGAAAGAGCCAGTAGAGAGGGAGAGGTTGATGATGTGCAGGAAGGAAGGGGCGACAGTGGGAGTAATGGAGGTGAGGAGGCGGGAAGGAATGGGATCAAGGGGGCAAGTGGAAGGGTTGGAGGAGGAGAGCAGAGAGGAGATTTCCTTAAGGGAGGCAGGGGAGAAGGAGGACATGAGAGAAGGAGGGGGAGGAGGGAGAGGGGTGGGAGTGGGAAGAGAGGAGTGGGAAGCGATGTCGAGGCGGATCTTGTCTATCTTGGAGGTGAAGAAGGAGGCAAGATCCTGAGCAGAAAGGGAAGAAGGAGGGGGAGGACAGGGAGGCTTGAGGAGGGAGTCAAAGGTAGAGAACAGGTGGCGAAGGTCCCGAGAACAGGACTCAATGCGGGAGGCATAGTAGTGTTGTCTAGCAAGGGAGATAGCAGAAGTAAGGGTAGAGAGACAGAATTTGAAGATTTGAAGATTTTAAGACAGAAGATTCACCAAAGAGAAGGGAAATGACTGCAGCCACTTTTATTTTGCCCTGCTAAATGTGCTATCTGACTTGGCCAGCCAATCAGAACTTGCCATCTGGCTTACCATCACTCGAGTGTCCCCTCCCATACCCCCTTCTAACAAATATGGCAGTAAGTTTAATTTCCAGAAGAAGCTCAGCTGTCCAGCCATGCGCACAATGGTTTCTGAAGTTTTCCAAGGAACGGCCTTGGTCCTTGGAACTTCAGACTTTCAGAACCAAGTACCGGAATCTTCAGTGAATTCTGAAGTTTTTCGAAGGCTGAGTTTCAGCTCTAATTTAAATCAATTTTAAAATTTTAAATAATTTAAAAAGAACTGCATGTGCAAAAGGGCTGCAGGGCCATTCTGCGCATATGTGATCTTTCCCAAAATGGCTCCAGTAGAGTGTCTGCCATTTTGAAAAAGGGAACCAGTCCAGATTTAGGATTAGATTTACCCCATCCCCACGGGCTTGGAGTGGTACTTACTGGCTTCAGAAGACTTGATTGAAGCACTGCCACTGCTATGGAGGCTCTGGCAGTCTCCCTTGCCATGGCATTCTTCCTGCTGTATATGTGCAGGACCATTTTGCGCATGTACAAAATGACATTGCCACCATTTTGGTTAGGGGTGGTGGCCATTTTGCGCATCGCAAAACAGTCCTGGTGGTCATTTTGCACACGCGTAACATGGAGTAGGGAGGATGCCATGACAAGGGAGCCTTCCGGACCCCCCCCAGCAGCAGCAGTTCTTCAATCA
Organism: Sphenodon punctatus; assembly: GCA_003113815.1. Taxonomy (NCBI): domain Eukaryota; kingdom Metazoa; phylum Chordata; class Lepidosauria; order Sphenodontia; family Sphenodontidae; genus Sphenodon; species Sphenodon punctatus. Next base: position 1,769,318 of record QEPC01014677.1, on the reverse strand, counting down.
AGCCCTCTGAGGTTGGTAAGTACCACTCCAGGGCCCCAGAGGATGAGGGTGGGGAAAACTCTGGATCCGTAACTCAAGATCCTGTAATTTGCAGGGCTAATTATGGGATTTTACAGATTAACCCATAACAACCAATTATGGGCTGTTACAGATTGATCCGAAATGGTAATTTCCATTCTTACTAAAAAGCATAGACTTCTGGGTATACAGAGATGTGAAGGCTTAGACTCTGGGGTGGAAGCGCCAGCCTGACTGGCTTTTTGAAATTTGAAATAAAAATGAATAATGAGGAATTTGGCTTCGTTGGCAAGTTGAAAGTGGTTGCTACATGAAAGGGGAATAGATCATTGATGAGGTTTGAAAGAAACTGTGATCAGGCAGGGAGCAACTGCCAGTATCCTACAGAGTAAGCATCAGAGGAAGGAATGACAGTTTTTGATCAATCTGTTTAAATAAAAACTTGGTGGTTTCACAAACCTGGAGAAGTCACAGCAATTTTGAAGAGATCTGCAATCTTGAAATAGTGTTAGGAGAGCAGCAAAACTTGCCTAATGCACACAGGAAACAAACATGACGGGGGCCCGGTTCACCCCGCCTGGGCCAGCACTGACCGCGCATGTTTGTTCCAGGCCCGCCAGATGTGGGCCTGGTTCAAACTGGGTTAAAAGTTGCTCTGGGTCTGGAACGAACCGGGCCCACGGTCCAGCCCTGTGAACCACCCAGGTGGGCCAGAGCTAGGCGAACTGGGAGGCGCATCTGTTTGTGGGCCCACTCAGCCCAGTGTTGGGGGTCGCCATGGCTGCCTGTCATGGTGGGGGATGGGGCTCCAGCCGCAGCATGGGGGTGTAGCTGGGTGGCTGCATGGCACTCCCTGCCCTCCCACCCCAGCTGGTCCAGTGGCGGGAAGGTGTGTTCCAACAACCAGAGCTGCCCTGGCCGGGGGTAGCCCTCCCCACCCCTGGGCAGGATGACAGCAGTGCCATCACGTTTGTAAGCACCTCATGAGAAACAAAGGTGAAGTTTTCTTTGCCTCCCTTCCTCCCCTTTTAGTGTCTTCTCTGAACAAACAGAAAGAAAAAAAGTTTTCTTCCTCCTCTGGGAGGAATAATGATCCATCACAACTGAATACGCAATCGCAGAAAAACCTGCCTGAAACACAGACACATTCTAATTCTGTAAGCTTTAATTTAGGTTGAAATATATTACTTCTGCTCCCCTCTTTCCACAGCATATGCATTGCACTGAGCCACTGCAGACTTCTTCCTTTGCATAAATTGCTCTCTTTTTTTCTTGTGGCTGATCTCGGATCCACTGCAGTTAATTTGGTTACATATTTCAATGATTAAAGTTGGAGTCACAGTGGTACTTCCTCAGTTTTTAGCTAATGCCGAAGTGCCTCTGGCACTTGTTCAGCACCAGTAAGATCAGATTTGCCAGGAGCTTAATAGTCAAAAACATCTTTCAGAGGAGTCCAGGGACCTAATACCAGGAATTATTTTTGAGACGTGTACCTTTCCCCCCAGCCCTGATTTTTTACCAATTGCAATTACAAAACTATAAAGATAAAATAGCTTTTTAAAAGTAGCATTTATCCCATCTAAATGGATATTTTGAAAAACAAACAAACAAGCAAACATAAAAGGAGATCAAAATCAATGTTTGATTTTGTTTTATTTATCTGCTTTGCTATAGAGGTGATTCCCCTCGATTATGTCTCCAAGAGACTTTTCAATCAGCGTCAACATTCAAATCTCTGTTAAACAGAGTTTATTTTGTTCAGTGCCCTTGCTTGTATTATTCTCCCATTTAATTTAAATATTCAGCACAGCAAACATTCCACCTTAAAAAGAAATACAATGAGAAAGAGAGCTGTACACCTTGACTGAATTTGTTTCCTCTGGTAGCCTGAGTAATGATGAGGATCCTCAATAATAAAAACACAAAGCAAAATGCATAATTAAGAAAGAACATATACAAATTAATTCTGGGTTAAGTGGAATTGCAAATAAATGTGTTGAAAACACATTTCACTCTCAGGTCCACTCAGTTTCACCCTCACAAGTTCCACTCTCAGTAAGGGTGATAAGGGGCTCTTTTATCTTAGCTGAAATGCAGGCTCCAAAAACTAGGAGGAAATCAGGCAGGTGCCTGCCAGGTCAAATCTATTTGTAACAAACTTGCCTCAAATGACAAAGAAGCTGTATTTCTAAGGCCAGAAAAGCCTATTATAATTTCTAATGCCGCATTTCTCAAACCACGCTTTTTAGCAAAATTGCAAGGGGATGCATCTGTTTGTGTGGCTAGCATTTCACGTTTGCATGCACAAACAGACTTTTAGGGGATATGAAAACATATGATAGCTAAGTTTGTAATTCTCTGGTTTTTCTATACAAAGAGGGAATGTGTGCGCGTGTGCAAGTTTTCACATATCTAAAAGAATCAACATAAACTTTTTGAAAACCTAGCCAAAATGAGGACTTGAGAGGGCTCTCCTCCTCCATAAACCAATGGAGGAAGTTTTCAGGAACAGAGATCCATAAATTCAGGAAGGAAACTAGCAAGAAGGTAGCCAGAACCCTGAACTTCTACTGTCAGTGTATAGTAAGGGTGGAGGGAAAGTTTTTGAAAATTAGTAGAAGCTCTGAAGTCTAGATACGAGTTGTGATTGGGCACTTAAGGGGTGTCATCAGGTCAGGGAAGTAAGGGAAAGTCTAGATCATGGACCTATACTCTGGATCGATCCTCAAATGAATGTCCTCATTTCTGCTCCCTCTCCCCTAAGCATGCTCCTTCAATGTTTGAGTGAATTGGCTGAAGTCCCCTTCACTGCAATGACGGCGACAGGGTAATTGTCTGGCCCCCGTCATGTGATGCAGGCTGTAGCTTGCATGGGGAGCTGGGCAGCGGCGTGGTAGAGCGTCGCTGCCTGGAGAGGAGTTGCTATGGCAACTGACTGTGTAGCGAGTGCGCAGAGGTGCAGCGCTATGAAGAAATTAGCAGACCCGCCCTTTTCAGGCAGGGTGGAGTCGGTCGGACCGCAGTGAAGCAGCATTCGGCGCCAAAGCATGAGGAAGGCAGCAGCAAGGATCCTTGCTGCTGAGCATGTGCGCATGCCTAGGCTGCGGGCAGAGCCTCAGTCAGAGAAGATGGGCCACCCCAAGAAGAAGGCAGCCAGAAAGAAGTGCCCTCAAACTGAATGGAGCCAACCACTCAGCGGTGATAACCCCGAGAGGGAAATGACTGGGGAAAGGCCTCATCGAGGGTGGAGTTGATGGAGCGCTTGGAAGCGTGTGAGGCCCTGTTACGTGCCCACAGTCCACCCCCAGATCCCACAGCACCCCAGGCCATAACAGGCAATCCTACCAGTGATCATGATACTACAGCGGGGGTGGGGGGCAGGCCCCTGAGGTACGAGATTGGGCCAGCCATAATCCTGGGCAGGTGGGCCAACAGACCGGGGGTCCCCTGGTCCCACCTCCACAAACACTAGAGGCCCCTAGGAGGGGCACCAGGGTAGTCACACACACACACCGCCCGATACAGGGATGAAGGAGGAGTCGAACCCCCGCGGGGGAGCGGCAGACCTGTCCACGCCCAGGGTGGGATCACCGGGTCAGGGATATGTGAACCCCCCTCCCAGCAGATGGACCCCAGGCAGGAGGCCTCCACTTCAGAATGGGGAACCTGAATTAGGAGGACGGTTCAGCCCCACAGGGACAGGAATTTAGCCCCACCTCCATGTTGTCTCCTATGGGGACAGGTGGGGAAAGAAGTGGCCACAGGGCCTAGTCCAATACCAAAGACAGTGTATGGGGAGAACTCCCCTGGCCACACTGGGGGCACCAATGGGCACGCTGGGCAACCTAGCTGGGCACAACATATCCGGAGGTATATTGTTAATAACAGGTGACAGACCACCACCCCCGGCAGCTCGGAGACAGAGAGAGGAACATGAGGAACAAGACGCGAACACAGATCACGCTATGTGTCAGAGGATCCTCGCAATCGAAGAGGTGCTGAGAGGCGAACCCTCAAGTCAGCCCCAGATGACCACCAAAGCGGGGCCCAACGTGAGCATACCACAGCAGACTAGGGCGTATGGTGAGTCTAATACCCACGGGGGGTGGGCACCCACCGCCACGGGAAGTGATAGGGGACCCTCTGCGGGGGGCTTGCCCAAGGGTATAACCAGCAGCGGAACGGGGCAGGGATTTCTATACTGGCCCACGCATGTGGCAGGGAGCAGTCAGGCAGGCACAGCTCAACCAATTCCGTCAGCCCAGGTCCCAGGCTACAGCAGGTAGACGGGGCTTGGGCTTAGGTGTTCCTGGCCATGCCACCCACAGCAGAATCAGGGATGGCAGTGCCCCCCACCAGTAATACACCGGTTTGGGGCCCAACCTCGGAAGCAAACCCATGGGAGCAAACCTTGCCCACCATGGGAATGGGGTGGGAACACCAGCAGTCATCTGCCCTCCGGGTGGGATTATTGTGGATGTGGTCGCCCCATTTGGCAGCCATTTAACCCTTGCCACTAAAGAGAAGATATGGTGGGGGGAATACGTAGACCTGTATACATTATTGTTTAGTGACCCGATAGTGGATAATTCTGAACCAGAAGGGGAAAAGAATAAGGAGAAATTTAAGCACCCCAAGGCAACAGAAATTGGGTATACTGGACTTCCACATTTGCGGTATATATGGGGATCATAATGCAGGTGGACCCGGGGCATGGGCTGGAGCTTCATAAGTTGCAGACTGGAGCTGCAGACTATAAAGCCCTATAGTCTGCAGGGCCCACGGAACCAGTCCCCCAGGGGCATGGCTCCGCTATGACGAAGCGTTTCATTATAGGGCAAGGGAAAAGGGGGTCAGGAAGGAACCACAGGGTCCCGTCCTCAAAAAGGGGCCGACACCAATTCGAATTTAGGCCCTTGAAAAAGCCCCGAGTAAGCACCCAAACAGGGTCGAAGTAGAAAACATGGTTCAGGGCTTTAGGAACGGCTTCATAACAACTGCCTGTCCAGTTGCATGCCCTGGAAAAGTTAAGAATCTGAAATCTATTGAAGGGCACGAAGATCTGGTGATAAAAAAGATAGACAAAGAAGTAGCTGAATGCAGAGTCACCGGCCCCTTCGAATAGCCACCCATGCAAGATCTGGTTCTGTCCCCTTTGGGTATAGTACCCAAAAAAAACCGAGGTGAATTTTGATTGATTCACGCCACCTGTCCCATCCTCGGGGCACCTTGGTAAATGATACAATACCGAAAGAACTGGCAACAATCAGGTATGTGTCCTTTGATGAGGCGGTCGAGAAGGCAAGGAGCAGGGGAAAGGGGGTGCTGATGGCCAAGTGTGACGTTAAATCAGCGTTCCGCTTGCTTCCAGTCCACCCCAGTAGTTTCCACCATTTGGGGTTCCATTTCAAAGGTAAATATTATTACGATCGAGCAATGCCCATGGGATGTTCGATATCCTGCTCGGCATTTGAACGATTCAGTTCATTAGTCGAATGGATATTCAAACATAGGTGGGCGGGAGGTGACTTGACAAAATATTTGGGCGACTTCTTGATTATAGCCCCGCCTGGGACGGGAGAATGCTTGACCGCGATACGACTATTTCAAGAGATGGCCGGCGAGCTCGGGATTCCCCTCGCCCCAGAGAAGACTGAGGGCACCTCTACGAGAATAACTTACCTGGACATCGAACTGGATACCAACCTAAATTTATCCAAGTTGCCAGAAAACAAACTAGATGACTTAAGGGGGAAGATCTGGGAATGCACGCTTTCACAAAAGATCACCATCCGGGCCTTGCAGTCCCTAGTGGGTAGCCTGAATTTTGCATGCAGGGTGGTGGCACCTGGCAGAGCATTTTTGTCCAGACTATATCAAAAACTAAGGGGAGATCTGTCCCCGCACTATAGGATCATGGTGCCCCAGGACATGAAGCATGACCTCAAGTCATGGCTTGATTTCCTGACCAAATACAATGGAGTGAACTTTTGGCATGAAAGGTTGCTGCTACGCAGCGATCTTCAGGTGCATTCCGATGCCACCGGTGGAACGGGGTTTGGCGTGTACTTTAGGACGCGATGGTGCGCGGAACTTTGGCCACTGACCTGGCACAAGATGGGGGTAACAAGGGACTTAACCTTTTTAGAGTTGTTCCCCATAGTGATAGCAGTACTGTTGTGGACTGAACAATTTGCCAATCGCACGGTATTATTTTGGTGTGATAACATGGCAGTTGTCCATGTGATAAACACTTTAACGTCTCGTTCCCCCCGGGCCATGACACTAGTCCAGGCAATGATAGGGTCGTGCCTGCAGAACAACATATTGTTTACAGCATGCCACGTCCCCAGTATTGACAATGGCATAGCCGATGCCCTCTCTCACTTTCAGATCAAGCGATTCCGGGAACTAGCGCCGGAAGCCAGAGAGTTCCCCGACCCCCTGCCTCTGGGGGCATGGAGCCTTGGGAACAAGAACTGCAGAATATCGTTCAGGGATCCCTGGCCCCTGGAACCCGGGCAGCTTATGGTAGGGCGTTCCGGGAGTTTCAGGCATACAGGACTAATAAGGGATGGGCAGCAGGCTTTCCCATTGCCGAGCCCGAAGTGCTACAGTTCGCCATGTCACTTCGGCGTAAAGGTGTCATGTATTTCATAGTATAGGCCTATATATTTTGGCCATCTGTGTTTCAAATGTATTAACTTTGAGTTTTTATATGTTAACTTTCTGTTTTAATGTAAGCTAATTGTGTTTTGAAGTATTGATTCCTAAAATCAACTTCTGTAATTATAATGACTCAAGCTGAAATCCTCTGCTACATTCCATTGAATTTCTTTCCAAGCTCCCCAAATGGACATTTGACTGTTGCCAAGGAAACAACCAAATGGATGGGCCATAAAGAGGCCTCCTTCTAGCTAACCTAACTCCCTCTGGTTAACTTAGAGTTTTTTCAGACTAGATGTCTGGAATGTTATCTCTAGGTGTCTAGATGACAGATAGTGCCATTCATAGAGATATTTCCAAGACTGAGAAGAGTATTTTGTTAGTTTCTTCTAGCTAACATATCTATATAATTTATGATTGGAATAATCTTTAAGTTCTGGTTATTTTCTCTATAATCTGACAATTATCATTGATAAAAATACAAGGTTTCAATTTAGTATTAAACCTTGATAAACCTTGAAGGAAGTCTAACTCTGGTTTCTTTAAGAGAGCCAATTAGAATCTAGTGTATCTTCTTGAGGATGATGTCATGATGACACTACTCAGTAATGTGATCCTTCTAACAGGCTCTTTTATAGAGAGAGACAGCCTGGCTTTCCTTAGATTGAAATCCCAAATACCATTGGATTTCCTTCTCACTTAACATCATGGCAGACTAAGGATGAATCTGGGAAAATATGTAATGTATCATTCTTGATATCTTTGAGCCAATGAATTGTGCATATGCTAAGCTTTTACAAGCTTTTTCTTACCTCGGTATTTTCGTTTTTTCATGAACTTTGATTGGCTATCAATACCATTCTATGTAAGCTACTGATACTTTCTATTTATATTTAAGTAAACTTTGCATATATTTTTATATTCCAAAAGTCTCATGTTCCTTTATTTATAAATGTATTGTCATTTTACAATACTTGCTTTGCTAGCTGGATATCAAAGTGAAGTGTAAACTCATACAATTTAGGAAAAAGTGTAGCCCAATCCAGTATAACCAGTTCATCTGGGAAACTTAGTTCACTTTCCCTTTGTAATTTATGAGAAAAACGCAAAACGTGACAAAGGTTAGGGGTACCTAGTGGTACCACCATAGGTGGAAAGATAGTGGCCATCAACTTTGTTAGCAGGATGAAGGGATACCCATCGCCAGACAATGGTTTTTACATAAAATGTATGCTCAAAAGCTGGTCCAGGTCCGCACCGGCCCCAGCTTCAGTCCGTGCCCCCATAACCACCCCTATATTGCTGTGGATTGTGGGAACATTGCCCGATGTTTGTCATGATGTATACAAGACACAGTTGTTTACCACAGCATACGCCATGACATACTTTGGAGGCTTTAGGGTAAGTGAGGTGGTCCCCTTGACTCGCAGGGATCTTACCGGTAGGTCCTTCATGATAGATGACCTCACGTGGACACCTGAGACATTGCTGGTAAGGCTAAGGCAGTCAAAGACAGACCAATAAAGTAGGGGAATGAACATTGAGCTGTTCAAATCTGGGCAGGAAGGAATATGCTCAGTAGAGTAGATGAGGCGGTACCTAGACATACGCCCGCAGGCAGCGGGAACATTATTTCGACATCAGAACTCTGCCCCTTTGACATGTTACCAGTTCAATGCAATCCTTAAGACTGCATTGACTAGGTCCAGCCTTCCTGCGGGTGATTACGGGTCACATTCCTTTAGGATAGGCACCGCCACAACTGCAGCAGCAGCGGGTTTGCCAACCGAGGCAATTCAGGCAGTTGGGCGATGGTGGTCGGATGCATACAAGAAATATGTAAGGCCCTATCAGTAATAATCAATTGTGTCTCCCGTGCGCAGGGCCTAGGTCCACCGAGGTCGAGAAATGAGAGGTGTGGATTGTGGGCCACAGCTTGGTGCGCTGGGCCAGGAACGCCGCCATACAGACTGACTGGGGCCTCCAATTGGGATTAGGCTACAAGGCAATGATTAGGTGGTATGGAACGGGGGTATGAGATGGAGCCAGTTGCTGCCAAAGCTGAGATCGCTCCAAGGGGGATCAGCACCTCACATACTAGTGATTCATTTAGGGAAGAATGACATTACGGCTAAAAAAGGGGTTAACTTAATGATTAAAATTAGGCAGGACTTGTTAATAGTTAAGACTTGGTTTGAACATGTTCATATATGTTGGACTAGTTTTGTCCCTAGACTTAAATGGAGCAGGGCAATCAATCCAGCCAAAGTCGATAAGACATGTAGAAATATTAATCGTGAAATGGCAAAATGGATAGTCAGTATCAGAGGAACACTCATTCGGCATATGGACATCGCATATGGCCATCCAGACCTGTTCAGGGAGGATGGTGTACATCTCTCCCCAACAGGAAATGAGTTATACTTGAAGAACTTGGCCCACCACTTGGAGAATTTGTTGGATGTATAGGCAGTGGGTGTCAGGGGAGGCCGGGATCGGCTCCCCCTTTGTGGCGGGGGTCCAGTATGTTATAGTAGGCTAAATAGGTAAGAATAGGATAAGATGAGTCATCTCCTTAAGAGATGGGGAGGTGACACCCAGTGCAAGGGGGAGCGCAGCGGCACTGGGGTCATTACCCTGGGAGGGGTGCCAAGTCGGGTCAGTAAGTACATGCACGGTCTGCTGACTTTGCGGGTACTCACCTCCTTACTCAAGTCCACAGTTGGGCCTGTTCCCCTTCTGCCAGAGCCAGGGTGCTGTCAAAGGGGGAACTTCAGTTTGGGAGTACTGACATGGGAGGGCACATCCCAGTCAATACCTGAGTTAATAAGTATTAAGTAGCTAGCATACTGGACCCATATTGCTGGTGCAATCACCCACTGGAATATGTTTGAATAAAGAGTGCGGCCAAGTCAAAACCAGATACAGCCTCTGTGTCTCATTGGGGGGGTGCGTCGACAATTAATGGCCCAGATACAGAAAGGGGGCAAATAAGAACCAGTCATGGGTTAGATTGGGCTCATTGGCCAGCGTTTTCCCCACCCCTGTTGTACAACATAGGCGTATACCTCTCTTGTCCCACTGTATGGTAACCTTGGTGACCTATCCTACCAGGCAAAAATGATCCACCATTGAACTGTGAGGCTGGATTCTTTGTGGCACACCTGTGTGGTGTCCTCCACAACAGCCTATGTCTTATAGCAGGGTGCACACAATCTGCTGAACTCTAGCAGCCTGCAGATGTGAGAGGATGGAATGGGGTAAAGTGAGATGTAGGGTCACGCCTTCTACCACCTCTTTAGCCTTGAGTTCAACACATACATGGTGGTCATTCCTCTCACCCTCATGACTTCCATATGCCTGAAGGAAGCGGAAGGGGGACCGCTCAGCTGAGATCTGTGTATAATATAAGGGTGAACTCACATGTAACCCTACTAAACTCTGATGTCTGGGAGGCCCAGGAAGCTGGATAAACAGCCCCAGATTGCTATTGCGTGTGAGAAAGACATTTCGAGTTCCAGCCCCACTATAAAATTGGATCTGATGAATAGGTCAGAAATAAACGTCAGATCAGAGTTTAAAATGGGGCCGGAACTTGGAGTGCCTCACTCACATGCAACAGCAATTCGGGGATCATCTGGGGCTGTTCCAGGGCCCCACAGACATCAGAGTTACATGTGATTTCACCCTAAGAAAAATCAGTGGCAGACATAGGCTGTTTTTACATGGTGCTGCCGGGTGGGGGATGCGTGGGCACGCTGGTGCATGTGCGGTGACTGGGCAGGGCGTACACCGGCTGCACACATCCCCACTCACCCCCCACTCACAGAGCAACCTCCATTTTCCCCAGTTGCTCTGTGCATGGGGATGAGTGGGATGTGAGTGGGGATGCATGTTAGGCGGGAATGCACCCGCACCCGCGATCACTGTGTGTGCCCACACTGCGTCCTTCACACGGATCGTGCCCACTCATGAACATGAACACAGCTGCATGTTCATGAGTGGGTGTGTCTCATGTAAAAAAAGGCCATAGTAGGTCCAGGGCTCTGGGTTTCAGACCAGATTCAGCAAATCAGTTAAGCATACGATTAACTGTAATTGCATGCATAAAAAGTGAAAACAGACAGCATATTATTTAACCGCTGCATTGTACTCTCACTCATGTACACACATACACAAAAACCTGCTCAGGGGATGGGTAATGTAATAGACAACCAGCTTGGTGGGTGAGCAATAGACACAAACTAAGGTGGGTGGGCAAGGGCAGTTGAAAACCATGGCACAGAACAAATCACCCCATGCAACATCCTCTCACTAGGGGTGCTTTCTTCAGCCAGGAGGCTCCAAGCACTGCTGGGACAGGAGGGCACACCCCTCCTTGTGGGAGAGTACACTCTACCCTCTGCCGCCTGTGCTACTGCCACTGGGATCCCCTCACATCCTGGTGACAATAGCACAAGCAGCAAGGGGAGGGGTGTTCTGTCCTCTTAGAGTTGATTGAGGGGCTACGGAGCCTCCCAAGTGACTGGGAGAGAATGTCCCCTGCCCTCTTGCCACTTGCAATGAAGCACCTGGGATACCCTCACATTGTGATCCCAGATACTGCATCATAAGCGGCAAGGCAGGGGGTGCTCTTTCCTTTCCCAGCCACTTGGAAAGGAAAGAGCACACACCTATCTCCCACTTGTAATCTTGTGGGGAGAACTGGGATGAGAGCAAATGGACCAGTCCATTCACCTTCAACCCGATCCTCCCTGCATGATTGATTGCAAGCATCTGGAATCCCGGCGACAACCGCACAAGTGGGATACACTCTCCCTGCTGGTCATCAACACTCTAGTGAGAGCATGGATGGAGAATACCTGTCAGTGCACAATCCTACACTCTGACGAGCATTCTCCGTCTGCACCCTCGTCAGAGTGCAAACGACCAGGAGGAAGATCTCTTGCTGCCCAGGGCAGTGGGAATTCCTTCCCTGCTACTCCTAGCAACAGCAGAAAGTGATAGGGCTGAAACAAGAATAAAATTCATTCTGGCAATAATCTCACAACTCTGGTGAGATTTCACGAGATTCTCAAGAATCTCAAAAACACCCCAAAATGCGCAAAATGACCATGCATGTGTAGAACGGCCCTGGCAGTCATTTTTCTGCATGTGCAGACCATTTTTGGCTATTTTGCAGCTCTCATAAGAATCTTGTGAGAACAATTTTGACTAGATTCTTGAGATGAGAAAATCTCATCGAGAAGCCTATTCTCAATGAGATTTTCGAGAAGGGAGAAATCTCATTTTAACCCTAATCAAGGAGAAGAACCGGTCCTCTAGAATACCCTCTTACATGTAGCTGCACAACAGCTACATGTAGGAAGGAACATGGTATGGCACCCATGGTGGGTTCATTGTTACTGAATCCTATGCCTAGAGCTGAAATGAGTAACTTATCCAGTAGCTAGACAGATATCACCATATCCATGGTATCCAATATCTGATTGGATGTCCTGCGGTATCTGGTTTAGTATCCAGTGACTATCCAGTTAAATGGATAGACTCTTTTAAAAAAAACTCACTCCCTCCTTCCAGACTAGTTGGGTTTTACAGAAAATGGTGAACATAAATATGGCAAGTGGTAACATGGTAAGCAGTCATATTCACTATTCCAGCTTGCTGTTTAACCTCCACAGTTACTGGTTAACTGCCAAACTATCTGGAATACCGGATATTAACTGTGGATAATTTTTCTGCAATCGATTTCCGCCCTCACCCACTCCCTACTCCATTGGGGACAAGGGCTGTTTGTCCCACTGCCCCCACAGAGGAAGGAGCATGATGTGGGTGCAGCAGCATAGAAGGGCAAGTGAGAAGGGATGAACAGCGCTGCAGCAGGGGTTGCCAGGCAACCCCCCTAACTGTGATGCGAATGAAGCCTTATGTTGCAAGGCTTCAAAGGGGCCATTTTAGTCACCTACGACTCCATACACAGTTGGTAATAGGCAGGGGAGCCAGATGATCACACAAGCACCCTACTCACATGATCAGCTGCTATGTAGGACCTAGAACCGGTAGGTGGTCACAGAATGGAGAGACCCAGATACACAACCAGGGAAATGCACATGAGCCATGCAGAGCAGCTGGTGAGTAGCGGGGAAGGGGCAGGAGAATGCGGACCCTGACCACGTGGCTTCGAGCAGCTGGGCCTTAGGGAGCGGCTAGGCAGGGGTTGGGTCTTTTGCCTGCCTGGAATACCTAGGATTTGGGGGGTGCTCATGGTGTACCCCATCTTTTTTCAAGGTACCTTTGGGGAAGCAGGGCCCAACTGGGGGCAAGCTAGGGGTGCTGCTGGTGTACCGGGCCCCTTCCTGCCCGGCGGCATCCCTTGCCGCTCTAGCGGAGCTGGCCTCGGAGGTGGTGTTGGGCTCCCCCAGGACTTTGGTTCTGGGGGACTTCAACGTCCACGCCGATGCCGGCCTTGTTGGGGCGGAGCG
>QEPC01014677.1:1717856-1750152 GCA_003113815.1 Sphenodon punctatus | reverse complement strand
TAATAATAATAATAATAATAATAAAGACAACCCAGACAAGAATAGCAGGACACATCTGGAATGTTCTGGGATGGTAAAGGGAAATGAGGCCCTAAGAGGAGAGAGAGAGAAGACCTGAGAGCTTCTCAGGAGAGAATACTGGGACAAATGGAAACCTGAAGCAAGAGTTGATTTGCCTGAAGATGACTCAGGTCAAAGAGCTTGATAAAGTGGAGCACAAATAGAAAGACTGGGGAAATCCAACAATCCTTAGCAAGGAAGGTGAAGGCTTAGCCAGTTGCAGTGGCAGAGAGATTATACAGAAGACATTACCTGAGGTGAATTGGTGAACTATGAGGATCTAGATGGGGAATCTTTTACCTCCTGGGGGCCACTTTAAAAGCGTGCACAAGCTCTGAGGGCCACAGAGAAGTTGGTGCAGGGGTGCTTAAGGAATGCACTGGAGGAAAGGAGGGCCCAAATCATGGATTTGAGCCATGGAAGTATCCCCTGTTCTTGTTTGTATGCCCTTATCACTGCTTCCTTCTCTTGAGCTCAGTTTTTCACTGATTGGAGGCAGGAACTGGATCTAACGACCAGATTCAGAAAGTGAAAAATACAAACTTGCCACAGGTCGCATTTGGCCCCTGAGCCTGAGGTTCCCCAGCCCTGATCTAGATAAAGAACCCTAAAGAAGATGGTGGAAGGAACTAGGATGATGTCAACACAAATGAGCAATTAGGGCTCTAGGGCCAGGAGATAAGAAGGCACTCCACTCAACGCATACAGACACACACACACACACCCTAGCTGTGCCCATTTTTAAATGGCCTATGTACTTTGTATGGCAAATTGTAGCTCTTATTTCTGTAGATGACAACAACTGCTATCAGACTCCAATCCCATATTTATCTTGACACTGTTCATTCAAAATCTGCTACTCTGCTGCATTTACCAAATGTATTGATCTTTAAAAGATCCAGACATATTTAAGAATCAAATGAATTGATGAGTAACATTGTAAAAGTAAACTCTGGGAAGTCTTAGTACATGAAAATGGAGAGAAAATCAAAAGTGTTTTGAGAAAAGTGAATTTAAGTTTGGGGAAACATTTGAAAAAGTCCTCCATCATATCCTTCTTGACAAGCTGTTAAATATGGCCTAGATGATGCTACCGTTAGGTGGATTTACAGCTGATTGAAGAACTGTACCCAAAGAGTGGTCATAAATGGCTCCTCATCAATATGGAGGGAGGTATCGAGTAGGGTGTCTCAGGGCTCGGTCCTAGGCCCTGTACTATTCAACATCTTTATTAATGACTTGGATGAAGGAGTAGAGGGGATGCTTATCAAATTTGCAGATGCTTACACCGTAGGAGACAGAAACAAGATATAAAATGATCTTGACAGTATGTAAAGCTAGGTTAAAACTAACAAAATGAAATTCAACAGAGATAAATGTAAAGTTCTGCAGTTAGGTAAGAAAAATCAAATTCACAAGTATAGGATGGGTGATACCTGGCTTGGCAGCAGTACATGTGAAAAGGATCTAGGGGCTGTAGCTGATCACAAACTGAACATGAGTCAGCAGTGTGATGCAGCCGCTAAAAAGACTAATGAAGTTTTAGGCTGCATTAACAGAAGCATAGTGTCCAGGTCACAAGAAGTAATAGTTCCACTCTATTCTGCACTGGTCAGACCTCATCTGGAGTACTGTGACCAGTTCTGGGCACCGCATTTTATGAAGGACATCGAGAAATTGGAATGGGTTCAGAGGAGAGCGACAAAGATGGTCAGGGGTCTGGAAACTAAGGCCGTTTTCAGACGAGCGCGGCGGCGCCCGCGCTTGTTTCTTAAAAAAGCCGGCAGCCCGTTCTACACGAGACGCTGCCGCCGAATACGCGCATGCGCGGCCGACGCGCATCCATTTCCGGCCGCGAACTGACCGGGTCGGCGATCGAGGCTGGTCATACGCGGCCGGAAATGGATGCGCGTTGGCCGCGCATGCGCGTATTCGGCGGCAGCGTCTCGTGTAGAACGGGCTGCCGGCTTTTTTGAAAACAAGCGCGGGCACCGCCGCACTCGTCTGAAAACGGCCTAAGTCCTATGAGGAAAGGTTGAAGGAACTGGGTCTGTTTATCTTGGCAAAGAGAAGATTAAGGGGAGACATGATAGCAGCCCTCTACTACTTGAAGAACTGTCACAGAGAGGATGGAAAAGACTTGTTCCCTCTTACCCCTGAAGGCAAGATTAGAAATAATGGTCTCAAATTACAAAAAAGCAGATTTTGGTTTAACATTAGAAAAAACTTTCCAACAGTAAGAGCTGTTTGACAATGGAACAGATTGCCTAGGGCAGTGGTGGGCTCTGCTTCGTTGGAGGCTTTCAAACAGCGGCTGGGCAGCAATATGTCAGGGATGCTGCAGCTGTGGGTTTCCTGCACTGAGCAGGGGGTTGAAGTAAATGATCCCTGGGGTCCCTCCCAGCTCTACGATTCTATGCAATACATGGTTTAAAAACAAAACAAAACAAATCCTAAATCTCCTCTGGCAGCAAAACTTCACAAATGCACCATGCAGAAACCTCAGTGGCAAAAACATTACCAAACTAGATAGGATACAATATATAATTTGTCAGACAGAGCGGGGGTGAGGGGTGGGGGAATAGAGCAACACTTGGCCTCTAAAACGTTCAAATACCCAGCGGCTCTAAAGTAATCAGGCTATTTGGCACTGGCCTAGGAAGCTGGCACCTATGCTGGCGAGAGAACTGCACCAGAGGTACAGGCAGGCACTACTGCAATGAAGGATAGCACCCAATGCCCCACGGGTGTGGAAGCCAAAGGCTTTGTGGGGCTACAAAACCATAAAGTGGGCCAGAGGGCTGGGGTTCAGGAAGGCTACAAGGAGGTAACCGAGCCAGTAAAAAAGGACGTGGGGTGTGTGTGTGCGCGTTTCATTTATGGGTTTTGTTTAACTCAAATGAAATTTTGTAATTTTGTTTAAGGTAAACAGAAACCATAAACATAATTTTTAAAAATGAAATTTTGTTTAGAACTTTTGTTTTGTTTGAAAGTGCCTGCTGCAGTGAGGCTGTTTCAGGCAAAACAATGTATCAATTCTAGCTAGGGTGGAGGGAGGCAGTGCCCAAAGCAGGACTGGCATCTCTGCTAGCCAATTGGGATCGCTACAACATCATGGAGCACTTGACGCATGCAGATAATTCCTGTGAAAGGGCTTCATTTCGTGCTGCCAGAACTTGGAGTAGCCAACCAGGGGCACTGGAGGGAGGGCACTGTGAAAGCCACAAGCTGCACTGTAGCTGTTTTGACTGCTGTTAGCTTCAGAGCATTTTGCAGATTCTATTCCTCCTCCATTTAAAATTGGACATATATTCCACCTCCCCACCCCCAAACCTACTCATTTTTCACTCTAGAGCCTGTTCTCTTTGTCAACTGGGAGGGAAGGCACTGTGAAAGCCACAAGCTGCGCTACAGCTGTTTCGACTGTTGTTCGCTTCAAAGTGTTTTGCAGGTTCTATTCTTCCTCCGTTTCAAAATCAGACATATATATCCCCCCGAACTCACTCAGTTTCCACTTCAGAGCCTGCTGCTCATCAGTTCAAGCTGGGGTGGTGGGGAATGGGGAGAGCAGATTGGCATCTCTGCTGGCCATTTACTGCTGCCAGGACTTGGAGAGCCAACCAGGAGACACTGGGGGGGGGGGGGGGAGGAGGCACTGTGAAAGCTATAGGTTTTGTCTGACTGCTGCTAGCTTTAGAGTACTTTGCAGATTCTATTCCTCCTCCGTTTCAAAACCAGACATAGATACCCCCCCCAACCCACTCATTTTCGCTCCACAGCCTTCTGCTCTTCTGCCCACCCACTGCCTGTCACATTCTCTCTCTCTTACACCCGCCAGTCACTTCTCTAACTGATGGGAGTCACTCAGGCATTAGAGCCACCAATGAGAATGCCCGCAGACTTCTGCTGCTGCCTGCCTCAATAAGAGAGAGAGACACTGGGCACCATGCCCACAGAGGGAGTTACCTAATGAATGGGACACTTAACGGTTCTCAGCCACAGTTTGGTGATGGGAAAGTGTCAGAGAGCCAACTTAAAACCACTGTTTTAGCAAATTGAAGCCATGCAAGTGAATGCCCATTGAATTGAATGGGGAATGCCCTTGCCCATTAAATTAACATTAACACAATAAAAACAAAATAAAGAAATGAAACAGAAAAAAAAATTACAACGAAAACTAAAATGTTCCCTCCTGCACATCACTCAAAGGAGGCTGGCCTGGAGACCTTGGAGCGGGGCCAGGAAGCCAGCCTGCAATCCGGAAAGCCAGATGGCAAGGGCCAGACTGGAAAAGACATGTATAACTGACTGGGAGGGACTGTGTCTGGCCAAGGGGCCTATAGAAATAGATACTCAGCAACTTTTTATGTTGAACTTTTTGTGAAGCTGCTGGTGATGGCTTGCACGCTGTAAATAAAGGACACTTTGGGGAAAGATCCAACTTGGACTGAAAGTGGAGCAGCTCACTCCACCTGCGCTGTTCTTCAGGGGTTCTTCAGCCAGCTGTTCACCCAGGGCTTAAACTATTAAAGGGCCAGCACCCTGCCCGGCCCACTAGCTCTTAAAGGGGCAGGGACTCTCTTAGGGCTCCCTTCCAAAAAGAGGTTTTGCTAAACTGGATTTGAGGTATTTCATTTCTGTAGTTTAGGGATTTCATGCAAAGTGTTCTCATAAAAAACCCTTTCAAATAAAAATTTACACTACTTAGGCTTTCTTCTGTGTTACTGAAGACTTTCTAGGAATAGTACATAGAGTTGCAATATACTGTTATACTATAATTGAGTAGTTATACTATAGTGCAAGATGTAACTTAAAACTAGTATAAAAATAACTTCATAAATATTGTACTTTTAAATATTTTCACCATTTAGGGCTGGAAAAGCTCAAACAACAATTATGTCCAACCAATCCAGGCAGCTGGTCACACATGAATGTAAATTATTTTAGGAAGGTTTCTTTAAAGTAAAAAAATGACCAGATTCTTACAGATACAACTGCAGATTACACCAGCCTTGTGTATTAGCCTCACTATTCGATGACATTTGAAAAATCATGGCTATTTCAAGCACTCAGAAAATTTGGTTAAAGATAGCACAGATGTATGCAAAGGAGAAAAGTGACAGACAGTCATCAGCATCATTGTGGGTAACATTACTGTCAACTTCAGCAGCATAAGGATAATATACAGAACATAAGACAGATCTAAATCTCCTGATGACAGATCTAAGTTTGTCAATGACATCCAGTTGCCCTTTACAGATTATTTTCTTGGTTATTCTGCAAATAAATTTGATACAGGAATATAAGAGGACAACTGTAGCAGAGCCAGTGCATCCTATTGGACAGGGTACCGGACTTGGGTTTATATACAATGCCTAGAAGACCAGGTTTCAAATCCTATTTTAGTCATTAATTTACTAGGTGGTCTTGGACAAGTCACTATCTCTCAGCCTCACTTCTCCTTCTGTAAAACAAGAATAATAATGATCTCAGTCTCCCAGGTTGTTGTGATGATGAGCTAAATAAGGATCATAAAACACTTTGATCACTGAAATCACTACATAAATAGTAATAAATGGACAGGTGCCAAAACAAAAAAGTGAAGCAGTATCTCTTCCTTCTTCTGTCTTCTCTTGCTTGAAGCAGGAAGAAAGACCAGCACAATTAAATTAGTTAGAACTCTGGATAGTAAACCTTACATCAAGTTGTTCTAGCTGAGGAGGCCAGAATCGGTTCAGTTTCCAGTAGTTCTCAAGCTTTTTGCTTGGGTGACTCCATTTTGGGACTTATATATAATTCTATGACCTCAGACAGCATCAAAGACAAGCAAAGTATATCAAATATCAATGAAGACTGGGACCTCATCTGCAGTTGACATGGCCTCATTTGTAGCCCGCCTCCCAAATTGGGAACCTCAGCCTTGCTCACATGAATAGACATACTGAAATCAATAGGCTTGTTCAGATTAAGGACTAGAGCTGCGGAAAATTTACACAGCAAACAATGAAGATCATCTTTAGCCCCGGTTACTGTCCTGAACTATATGTAAACAAACATCTGTTTTCATAACGCATTTATTATTCAAAACTACGCAAACAATTGTTCATGCAAACATATTTGCATTCCTGTATGGCTCCCAAGTGACTTGCTGAAACAGTTGTTTGTGTCAACAAAGTTACAAAAACGATGAGTTCTGTTCATTATATGCCAGTTAAATAAACAAATCAGAGATCATTTAGGCATTAAATCATGATAAAGCAAATGTAATGTCACCACAAGTGCAGGTATATTTTCCACAATAATCTCTCTTTTTCTTGCTTTCAGCCAATAGCTGTCTGGCCCCTCCTCTATTCCTCATTATATTTTATACCTTTATAATGACTTGATTCATCTAAGTGTTCCATCAGAGCATAAAAATATTGGTGAAAGCTAATCCACAGAGAAGGAAGGTTGCAGTGGCAAAATATGTCTTCATTTGTCAGGGAGCTCCTGGTCAGACAGCTCAGCCTCAAAAATGGAAGCACTGTCCAGGGACGAAAGCTGGGCAGCTAGGAGATGCTTGGATGATTCAAATTCCTCGCAAAACCCCACTAAAGAGGCTTCTATAATACGTTGGCCACAAGCAAAAGCTCTTCACTCTAACTGAATTTCTAGATAAGACAGTAGTACAAATATGCTGACTGGCAGTAACTGAACTTAAGGAGAGGGCAGACATTACTTGCTCTTGCTGAACCTTAATACCTTCTACACTTTGCAACAGTAAACTCTTGACACATTTACTGAGAGTTTCTTCTATTGTAGAGTTAGCTTTCTGTTGAAAAACACACATCAGAAATTTCTTCAAAACAGAACTTTACTAAGAACTCAGAAGACATGCCTCCATACTGTACAGACTGCCTGGGACAAGATGGAGGACAGAGAGAGGAGAAGAGAGGAGACAAGGAGGGAATAAAGCCTGTTTCATCTCCTGACTCTCCCCCTACTGGACAAGCCCCATATTAAGCTTGCAGGGCTTGCAATGGGCTTTTACTTGTGACAGTTGCACAATCCAACTCCCCCTTCTCAACAGTCACTAGTCAAACCCACTAGGTTCATTCTTCTTAATAGCTTGCGATGGTGTTCCCCTGCTAGTGGCTTCATGAACACATCTGCGGTCATATCCTCTTTAGGACAGTATTGCAGATCTATGAGTCCTTGTTCCTATGAGTCTTTCAGGAAATGTGCGTCAATGTGCTTAGTTCTGGGGTTGATTCTGTTTGCGCCAGCTCTATACATCCTTGGTTGTCTTCCAGGATCGGCGCGGGTCTATCCATTTTTTGCCCCAGATCATTCAGAAGCTGTCGCAACCAGATACCTTCTTAGCTGGCATGCGCCGCTTCCACGTACTCTGCCACTGCGAGAAAAGTGTCACAGATGCTTGTTTCCTAATGCACCAGCTGATGGGTCCTCCACTAAGCAAAAATAGGTACCCACTGGTAGATTTTCGGTCTGAATGGTCTCCAGCCCAATCTGCGTCCACGTACCCTATCAGGTCTGACACGGAAGTTGCTGGGAGCCGGAGCTTGAGGTGCACAATCCCTTTCAGGTACCGTAAGACCCTCTTCACTGTGTTCCAATCTCTTTGTGTTGGGGCTGAGACTTGTCTACACGGTATACCTATTGCCACAGCAATGTAAGGCCTTGTTATTGTGGCAATGTACAAGAGTTTTACTGTTGCCTTTCTGTATTGCTTATTGTCTGGCAGCAATAAGCTTGGTTCTTTGATCTCCTTTGGGTAGCTGGTTTCAATAGGGGTATTTGCTGCCTTCGCACCCCGTATGCCGAAACTTTCTATCATCTTTTCTATTGCCTGTCTTTGGTAGAGAAGATAGCTTCTGTCATCTTCTCTTTCAATTTGTATTCCAAGGTAGTGCATTATGTTACCCAGGTCCTTAGTTTCAAAGTCCAGATTTAGAGCTCTCATTGTTTCACATTCATCCCCTTGCTCAAAGCATATCATTGACATAAATTAATACAAAGATCCACCAGCCCCTTAGTCTTTTTGTGTATAAGCAGGGATCTGCTTTGCTCCTGGTAAAATTTTCCCTCATGAGCACCTTGTATATTTTAGTGTCCCATGCTCTGGCGGCCTGCTTAAGCCCATATATGCTTTTGTGCACTTTGCATTCAAGATCTGACCTTTCAGGGTCTGCAAATCCCGGTAGTTGGTCCATGTAAATATCTTCCTTCAACTCACCATTTAGGAACACTGTTTTCACGTCCATATGCTTGACTTGCATTCCTCTTCTGGCAGCTATGCTTAGCAATGTTCTGATTGTAGCATGCTTAACTATAGGTGCAAATGTTTCATCGTAGACTTCTCCGTACTTCTGGGAGTATCCTTTCACGACAAGTCGGGCCTTGTACCATTCAGTGTTTCCCTGTGCATTGTACTTTATTTTAAATGTCCATTTACAACCTATAGTCTTTCTCCCTGCAGGCAGTGGAGTAAGTGTCCATGTTGCGTTGCCTGCATGGACTTCACTTCTTCTTCAGCCACTCTTACCCATTTTTCTGCTTCCCCTTCTGACATCTGCAAGATGTCCTCCCAGAATGCTGGCTCTGACAATTTACTGGTGCTAACTTTGTAGGACAGACGAGTGGGGGGAATGCCTTTGTTAGACCTTCTCGACTGTCTTGGCTCAGCATCAGCAGCCGGCTGTGTCTGTTCCTGCACTTCTGTTACCTTTGTGCTGATTTCGACTATTTGTTCATAGGATTGCTCCCTTTCAGTGGTTTCGTCCGTGGTTGATTGTTCTCCTTCACCTGGACCTTGGAGAGTCATCACACTGTCGCTTAAGTTTTCCACAAAGGTCAAATTGTTACTAATGGTTATTCTGTCTGTGCATGAATCCAGGATCCTGTAGTCTTTGGAATGCTCACTGTATCCTACGAGGATGCCTTCCACTGCTCTGTTTTGCATCTTGGTACATTTCTCCTCTGGGATATATACGTAAGTCTTACTTCCAAATACTCTGTTGTGGCTCACACTAGGTTTTTGACCATGCCACGGTTCATATGGAGTTTTCCTCACTGTTCTAGAATACAGACGATTTTGTAGGTAGGTAGCAGCAACTGCTGCTTCACCCCAGTATCTTTCTGGTAGTCCAGAGTCTGTTAACATGCATCTAACCATTTCAGTTAGTGTTCTGTGTTTTTCTTTCTGCGTTCCGTTCTGCTCAGGTGTATATGGCACTGTCTTTTGGTGCTCAATTCCATGGAGTCTCAGGAAGTCCTCTACTTCTTTCCTGTGAACTCACCTTCTTGTCAGTCCACAGTGTCTTTGGTCTGTGCTGGAACTTGTTGCTCGTCATAGTCACATAGTCCTGAAGTTTGTCGAATACTTCATCTTTACTCTTCATGATGTACATGATCGTGTACCTTGAATAGTCATCAATGAAAGTTACCATATACCGGTTGCTTCCTGGAGTGGGACCCTTCATTGGGCCTCAGACGTCACTGTGTACAAGATAAAGCGGTTTTGTGGCTCTATTCAGACTCTTCTTAGGAAGCGTAGCCCTCGTGGCTTTGGCTTTGATGCAACAGTCGCATTTCACGATCATGGGACACGTTGATACCTTAAGGTCTTTGGTCAACTGCTGTCTGTGCATTTCCTTGATGCTGTCTGAGTGTCTATGTCCCATGTGTCTATGCCACAGGTGGATGCAGTCATCGTGTGGCTTGTGCGCAGTGAGCTTTGCCTGTTCTTTCGCTCTGCTCAGACGGTACAGGTGCTCAACTGCAGTGACTCTGGCCAGTACTTTTGTCCCACGTTGAATTATGCATTCGTCTCCCTGGAAATGGATGGTGAGCCCCCTTGCTGTCAGGCACCTCATGGACAGGAGTCCTCCTTCTAAGTTGGGCACATCTTTCATTGGTATGGTCAGTGTGCCTCCTTGTGACTGGTTGCAGTACAGGAATCCTTGTCCAATTCCTTCCGTGTTGATGTTTTCCCATCTGCAAGGTAGATCCTTTCTTTACTGCTCAGATCCAGTCCTGTGAAGAATCCTTTCTCACTAGTCATGTGGCTCATTGCCCTGGAGTCTATGCACCAATTTTGGGATGAGCTGTCTTGCATTGCTCTGAAGCACCCACTCCATTGTTGAGCAACTATGTTGCTGTTTGTGACTTTAGCCCTCTGCTTAGGTGTTCATGGAGACAGTTTCTGCTGTTCTGCTTTCTGTTCTGTTCTTCTTTCCTTATGCAGTCTTTCTTTAAATGTCCCTCCTTTTTGCATCTGAAGCATACTCTGGTTTCCCTCTTAGGAGCTTTGTCTGAGGTTTTCAGTGCAGTCTCATTACCCTGCTTTAGATCATTCTGCAGGTTCTCCTTTCTGCGCTGGAATTCATCCGCAAGTCTACCTTTAACAAATTCCAGCTTCAGTTCAGCCTCTGGCCTTGTCTCCAGGGCATTGATGAGGGCACTGTAAGATTCAGGCAGGCTGCAGAGGAGTAGGGCTACCACATGGCTGTCCTTTATATCTTCTCCAATGCCGCGCAGCTGTGCCACTACTTCCAACATGGCATTTATATGCTCCTGCATTTCACTTTCTTTGCCAAGCCTCATTTTGTATAGTTTCCTCAGTAGAAACAGTTTGCTATTCAGGCTAGTTCTCTCATGCAAGTTTTGCAATGCAATCCACATGCCTCTTGCTATGATCTCACTTCTTATATGGATTAGCTGGTCATCTTCTACCAATAAACTTATTGTAGCCTTTGCTAACCTGTCCTTTTTATCCCATTCCTCGTGATTTGCTGCTGGTCTGTTCATGGTAATCACCTCCCATAGGTCATTTTTAGAAAGCAGCATTTCGACTTTAAACATCCACAATTGGTAGTTTACATTGTTCAGCTTTCCTACTGAAAGTCTAAGCTCTGAGCTGCTTGCCATACTTGCTTCCCTCCCTTTCTCCTTCTGGGATTTAGGCCTTCTTACTCACAGTTAGTAGGTCTCTCTGTCTGGGAGTTTTCTTTTACAGTCTGCACTTTTTCTGGGCTGCTTCTAGTCTTCAAAATTGCCTTGAAGATGTCCTGGGCCCATAACCTATTATAGAGTTAGCTTTCTGTTCAATAACACACAGCAGAAGTTTCTTCAAAACAGAACTTCACTAAGAACTCAGAAGACAAGCTTTCATACTGTACAGACTGCATGGGACAAGATGGAGGACAGAGAGAGGAGAAGAGAGGAGATGAGGAGGGGAAAAAAACTGTTTCATCCCCTGACCCTCCCCCTACTGGACAAACCCCATATTAAGCTTACAGAGCTTGCAATGGGGCTTTTACTTGTGACTGTTGCACAATTCAACATCTTCAAAGTCAGACCTGCCCAGCATGTTTAGAATATGGTCTATCTGAATTTGCTCTGTCGTACTGACCCTGTTTTATGGCATTGGAAAGTTAACCACTTCTGAAATTGCCTTTTTCCAGGTCATTTAGACACAAAGTAAACAAGTAGAGAGCCTAATATTGATCCTTGTGACTCGATGCTTGTTGCTTATGCCCACCATGAATCAATACCTTTTATCCCTTTGCCTTCTATCCTGAAGCCAGTTAATCCATTCTAGCAGTTCTCTGCTAAAGTGGGCAAATCTCAAAAGGCCTGGAGATTCAGTTGAAGTGCTTTGTCAGACTTTGTAGGCTGCTGCTTCTCTTTCTTTAGGGCATCAGCCCTAATCCCTTTTTCTTCCCAAATTGTGTAGTAAAGAATCAAGATTGTTTCTGCAAAGGTAATACTTTATAACCCTGCAGTTTGCCAGATGCTTTCTACACACAATATTTCCAACTCCTACTGGAACTTGTTTTGTACTTCTAAGCGATAGTGCAAATAATTACTATTCATTCTTCACATTCAGTCTTTAAAAAGCCATGAATACTCCTATTGCTGACAGGTCTGTCTGTCTGTCTGTCTGTCTGTGTATGCGCGCTCACAAATGTAGACATATTTATGTTAGATTTCTGCACTAAGTGCACTATCCACTTGCAAATTATTTCCTAGCAATGGAATGACAGGTGACAGAAAGTGTAAAACATATTTATTTGCCTTCTTAAGGAAAATGCATCCTAGGATTTTCCAGTGTTATGGTCTCTCTTTCTAATGCAGAGGCAAACAATTAATCCATGATCTGAAGCACTATTCATCTGTTACTATCTTCTTCTTCTTTAATAGTCCCACTGTCTCATTGGTTGGTTTATTTGCTTCATATATAATTAAAACATTTCTTGTAAAACTATAGAATAATTGGTAGATTAACTCTACTTCGGTGTATGAATACTGCATGAATAATAATCATGGCAAACTAGTGTGTTATTAATGTGGGTAATAAATTGTTCCCTTAGAAACTGCATTTTAATTAAGTTTTGTGCTGCACTGTATTAAAATTATCTAAAGTTGCAATGTGTATGTCCTCTCA
Source organism: Sphenodon punctatus (assembly GCA_003113815.1). Classification (NCBI taxonomy): domain Eukaryota; kingdom Metazoa; phylum Chordata; class Lepidosauria; order Sphenodontia; family Sphenodontidae; genus Sphenodon; species Sphenodon punctatus. The sequence goes on along the minus strand of QEPC01014677.1, from coordinate 1,737,644 downwards.
TTTACAACTTTACTTTCCCAGAAATATACACAGTCATTTATTCCATCTACAACCATTTCCATCCCTTTATCTAACATTTTATTCTTCAGTCATATTACTCTCTGCTTCCCTTTTTATTATATTTATCCTGTATGTTAGACCACAGCATAAGACTAGACATATGAATACGCATACAGTTATACCATGCATTTACAGGTAGTCATTTCCCTTGTGCACATTACTTTTTTGCTCACAGTTTACCAACTGATTGATTGAAGGGTGCAGTCCTCTGTCATTAAAGTTAATGGGAATTGAGCCATTTGGTGTAAACAGTTGGAAGGCAGCCCTGCCTCTACTTCGCCTCATCCCTGGGTAAAGGCAGGCTGCCAGATGTGCAGGTGGAGCAGGGGCTCCCTGCTCTGCTTCAGCACCGCCAGCAGATCAGGCAACCCAAATCTGGGGCACCAGCTGGAGACGAAGCTTCTGTCCGTTTGCTCAGTGGATGGCTGCTGCAGCTTCACTCTTTGCCAGTAGTTGCCCTGGGCAACCCCACAGAGTTGCGGGCAGCAGCCTAGAGCATCAGGCAAACCCCCCTTAATTGCAGGTGGTTGTGGACAATACAGTGAAATCCACAGCGCAGTGCGCAGCTGCAGTCAAAAAAACAAACAGAATGTTAGGAATTATTCGGAAGGGAATAGAGAATAAAACTTAGACGGTCATAATGCCTCTATACAAATAAATGGTGCAACTGCATCTCGAATATTGTGTGCAGTTCTGGTCGCCCCATCTCAAAAAAGACATAGCAGAACTAGAAAAGGTACAGAGAAGGGCAACAAAAATGATCAAGGNCCACTGTGTATATAAGGAAGCTTTCCGCTGAAAGGCGTTGTCCATTGGTAGCAATACCAGTGTGTCCCACAGCTGTGTATCTGAATAAACCTGATTGAACGTTCCTGTTGCAGCCTCCTCTCATTTCAGTCTGAAAATCCATGACAACAGCATGAGTTGCCACCGGGACCTCCCACCAGGAGGCCCCATTTGCACAAAGCAGCCATACCCTCTTTCATGCCTTGAGTACATACAGCCACTGTTGGTACTGTGAAGTGATGTTTTTTTAAAAAAAGCTTAATACAAACTCTAACACTACAAGACCTGTTCTTGTTCAAGCATGTTCTTCTTTTTGGTAGCCAATTGGGTTTCACAGTACCTTCCCAGTGTCCTGCGATTTCTACGGGCTGTCTCCCTGCCTTCTCAGTTTTCCATGCCTGCGTCAAATGCATTTGGGTCCCAGTGCACAGTCTGTTTGCCTCTGCCAGTACCTCAGAGGCAGCAGACCTCGTTGTTGCTGTGGGGGAGAGGGCTACGGTACAGCAGATAAATTTGTGCCTTGGGCACAGGTGGGAAACAGTGCTTCACATCACATCACATCACCGCAATGTAAAATTCACATCACATCAGAGAATGTACTAGGTAACATAGCGAGAGTGGAGAGGATCATCAATTGGGTTCTACAGTAGCTCCCCAGTGTCCTGCCGCTTCTACGCAGTTTCTCCCTCCCTTCTCAGTTTTTCTCAGTAGTCAGTGCAGTCTGTTTTCACGGGCAGAGAAGAGTGGAGATGCACTGTGACATGTACTGACGGTGGCTCAGGCCAGCCAATCCTTTCAGTATTGTGACATCCAGTCAGGTATACTCCTGACAGCCAATCAGAGTGGACGGAATAATAATTGCAATGGTACATAATTTGTTACAATGGAACTGCTGGTGTGGGCCTGTGTAGCCAATAAGCAGGCATGAATGTACCATTTTTAAAAACCTTAATAAAAACTCTCCAACAGCAGCAGACCCTGCCAAACGAACAAAAGCACTATCCGAACTACCCAAGTTACAAATAGGTCAATTTTAAAGCCTGTAGAGTGGACGCAGCTGAAGATTATATACTCCCAAAAAACATTGATATTCCAGGTTTTTAGATGAAAGCAGAAACTTCAAAACAACGTAACTCAAAAAATAAAAACCAAACCAACAAGACAATTGGCACAAACCACACACCCCATGAACCCAACATACCCACAAACATCAGTTATGCTTTTAGGACTCATTCACAACATGCAAGGTCTCATTTAGCAAACATGCAGCACTCACATTTAGTCATATTTCAGCAATTCACCCATTCATGTACTGCTGGTGAGATATATAGACAGATTATATTCCTAACGGGACATAGAAAGGCTGAGTATTGAATATACTGTGCTAGTGATCATGGCATAGGAGTAGTTAATAAAAGTAAGTTGTTATTCTTATTGAAGTTTCTCTTGTCTAATAATTAAGGTATCCCTTAAGGTCCAAGCATTCATATAAATCAATGTAACTGAAATGAGAAACTGGTCCTGGGCAATGAAGTAAAATTAATTAATAGACTTTCTGATTAGTTCCTATTGGTACTTATTATTTATTCATTTTTTCTGGGTAATCAATGATTCCCCTCTAGCAAAGAAAGTCATAAAAAACTAGCACATCGGAATAAATATTTTGAACGGAGCTGCTGGGCCACAAACAAGAACCACGAGTTCCTGATTTTAAGTAGACTCTCAAGTGAGAAACTACAAAGGAAGGAATGATACCAAAGATTTATATACTTCAGAAATAAGTAACAGTTGCTAATATAAGAACACATTAAAAATGAGCTGAGGAGAAAAATTTCCACACATTGGGCACTGTTGATATAACTTTCAGAGTCAAATCCAGACTCCAAGAAAATCAACAGCAAAATTCCCTCTGACTTTGATGGAGTAGGAAAATCATACTGAAAGTTTTGTGCAAAGATCAAAGACAGAACATGGCACTTCCTTGGTGTTACTGAGGCTACTGGTCACACTTCTATAACCTAAAAAAATCTGTTAGAAAGAAAATTTCTGAATTTTAAACAGGAAATGAATATCTAAAGTCTTGTATGAAGCTTGGAAATTTTCAGTTTAAAAATCTTTAATCTTTCTTCAAAAATACAACTGGAGGAAATAAGTAGAAGTGTATGTTTTCTGTGCAATAATGCCCTCATTATCACCTTTGTAGATATTCATAGAAGCAGCAAACATAAGCAATTATGATTTTGACAATATGGTCTATATTAGGGGTGTTCTGCCCTTTTAGTTTATTTTTAGCATTGCAATGTTTTTAATGATATTTTATGTGTGTTTTTTATTATATTATGGTTTTATTTATGCATCTTGTAAGCCGCCCTAAGCTGCTCTGTGAGCAGGAGGGGGTGGGGTAGAAAAACAGTTGATTAAATAAAATAACCACTCATCCTGTCTCTTATACACATCTAGATGTGTATGAAGAGACGACTGAGAGGAGATATGATAGAGGCCTATAAAATCATCAGTGGTGTGGAACTAATAAACAAGGAGCAGTTATTTATCTTCTCAGCTAGTACTAGAACTAGGGGACACTCCATAAAACTCAAGGGTGGCAAGTTTAAAATAAATAAAAGAAATATTTTTTCACTCAGCGTATAATTGGGTAGTGGAATCTACTGCCAGAGACTGTGGTAAGGGCCAATACTATAGGTGAGTTTAAAAGAGGTTTGGACAAGTTTCTGGAAGATAGGTCCATTAGCAGCTATTAACCACCAGACAAGATCAGGGAACATGATGGGAGTTGGGGGCAAACAACAGGGAATGGCCCATTGTGACCTGTTGGGTGCTTCTCCCAAGCCACCGTAATTGGCCACTGTCAGAGACAGGATGCTGGGCTAGATGGACCATTGGTCTGACCCCGTATGGCACTTTTTATGTTCTTATGTATAGTGTAGGGGAAAGGAGGCTGCGCAGGTGGACCATGGGCTGTGGCAGTCACTGCTGGGTCCTTGTAATCCCAGTGCAGGGCGGGCTGGTCATTGGACACAGCGCTGGCCACATCTGGAGCAGCTCTGGGGGTGGCCAGTCGCAGGTCCATCTGAGGACACCCATTGACTTCATTGGTGAAGCAGTGTGCCTTAATGCTGAGTCCACATTAGCAGCTTTCCCAGGAACGCAGGCCAGAGATGTAACCCAGCCCCTCTTCCTCAAACTTGCCTGGACAAGCTACTGATGTGGTGAGAGCAAGCCCTTTAGCCTGAATCCAAGGTGACAGCCCTGCACTCTGCCTTGAATTTGGGCACTCGCCCTGGAACACCTGCTGATCACACTAGAGAATTTCCCTGCAATGTGAGGGAGAAGGAGATTTGTCACTTCACACACACCTCACCCTGTTAAATTCAGGACACGCCTCTACTGTGAACACAGCCATAGCATCACATGTACCTTTTGCTATGGAGGATTAGATAACAGTGCACTCTGCATTACAGCAATAAATGGTCAGTTTTTACAATGGAGAGAGATTATTATTATTATTATTATTATAAACATTTATATAGCGCCAGTTGTGTGACCTGGTGCTGTACAGAACATTAATAGTAGAGCTGAAATGAGATCTAGCATTTGCAAGATATCTTGTCGAAATCCCGGTTCTCGGTTCATCCCAGACAAACCGAGTTGGAAATAAATAAATAAATTTGCATTTGTCTCGGTTCATCCCAGACAAACTGAGAACCAGACCTGTTTTGCTGTGTTCTCAGAGAGAAAATAAAATTTAAAAAACCCAACATGGTGCATGCAGAAAATGGCCACCATTCTTAGCCAAAATGGCAGCAATAGCATTGCAGCCATTTTAGTTAAGGGTGTCAGCCACTTCATATTTGCGCAGAACGGCCCAGCAGCCATTTTTCAAATGCACAGCAAATTTTATTTTTTCTTTCTTATCAAGAACTCTTACCAGGACAGAGGTCTAAGTAGTGAAGACATATACCTTAATGCTGAGTCCATATTAGCAGTACTCCAGGGACTTCACAGGCTGGCAATAGCTTTCCAGGCACAATTCAGGGTGTTGGTTTTGACCTATAAAGCCCTAAATGGCTTTAGAGAGATGAGATCTCAAATGAGATCTAGATTCCAGTACCTGAAATTACAAGTTTTACTCGAGAGAAAAAAAATTGGGCTGCTCATTCAGCCCTAGTTAATAGTTGGGTGTCCAGTGGTCTATACTGGGACTATTTAACACATTTATTAATGATCTGGAAAAGAAGATGAAGAGTGTGGAGACCAACTATAGTTAAGTCCAAAGCAGACTGTGGAAGAGTTACAGAAGGATTTCATAAAATTGGGTGACTGGGCAATAATGTGGGAGGTGACACTCAGTATTGATAAGCGCAAATTTATTTTATTTATTTATTATTTATCCCACCCATTCCCTTGAGACTCAGAGCAGGTTACAATATATAAACATATACAAAATACTCCTGGCCTGGTCCCAGGTCTGCTGGCATTTTGTCGAGCCTGCAAGACCTGGCTGTTCACCCAGGCCTTCGGAAGGGAGGGTGGTGTAGTTAGGGGTAAATTTGGGGGGGTTTAAGGTTTTTTTAAAAAGATGTTGTTGTAGTTTTTAATATTTTTTATTGAATTTTATTGTTGTGTATTTTTGGCCTTTTGTAAGCCGGCCTGAGATGCCGTAGGCATGAGGGGGGTGGCTAATAAATACAAATAAATAAATAAATAAATAAATAAATAAACCCAAATATTAAAATACCCAAATAAAAACAGATAAATTCCCCTACCCCACAACAAACCAGCCCTATACCTGCCTGCCAAATACCTGGCCAAACAAAATGGTGGTCTGCTGCCTCTGGAAAGTGAGCAGGCTTGGGCTTAGACGAACCTCCAAGGGAAGGGAGTTCCACAACTGTAGGGCAGCCACTGAGAATGTCTCTGCATGCTGGTCCACCACCTGATGGGGGAAAATGAGGGCAGGAATCTGAGATTTTAGATGATAATGATCCTACCATGACAATGGTGCCGTAACAATACCCCCAATAATTGGAACCCCTGTTCCCAGGAAGTCCATGTGTCCAGCATCATGTGCCGGGCCAAATATTATCTGGGATAGGCCCATGATTATCATGGAGGTCATGAAATCCTGCACATATGAAAAATAATCCTGATGATAAATACATAGTGGTGGGTTCTAAATTAACTCTTACCGCTTAAAGAGATCTTGGCGATACTGTGGACAGTTGAATGGAAACATCAGCTCAGTGTTCTGTTGCAGTCAAAAAGGCAAATAGAATGTTAAGAATACAGAAACGACTAGCATAATACCTTATATAAATCTTTCAACCAATCTCAAAAAAGATGTAGTAAAGTTGGTACGAAGAAGGGCAACAAAAAGGTATGGAATGGATTCTATTCCATAAAAGATACATTAGGGTTCTTCAGTTTGGAAAGGTAACGACCCACAACTAACAGGTATCAGGTTTAAAACAAGCACATAACACACAGTAAACTCACGGGGCTCACTGTCAAGGAATGTTGTGAAGGTCTATAATAGCTGAATGAAATAAAAAGAATTAGATACATTCTTAGAGGATAGTTTTATCCACGGCTGTTAGCCAAGAAGGTTTCAAGATCCAACCTCATGCCCAGGTTGTCCCTAAACTTTGACTGCAAGAAGCTGGGAGTGAACAACAAGTGATAGATCACCCTATGATTCCCCAATTTTCTTGTTCACTTCTTCGAAGCATCCACTACTGGCCTCTGTTGGAGACAGGATATTGGGTTAAATGGACCATTAGTATGAGGCAGCATGGCAGTTGCTAAGTTAGCATGCCAAAAGACCTTCTGGAACTCTGTGCACGCTAGCATACATTAGTCCATCCATGGTTGCTGTCATTGATTAGTGGAAATTGTGTGACTAAAGAGACTGACGTAAACACTCATCATGACTTCTAATGACTGTCCTCAGCCTAGCCGAGGGCAGTCAAGGTCTAGAGAAAAACTGAGCATGAGGTTGCATCCTGAGACCATCTTGGCTGACAGCCATAGATGAAACTATCCTACTACTACTACTACTAATTTCTATAGTGCTACTAGTTGTACACATCCTCCAAGTCTCAGTGATGGAATACTATTATTATTATTTATTATAAGCATTTATATAGCGCCAGTGATGTACCTGGCACTTTACAAAAAACAAGATAGACACGGTCCCTGCCTGAGAGCTTACAATCTAAAGACTATTGATGGAGTACAATAGAAGCCCTGACATTTCAAAGTTTCTCTTCCAGAGTTCTGACACAACCACCAAAACAAGAATCAACAAAATACTGAAGTGACAAAATACAAACTCAACAAATTAGGGGGGGAGGGGGGAATGGAAAATGCATATGGATATTTGTTTATAATCCCTAGTCCAGCAAAGATACAAAATAATATATAAGATTGAGGCCTTTATTGAGGGCAGCAGAAGCGATGGGGGAGGTATTCTTTATTCAGAGCCCAAGCTAAATGTGGGTCTGTGATTTGCAGATTTCTCACAGAATTTCCCTCCTCCCGTGAAACCTCCTGCCCCGCTTCTCCCAGCACAGCATTTCCAGCCTGTGCTAAGGAGACATGGGGCAGGAGATTGCACAAGGGCAGAAGGATGAATTCAACACTTGGGGCTTCCCCTCCCCCAGACTGCATTGGGTGAGAGGGATGCCAGGACTCACTTCCCCCCTCCCCCCTCTTCACAGTCTGGTAAATGAAATCAACAGGCCTAGTAGTGGCGGCGGCGGCAGCCGCAGCAACTCCTTTAAGGGCTCTTCAGCCGCTCCTTCTGGCCACTTCCTGGCCCTCCCAATAGGGCCTCCCAGAGCACCCTGGGAGACATGGTGCCCTGGGAGGCCCTGTTGGGAGAGGCCAGGAAGTGGCCAGAAGGAGTGGTTGAAGAGTGCTTAAAGAGCTGCTGCTTCCACCACTGATAGGTCTGTTGATTTCATTTACCAGGCTGTGAAGGGGGTGGGGGAGGCAAGGCAGCCCCTCCCACCTGACGTAGCCTGGAGGAAGAGGGGAAGGGGGAGAAGCTGGCCCACATTGCATCTGGGAGGTTGGAGAGCCCAGCACGGTGAGGCACAGGGTCCCCAAGCCTCCCAGACTCCCATTAAAAAAAAATTTTTTAATCTGCGGGAGAAGTGGGGCCCTGTCTTTATTCCACTTTCATTAAGTAATCGTCCCATGTTGAAAAGACCACATGGTAAATGTTTAACAGATTATGGGATATCCTAGGTAGGGCTGAAATGATAATGAAATTAATTCTGACAAGAATCTTGCAGCCTCAGTGAGATCTTGTGATTCTCGTGAGAAATCCGATAATCTCAAAAATACCCCCCAAATGATCTGCGTGTGTGCAAAATGGATGTGCATGTGCAGAACAGCCCTGGTGGCCATCTTTGCATATGCTCAGGCTTTTTTTGTTGTTGCTATTTTGAAGTTTTCGAGAATCTTGTGAGAATCTCACAAGAATCTCGAGTTTCTTACGAGAATCTTGTCTAGAAGCCTATTCTTAACGAGATTTTCAAGAAGGGCAAAATCTCATTTCAGCCCTTATCCTAGGATTGTTGAATCTTGGAATGGTATTTGGACTGTCGAGAGCATCAGAAGCTATGACTGATTATGCATAGCTGACTGAAGAGTCATCCACTTTATCTGAATGTTTGAGTGTGGTTTGATTAGATTAGATACAGTTTTGAAGTAATCATCTTAAATTTTGAACAAGCTGAATTCATCATATTCAGATATGCAAATTGAAAATGAATTTGAAACCTAGATGTGGGAAAGGAACCAATTTTGAAGTTGGCATCTGCTTTTTCACACTAATTTGCTAAGTTTACAAAATTCCTCTATTTATTTTTCACCTGATATTGGCCAGGTCCATTGTGTTTGTTTTTCTTCATTATTTGCATCCTTTGGGTATGGAGGTTCTTTTTGAAACTCTGCAAACTTTTGACTGGGTAACCCATGTTATTTAACGTAGGTGCTACTATTTGATGGAGTACAATAGAAGCCCTGGCATTTCTCTTCCAGAGTTTTGACACAACTACCAAAAGAAGAATCAACAAAATACTGAAGTGACAAAAAATGTAAACTGCATATGAATATTTGTTTAGATAAATACCAAATTTGAATAATACATTTACAAATTATTTTCCGCTGTAGTTGGATGGTGGTGAGCGTCTGGCCTTCACCCTCATTCCATATAATTGAATCAAAAAAGGACTCCATTCCCTCCAAAACTGGAGTCTTATGCAACCCTGGTTTATAGCGTTCAGAGCAGGGGCATAGCTATCATAGCAACAAGGAGGGACATTTGTCCCCGGACTAAGCTGAGCGGGGCGCAAATCCTGTCATGTTGTGACATGGCTGGGTGGAGACTGAGCTGAATAAATGAATACCAATAGCCGGATAACAGGAGTGGAAGCGCCTGCCGCGTGAAGTGTGCATGGGACCTACCCCATGGGCTGCACAGCACAGAGCAAGTACCAGTGATGGAGGCACAAGGCAGGCATCACAGCAGCAGCCTTCAGGGCTCAGGCACAGCAAGAGGAGGGAGGGATGGTGATAGGGGTGGGCAAGTTCATTTCTTGCTCCTGGTCCCATGCCAACAACCTAGCTACGTCCCTGGTTCAGAGTCACCAGAATACAGACTTGTTGCTGTTTCCCTAATCTTGGTCAATGTCTCCTGGACACCCCCCACCCTTTCTCTGCAGACTAACGAACAAACATGGCCCTAACTCCCAAGTTTTTGATAATCACGGAAAGAATGCTCAGTTGGACAGTGGGGGAAGGAATGGATTTGGAGAACAAGAAAAGAATTGATTTCTGGGGAGATCAAGGTAGAGAGGAAGAGATTTGTTGGAGGAGAGAAGGAACATGCAAGTGGACCACAAGGGCAATTTATCACCCAAACATGTTTGTTTTGCATCTAATGTGTCCTAAAGAATATTACCAGTTTATCACACTGATGGATGTTATGTCCTATAGAAGGCAATTATAATCACATTTTGTTTCCTAATCCATTCCTCACTCATGTTTTTACATGCATGTCAGAAAGCCAAATTAATGCTGCTAGACTGAGTTTTTATAGAAACTCTACATTACTGTCATTGTGACAGAATTTAGCCTCTAAACCTGGAAATTTAACTATTAAAATAGTTTTAAGAGGTGAACACAGAATGACATATGCTAGCCTCTAAATAACATGTATTTGTAAAGATTAATGCAACACACAACTTCTAAGCATGTATAAACAAATGTGTGTGTGCTTTATTTTAAAAATAGAAAGTAGGCTAAGAATTGTGCCTATTAAGAAAGGATTAGAAATGAAAGATGTAAGCAAAATAAATTATTGGCTTCTTTAAAGTTTAAAATTGCTGTAACACAGGCTTCTGTGTTTTGCCAGGACTGGTAGTATTTTTAAACAAGAACCTGCAAACCTAACAAGTGTGAACAGAAGGAAAGAACAGCTTCCTCCTACTTTTCCGTCCCTGAAGATAACAGAAACAAGATGAACCTTTGAGGTGCCTTTGGGGTTTTCACATGCTGCAGGCTTAAGTGGCTGCTTTAGTGAGAAGGAGATTTATCATATTTGGGAGAAATGGGAAATTATTTGAATTGTGGTTTGGTAGGAATCACATTATAGAGTAACAACATTACTGAAAAATACAATAGAGATTTGTGGCTAGATTACTGGCCCAGATTGTATGTCCTTTGGATGATTTAGAGGAACCTAATGAGCATGCTGCTAACATAGGGGAGTATCCTAGTGGATGGCATAAACTTCTCTATGCCACCATATCCATATAGGGGAGATTCAGAGTCCGGAGAACTGCATACTCTATCAGAACTGACCTGAGGGGCATATGATCAGAGAGACCACCCTTGGCTCTGCAGTATTCTGGGCAACAAATCTTTGGGATACTGCCAAACCTATCACATAGTGGAGCAGCTGCCAAAATTTGGCTGGGGCACTAAAAATATTGACAGAGATGGTTCCCCTTTACTTTTGGACCAAAGCTTGTTTTTGCTCAGGGCTGGCTCTGTAGTCATGCAGAAGCATAGCCAGCGTCTGTGGCTGATATTACGGTTTTTAATAGGCTCATTTGGTTTGGCCCACTGTTCTCAATACTGTCTCAAAACACTCCAGACAAGAGCTCCGTGTAACTGTGGTTCAGAGCGTTTTGATATACGCTGTGGAGACAAGTTTAAAGCACTCAGGTTTGAAATTCAAAATGCAGGATAAATAATTTATGCAAATTTAGCAAACCAAATGGAACAGCAAAGATTGCTCGGTCTTGAAATGAATAGACTGCAAGCATACCGGATGCTTTATTATGATACTTGACAGGAAAGGGGGTTTGGAAAGCCAGTGTACCCTAGTGGATAATGTCTTGGCCTTGAGAGAACAGGGTGCTTTTTGGGAGCCCTGGAAAAACACAAGTCCTCTTTCCAGGCTTCGCCTCCCCCCATCAGCTGTCAGTCAGGTGGATCATGGGAGAGAGGAGCCTCCCCTCCCCCATCCACCTGACAGCTGATGTGGGGAGCCTAGAGGAGCTGCGCGCATGCCCCTCTCCCCACCCTGACAAACAGCTCCTCGCCCAGAGGAGCGAGTGTGGGAGTTCCTTTAGGCCCCCTTCCTCCAGAAGCCAGGGGAATCTGGACTCCCACCCTGACAGCGATGTGGCTGTGAGCAAAAGGTGCTAACACCCATTGCTCACAGGATTGCCCCAAGTGTGGAAGGGCAAGCACGCCCAGTCACACACACTTGCTCCACCCTTGCTCCACTACACATCTTTGAGATTTCTCCAAGGATGCATTGTGGAGCAAGCAGATTTTTATTTTCCTTTCTGCTTTTTGTAGTTGTTAGGGTTAGGTTGGATGTTTGACATGAGTATGTGTGTATTGGTTATAGTAGTACACATTAGTATTTGTAAGTGATTGTTGTGGTGGAGTACTTAACTAGTTATTTCCATGGTTTGTGGTGTTTGGTCTTTGTTTGTTTCATTCATATGCTACTTGATGTTTTCTGTCAATGTCATAGCTTAGTAGTTTTGGAAATGGACAGTTTTTTTATTTAAGTTCCTGGTTTGTTTTATTGTTAATTTTTGTATGTTTTTAAACTGTTCTTTTGTGGGGGGGACTTTGAGAAAATGCTGACTGGCTGCAATTTACAGTGTCCCGCAACTTCCCGCACCTTAGGAGGGAGCTGTAGTTCTGTGCAACTTTCTGGCTTGGTAAAACTTTCAAGCAGCTTCCTTGACATTGTGGGACAGTAGTAACAGTGGTTGAATGTACCAAGGCAATGAACAGTACACATTATGGAAGAATCCCAAGCTATATATTATTTTGACCTACAGATCCCTGACAAATGCTTTGGCCTAAGATGCAAGGCACGTACACAGACAGCTCGGCTGTTGGGTTTTTCCTGTTGACATCTCTATGCTGACCCACATCTATATCTAATGATAACACCTGTGTGTGTGGGTTTTGTGGTTAGCTACATTCCCTGACAGATGTCCAGCTGCACCCTTGGGCCCCCTTATCCCTAGTTCAGAGGAACCGAACTTGCTTGTGTCAGCAACCCAATTTCTGCCTAGTAACAAGAGGTATTTTCTGTCAGATATGGTTATCTAATACCAGCATGATTGAGCCACGTATGGTTGCTTGTTTACCACTGTGTATATAAGGAAGCTTTCCGCTGAAAGGCGTTGTCCATTGGTAGCAATACCAGTGTGTCCCACAGCTGTGTATCTGAATAAACCTGATTGAACGTTCCTGTTGCAGCCTCCTCTCATTTCAGTCTGAAAATCCATGACAACAGCATGAGTTGCCACCGGGACCTCCCACCAGGAGGCCCCATTTGCACAAAGCAGCCATACCCTCTTTCATGCCTTGAGTACATACAGCCACTGTTGGTACTGTGAAGTGATGTTTTTTTAAAAAAAGCTTAATACAAACTCTAACACTACAAGACCTGTTCTTGTTCAAGCATGTTCTTCTTTTTGGTAGCCAATTGGGTTTCACAGTACCTTCCCAGTGTCCTGCGATTTCTACGGGCTGTCTCCCTGCCTTCTCAGTTTTCCATGCCTGCGTCAAATGCATTTGGGTCCCAGTGCACAGTCTGTTTGCCTCTGCCAGTACCTCAGAGGCAGCAGACCTCGTTGTTGCTGTGGGGGAGAGGGCTACGGTACAGCAGATAAATTTGTGCCTTGGGCACAGGTGGGAAACAGTGCTTCACATCACATCACATCACCGCAATGTAAAATTCACATCACATCAGAGAATGTACTAGGTAACATAGCGAGAGTGGAGAGGATCATCAATTGGGTTCTACAGTAGCTCCCCAGTGTCCTGCCGCTTCTACGCAGTTTCTCCCTCCCTTCTCAGTTTTTCTCAGTAGTCAGTGCAGTCTGTTTTCACGGGCAGAGAAGAGTGGAGATGCACTGTGACATGTACTGACGGTGGCTCAGGCCAGCCAATCCTTTCAGTATTGTGACATCCAGTCAGGTATACTCCTGACAGCCAATCAGAGTGGACGGAATAATAATTGCAATGGTACATAATTTGTTACAATGGAACTGCTGGTGTGGGCCTGTGTAGCCAATAAGCAGGCATGAATGTACCATTTTTAAAAACCTTAATAAAAACTCTCCAACAGCAGCAGACCCTGCCAAACGAACAAAAGCACTATCCGAACTACCCAAGTTACAAATAGGTCAATTTTAAAGCCTGTAGAGTGGACGCAGCTGAAGATTATATACTCCCAAAAAACATTGATATTCCAGGTTTTTAGATGAAAGCAGAAACTTCAAAACAACGTAACTCAAAAAATAAAAACCAAACCAACAAGACAATTGGCACAAACCACACACCCCATGAACCCAACATACCCACAAACATCAGTTATGCTTTTAGGACTCATTCACAACATGCAAGGTCTCATTTAGCAAACATGCAGCACTCACATTTAGTCATATTTCAGCAATTCACCCATTCATGTACTGCTGGTGAGATATATAGACAGATTATATTCCTAACGGGACATAGAAAGGCTGAGTATTGAATATACTGTGCTAGTGATCATGGCATAGGAGTAGTTAATAAAAGTAAGTTGTTATTCTTATTGAAGTTTCTCTTGTCTAATAATTAAGGTATCCCTTAAGGTCCAAGCATTCATATAAATCAATGTAACTGAAATGAGAAACTGGTCCTGGGCAATGAAGTAAAATTAATTAATAGACTTTCTGATTAGTTCCTATTGGTACTTATTATTTATTCATTTTTTCTGGGTAATCAATGATTCCCCTCTAGCAAAGAAAGTCATAAAAAACTAGCACATCGGAATAAATATTTTGAACGGAGCTGCTGGGCCACAAACAAGAACCACGAGTTCCTGATTTTAAGTAGACTCTCAAGTGAGAAACTACAAAGGAAGGAATGATACCAAAGATTTATATACTTCAGAAATAAGTAACAGTTGCTAATATAAGAACACATTAAAAATGAGCTGAGGAGAAAAATTTCCACACATTGGGCACTGTTGATATAACTTTCAGAGTCAAATCCAGACTCCAAGAAAATCAACAGCAAAATTCCCTCTGACTTTGATGGAGTAGGAAAATCATACTGAAAGTTTTGTGCAAAGATCAAAGACAGAACATGGCACTTCCTTGGTGTTACTGAGGCTACTGGTCACACTTCTATAACCTAAAAAAATCTGTTAGAAAGAAAATTTCTGAATTTTAAACAGGAAATGAATATCTAAAGTCTTGTATGAAGCTTGGAAATTTTCAGTTTAAAAATCTTTAATCTTTCTTCAAAAATACAACTGGAGGAAATAAGTAGAAGTGTATGTTTTCTGTGCAATAATGCCCTCATTATCACCTTTGTAGATATTCATAGAAGCAGCAAACATAAGCAATTATGATTTTGACAATATGGTCTATATTAGGGGTGTTCTGCCCTTTTAGTTTATTTTTAGCATTGCAATGTTTTTAATGATATTTTATGTGTGTTTTTTATTATATTATGGTTTTATTTATGCATCTTGTAAGCCGCCCTAAGCTGCTCTGAGCAGGAGGGGATGGGGTAGAAAAATGGTAAAATAAAATAAAATAAATAAATAAATAATCCAAATCCAGGAACTGGAAAGGGGCCACACAAAACCTAGTTCTGGGTCACATTTGGCCCCGGGGCCCTAGCTTCCCCAACCTTGTTCTATATTTTCAGTCTATACTTTCAGATTGGAGTTTACATGGATATCCCCCTCTACAGGTGTTAACAAATGAGATACTAGCCCACATTAGCTAACATTAGGCCACATTAGGCCACACCGTTAGGTGTTCGCCCCCACCAGACATGGGGCTGCCACCCACCCTCACTCACAGTGGTGTGTTGGAGAATGTGGAGTCCGCTGTGCAAGCAAATTCTGGCTAATATTGGCTAATGTGCACCCACACGGCCACCTCCCATTTATTAGGATACACACAGTCTTTGTCCATAGACAGGTCCACTAGGATCCTTGAGTCCTAGGCGCAGCACCTAGAGTGATCCTCTGACTGCTTTAGGTGTGGTCTGGTGCTTTGACAGTTTACTTTTGCTTTTTGGAGCACTGCAAAACAGCACTCCAAAAAAGCATAAAGGAAAAAGAAAACAGAAGGATACAGTGGGGTCAGCCACCCCCAGCTGCCATTATGTGCAGGAGAGGGCACGATATAAGTATTTATAAATAAAATAAATAATACAATTTTCTTCAGTTTCTGGAACTGTCCATAAAAGTTCAGGACATTATTTCTGGCACTTTTCTTCCATTTTTCACCACTGTTTGTTATGCTGGGCACACCAAACATGTGCATGGGGGCATCGACAGGCTATCATCTATGTGTTAACACCCTACATGAGTACCTAACTGCTACATCTATTTGAAATGTAGCCAAACGCTAGGACTGTATGACTGGTAGCTTACACATATGAACACACAAGGTGCAGGAATGGAATTAAAGTACTTCACTTAAGGAGGGAATAGATTATTTAAAGATATATGAGTTAGGCTTTTCTAGATGTTTGCTCTCCGATTTGCCATAATTCAGACCAAGCTCCACTGTGATAAAACTTTATTTATTTTTATTTATCTACAAATACTTATATCCCGCCCTCTCCTGCACAATGGCAGCTCGGGGTGGCTCACAACAAAAGACAATAACATTTATAAAATTCATAAAATTCATAAAATACATTTACATTTTAAGAGGGCAGAAATAAACCCTTCCCCACAACCCCCCCCCCCCCCNCTCCCTCCCCAAAAGCCTGGTGGAACAGCCAGGTTTTACACTGTCATCGGAAAGAAGGGAGGTCCGGAGCTAGACGGGCCTCCGACGGGAGGGAATTCCACAGCTTAGGAGCAGCCACCGAGAACACCCTCCCCATCGTCACCACCCGGGAAAGCTAGGTCATTTAGGGCATTATAGGTCAGCACCAATACCTTGAAGTGTATCTATCCTTGCATATGTACTCAACTAATGAGGAAAGACATCAAAACCCCAGGGGCACCGTGCAGCTAAAGAGATGCTGGCTCTTAAATGAAGCAACACCAGCAGGTGAGAAACGGGTGCTACTAGAGGCACAGGCACCAATAGAAGCAAGAGACCACCTGATTGCCTCCCATCTGTGTTTGAGTGTGACTGGGGAAGCAACAAGCTATAAGAGCCTGGTATGAGCTTAGTCAGGGAGGAACCTTGGAGGAGACAAAAGCTAAGGCAAGACTTAGCTCTGTCTCCTGGCCAAACAGACTCAGAGGAGCTGCCTGAGCTGTGAGGATTGATGGACTGTCGGAGGGATTGTGCCAGGCCCAGAAAACTGTGAGTACTAAGCAACTGGGATTTACTGAAGACTGTGTAGATTTGTATATATAGAGAGAGACTGTAAATACTGAGTAAAGATTTCCTTGTTGACTATGGCCAGGATCCTGCCAGTACTTACTGCAGATGAGCCTGATCCTGTTACAATCAGAGTATTTCCTAAAATTCACAAAGAAGATTTTAATTCAACAGAACTGGAATGTTTTGCCATGGTTGGGAACATCTCTTGTACACGATTAAAAATGGAGCTTGGAGCTATTTGGGAAAATAGTTGGATGCACAGCTAACACCATATCATAACGACTGCATTGTAATAACAGTATATAACCTAATACAATCTGGGGTGAGGAGCCCTTTCCTTCCAGCAAGCTACTTTGAAAATTATTATAAGAGCCAGGTGGATTTGGGGTTGGATTGCTTAAGTGCTGTGCGCAGGATGAAAGAAGCAAGGGGAGGGTCCATATGACATTTATTGTTTCCTTTTCCTTGAGCACATGTCCTTATCTCCACTTCCTTCCTCTGAGGGCACTGTCTCCATTCTAGAGGGTATGGATTGAGGGTATCCACAAGCCAGATCCAAGAACTGGAAAAGAGTCAAGTAGAAACAAGCTGCAAGCTGGATTTGACCCATGGGCAGGAGATTCCCTACCCCTAATATTGCCATAAATAATATTTGCTCCAGCTCTTCTGTGCTCTTTTACTATGAACTGGATATCATTGGAGGGAAAGAAAATACATTCCTCTCTGACTTTATACTCAGCTGTTCATTTTGGCCCTGACGCTGCAAATATTTGAGTGCATTGTGCATAGCTATAATAAACAAACACAGAGTTTGAATAAATTTCTGGCTATCAGTAACTAACCTAAAAAAATTAAAAACCCTAAACTTCATTGTCAAATTTGATTTCCTGTAGATGAAGTCTGTAGCCATATTTGTGAATAAAGAACTGAAATCTATTTGAAGAAAGAAAGGACGTCAAGTACACGTAGCCAGTGGGTAAAAACAGACATGCAGCTGCCAGTGCTGCTCCCAGAAGACAGCACGGCCTGTCAGGCTGGGGCACCGAACTTCATCCCACTGACCATACTGTCCAGGTAGGCCCGGGAACACAACAAATGCATGGGTGGTTGGTCCCACCTGTACACTGCTTCCAGCACCCTGCCTCCACCATGATGGGCAGCCATGGTGGCCAATAAGGCACAACCATGGCTGATGGACATGGCACTGTGGTCGCACAGACATACTAGTCTGCTTTGGCCTGGGTGGGCCTTAGCCTAGGCTGTGACCTTGGATATTTTCCAAGGTCACAGCCTGGGCTAGTTGCCAACATGGCCCAGGGCAGAAGTGGGCCAATATCTGGCAGTGCCAAAACAGACGTGCCAATGGCTCATGGGCAAAAGCAGGCCACCGTTAGTCTGCTTACCCAATCTCTCTCTCTCTCTCTCTCAAAATTTTGTACCCTGCCCCTCCTGCCACAGGCAGCCCAGAGCAGCTAACAAAATCATTACAAATATAAAATATTATAAAACAAATTAAAACATCATCACACAATAATAATAACCAAAATAATAAAAGAGGAACAAACCCACCTCCACCCTCACAAATCTCCCCCTCCCCCTACCAACCCTTACCCCTCTCCCTCACCAAACGCCTGATGGAACAGCCAGGTCTTACAGTTCCTACGAAAGGCTGGGAGGTCCAGGTCCGGGGCCAGACTGGCCCCCACCAGGACGGAATTCCAAAGGCACGGCGTGGCCACCGAGAATGCCCTATTCTGTGTGGTCCCCTGGGAAACCCAGGGGACCTCCAGCACGGCGACCCTGGATGACTGCAGAGGCCGGGCCAGAAACCAAGTAGTGAGGTGATCTCGCAAATAGGCAGGGCCCAGGCTGTGTAAGACTTTATAGGTCAAAACCAACACTTTGAATCAAGCCCAGAAGACTATTGGCAGCCAGTGCAGAGATCAGAACACTGGTGTAATGTGCTCCCAGCGGCCTAGTCCCACCAAGAGCCAGGCCACCGCATTCTGCACCAGCTGCAGCCTCCAAGCCATCACCATAGGTAGCCCCACGTAGAGCGCATTACAGTAGTCTAACCGAGAGGTAATAAAATCATGGATGATCGTGGCCAGGTCAGGAACCAAAACCAGCGGCCGAAGCTGCCACGCCAGATGTAACTGGTGGAAGGCACTCCTCGCCACAGCCTCCACCTGGAGATCCAGGCGGAGCTCTGCATCGAGGAGTACCCCCAGGTTCCGTACCTGGTAAGTCAGTGGAGGACATATCCCATCAACCGAAGGAGCCGTCACCTCCACCGACTTATCCACTAACATCACCTCCATCTTGTCAGGATTCAGTCGGAGTCAGTTAGCCCCCATCCAGTCCCCCACAGCTGCCAGACACCCAGTAAGCACTGAAACAGCGGGGCCTGGGTAGGTCGGAAATGAGAGATACAGTTGGGTGTTATCCGCATATTGATGACACCTCACCCCGTACTCTATGATCACCTCGCCGAGCGGCTGCATGTACACGTTGAACAGGAGAGGAGACAAAACAGAACCCTGCAGAACCCCACACGAGAGGTCTGAGTATGATGAAAAACAGTCACCGACTACCACCTGCTGAATTCTCCTGGTCAGGAATGAGCGGAACCATTCAAGAATGATCCCGCCCACCCCTGCACTGTCCCGCAGGCACGTCACCAACATCTCATGGTCAACGGTATCAAATGCTTCCGAAAGACGCGCCTCCCCCCCGACTTCCCCCCAGCCCCCCCTCCCCGGCTGTCCTGCCCAGACTGCGAGGGAAATCCCCCCCTCCCACCCCTATCTCCTTCCCCAAAATGTCCCTCCCTGATCCCACCCATCCCCACCCCTCTCCCTGGGACTTCATCTCTCACAGGGAGTCCCCCCTCCCTATCATTTGGTCAATGCCCCCTATCTCACCAGGAGGCAGAGCCCGCCCCCCCTTGCCCCCACCTCCCAACCCTCTTACCCTCCTCTGCCACCAGAGGGTCATTTACCACCACCCCTAGGACTCACCTCCC
>QEPC01014677.1:1626195-1706696 GCA_003113815.1 Sphenodon punctatus | reverse complement strand
CCCACCAAACCTCCCAGTACTCCCCCCGCTCTCATCGGGGGAAATCCCTGGGTCCACCCCCTTTTTTCCCCCCCTTACCTACAACCCCCACCCTACCACCCTAGCCCTGTACAAAGAGCCACACAATAATAATAATACCAGCCCCCTGCCACACCCTGCAACCCCCAAAGTGCCCCAAAAGTGCCGTGCCCTTTGGCCGCGGCCCTTCGTCTGCGAGCCTGTGGCCGCAGCCTACAGCTCAGCCGCTGGTCTTGGGGTTTTTTAACCCCCCGCTACTTCTGGGTGGGGGGGAGAGGGGACAGGTCAGCCCATAAGGCTGGCCTCTGCGATTCCCCCCCAGCCCCCCACAACTCACAGATAGTTCTTCCCCCCGCAGGTCCCCCAGCGGGCAGCGGCAGCAGTGGAATCGGCGGCAGCGGGACAATCCAGGCAGCAGGGCAGCAGAGCGACGGAGCACCCCCGCCCCGCCGGTGGCAGAGCTTCCCAGCCCCCGCAGCAGCGAGGCAGGTAGGTGGATGGAAACAGGCTCCTCGCAAGCTCTACAGTTGTTTGGCTACTGTTTATGCAGAATAGCTGAAATGAAGTAGCCAAATAACCAGATATCCATATAACTGACCCCAAAATCTGAAATACAAATAGGAAGTGCTTTTCCAGCCCCTTTGGTCAGCTTGGGTTTTCACTTTCATGCTACTTCTTGGGTAAAGTGAGATCTGGGTCTACTCCTGCTGGCTCTAGTTCTTCCAGCCTTCAGAACCATGGAGAGCATACAGCAGCAAGCCACCTTCTAGGCTTCTTCCCAGGAGATGTTGCCTACTTGGCTTCCAGGCAGAGACTGTAATACATCCTTGGAAAAATCCCAATGCATTGTGGAACAGCGTTACCCCACCTGGGGCAAGGCTGCCCAGGGCGGGGCAAACCATGTGACTGGGTGCATATGCCCTGCCATGTGCAGTGCAAGGCTGCGGGGCCATGAGCGATGGCTGATAGTTCCTGTTGTGCATGGCCCTGTCATAGCTGGGTGTGGGATTTTGGTCTTCCCAGGGAAAGGAAAGGGGCCCTGATCCACCTGAATGACAGCTGATCACAGGGAAGGAGGGCCTGGAAAGAGTGTGTGTGCTCTTCCCAGGCTTTCCTTCCCCATCAGCTGCCAGGGGGAAGAGTTTTTACCCCCACCCCACCCTCCCAACAATGAAGTGGGCCCGATCTGCACTGTGTGGCCAGCTCCCCATGCTGGCTCCGCAGTGTGGTGTCGGCAATTGCCTGCCATGGGGCCCCACAGGAATTAGGTCTACGGTACTCATCTAGCCTCAACCCTAGTGTCTCCTTTGAGTGCAGCCACATGAGATATTACCCCACTTTGGGCAATGTTACCACGTGACACAGTGACTCATGTTGCCAGCAGCCTCAGCTGTTTGCCCCACTTTGGACAAGCCTTACCCCACTTTGGACAACCTTGCTATTCACTGTGCCCTCAGAAAAAGGCCGGTGATGCAGGGTGTAGCAAGGTTGCCCAAAGTGGGATAAGGCTGCCCAAAGTGGGGCTGCTCATGTGTCTGCTGGCCCAAAGTGTGGCAGCTGCAATTGCTTGCCACAAGGCAAGTGCTGATTGGGCTGGCCCCTGCCCATGTGACTGAATCCAATGTTTTACTCAAATACACTAGTAATCTGAGGCAACGCATGGGTTGAAGGTGATTTGCATAAACTGTGTGTAAATTTATGAAAATCAACTATGTGATTAAGGCTGCTTTCACATGATATGCTAATTGTGGGATTGTAATTTGCTCCTGCAAGTTAACTGAACGTATGAGCGCACTATGAGAATTTACCCTGTGATCTGGATGACCGTCTCATCGATGACCTCGTTGAACTGTGGAACACCTTGCTGACTGAGGCCATTGATCAGATGGCTCCGAGGCATCTGCTTCCTAGGCAGCAGCACCACAGGTCTCCCTGGTTTTTGGAGGGGCTGCAGGTACTGAAGCAGGAGAGGCAGTGGTTGGGGCGACAGTGGCACTGTTCACATGCTGATGTCAACAGGTTGTGACATAGAGTGAGTTTATGATGCTATGCTGTGGCTATGCAGGCAGAAAAGAAGGAATTTTTTGCTGCCCTCATATCATCCACTAAATCCCGTCCAGCAGAACTGTTCTGGGTGGTGTGGGGGCTGGTCAGTCCAGCCTTCCTCCACCTTGGGAGTGCGGGCTGTGACATGTTTGTGGATTATTTTGCAGATAAAATCACTCGAATCCATCACGGTTTTGACACTGCATTTCTTGCAGTGGGGCAATTTGAGGTTATAGAAGTCCCACTTTGTCCATGTTTGTGGGATCAGTTTTGGTCGGTGACCCCTACCGATGCAGAGGATGTTCTTGGGGCTGTTAGGGATACCTGTTATGAACTGGACCTTTGCCCGTCCTGGCTGGGTAAGGCCTGCCAGGAGACGATGGGGCCGTTGTTTGAGGGGGTGGTCCATGTCTCCCTTAGGGAGGGCAGGGTTCCGGACTACATTAAGGAGACGGTGGTATGGCCCCTGCTCAAGAAACCATCACTTGATGTTGACTCCCTTGCCAGCTATCTGCCGGTCTCTAACCTTCCCTTTTTAGGGAAGGTTATTGAGCAGGTGGTAGCCCAGCAGTTGCAGGAGCATCTGGATCATGACGGTTTTCTTGATCCCTCACAGTAAGGATTTCACCCAGGTTATGGCACCGAGACTGAGCTTGTGGTGTTGGTCGATGACCTGCACCAGGAATTAGATTAGGGTCATTCGGCCCTGCTGATTCTATTAGATCTGCTGATTGCTTTTGATACCGTTGACCATGAGATGTTGGTGACGCACCTTCAGGACCGGGTGGTGGTGGGTGGTACCATTCTTGACTGGTTCCACTCCTTCCTGGCCATAAGAACTCAGTGAGTGGTACTCGGGGATTATTTTTCATCATACCGAAACCTCTCGTGTCAAGTCCCACAGAGTTTTGTTCTGTCCCCTCTCCTGTTCAACATGTATATGAAGCCGCTTGGCAAGATAGTCAGAAGGTTTGGCATGCTGTGTCATCAATATGCTGATGACACCCATCTTTACCTCTTCTTTTCATTGGACCCAGGCCCGGCAGTCTTGCTGCTTACTGGATGTCTGGAAGCTATGGGGGATTGGATGAGGGTGGATTGGCTGAAGCTGAGTCCTGATAAGATGGAGGTGATGCTGGTGGGTAAGGCGGCGGTGGTGATGGCACCCATCATTTATGGGGTCTGCCCTCCACTGGTTCCCCAGGTACGGAGTCTGGGGATGCTCCTTGATGCACAGTTCTGCTTGGATGCTCAGGTGGAGTCTGTGGCAAGGAGTGCCTTTCACCAATTACATCTGGTGCATCGACTTCAGCCATATGTTTCGTACTCTGACCTGGCCACTGTCATCCATGCTTTCATAACCGCTAGGCTAGACTACTGTAACGCGCTCTACATGGGGCTACCCATGGTGACTGTTTGGATACTGCAGCTGGTGCAGGATGTGGCGACCCATCTCTTGGTGGGATTGGGCCACTGGGAATATATTACACCAGTTCTTCGGTCTCTGCACTGGCTGCCTATAGTCTTCCAGGCCTGATTCAAGGTGTTGGTGCTTACCTACACCGCCTTGGCCCAGATTATTTGTGGAACCGCCTCACCCCCTGGGTCCTGGATCGGCCCCTGCGGTCATCAGGGGGTTCTCTCCTTGAGGTCCCCTGAGTCTGTTGGGAGATCACGATGGGGAGGGCCTTTTCGGTGGCTGCTCCATGGCTGTGGAACTCCCTGCTGGTGGAGGCCCATTTGGCCCTGGATCTCCCCTCTTTTCAACGCTGTTGTAAAACGTGGCTATTCCGCCTGCTTTTTGATGGGGAGGATGGGTAGAGTGGTACATCTAGGGTGGTGGGTGGTATGGGATGTTTTAATTCCTCCTTGTTTTGAGAATTTTTAGTGTTTTTATTGTTAATTGTAAGCCGTCCAGAGCTGCCTGTGGTAGGATGGGCAGGGTAAAATGTTTTTAAAAAACAAAACAAAACTTTTCTGTGTTCGTCCCATGAGTTGTGCCTTGAGTGCTCAAGCACTACTGGGCTCCAAAATCCTACCCTTACAGTGAGAGACGTTATGGTTGCACAAAAATGGGAATGTCGATATTACAATCGCAGGATAGCAGGCATGGAAACCAGCAAATCAGCAGGATGGAGCTGTGGTTCATTCCTGGCTAGTTAATTTCAGCTTGTAATTTCACCTTGTTCTGCTGCTGTCTTGTTAATTTCATCTCACTCTGCTGCCAGTTTGTTAATTTCAGTCTGCTGCCAGTTTGTAGATTTCAATCCCACTCTGAGGTTACTGACTACATCTGCTATGATTTTTTTCAACTTGCACAGATTGTCCACCTGATACCAAAGTTTCTGTGCAAATATTAAAACTACAATCAAGGATAAAATTAAAATACCCCCCAGAAAAACATGTTTTACAGGTTAATCACCCTCTATCACTAAGAAAAATAAACTAATAATTCTATCATCATAAATATTAAAGCACTAGAGAACAAATAGAGACACAGTGACAGCTGCAGTTGGGTGCGTATGCTCCTACTGTATTTGAGGTGCTGCTTTCTTATATTCTAGTGAGATAAGGTGCACTCCCCTCCAGCTAAAGGTGCCTTCTGGCCACTTATACCAGGTTACTGTTCTTTATCAACATGTATATCAGCACACTCCTGATTCGTCTCCTTTCTAATGTTAGATTTCCAGCCCAACACATCAAAAGTTTCTTCCTTTCCACATCAGTAATATTTTTTGAGGACAGCCCAATTCTGAAATCTTGGTAATTTTTCTCTTGATTACATTTGAGAAACTAAACTTCAGTTTTTTCTACATTCAGCTTTCTTGGGCCTATAGCACATTTCAGAATGAAATGTGTTTGAATCAAGCTTGATCCAGGCAAGTGCAGCTGTAAGACAAGGCCCCATGTGCTGGGGGAGCTCCTCAGCCCCCCATGCTTCCCTCCTAGCACATACGGTCCATGAATAAATTTGAAACAACAACATGAGCGTGAGAAGCACTGGCATAAAATTCAGGATAACTGAGCCTAAAACATTTGGGGGGGGGACTCGTGATCCTGATGGGGTCCCCCAAGACACAGGGCCCATGAGTAAACTAGAAACAACAACATATGCATAATACATGGACCCACAGGACCTGCAGAGCAGGGAACCTAAGTCCCTGAGTTAGATAATACATGAATATGTACTTGTAATATGTACTTGAATATTAAATACAGTAATATCTTCCTTTTTCTACTGAGGGAGTTCAGTATCTGTCCATCAAACATTCCTGTGTTAGGAGGGGGCTTACACCAGCATGACATGGGGCTCCAACCCTGTATTTGGATTGGAGAATACTTTGTTGATGAAAGTAGGGGTGGGACTTGGTGGGAAATACTGGTTACTGGTTTTACCAGATACCGGATCTCTGAATACCAGATTACTGGATTAGATCCGGTATACCTGTACCGGATCTTTTCCCTTTGAAATCAATGGGCAGCTTTTCCCATTGAAATCAATGGGAGACAAAAGTTAAACCAAAATTACCTGTAAATTGCAATTCAATTACAAAAAAAAGTAAAAACACAAGTGAATCTAACTGCCAAGCTATGAAGCTAACCAACCAGTACCACCAGACCACACTTTGTGCCCAGTAGCCCCCACAACCCCCATTAGCCCCCATGGCCAACTACCTTTTTTATCTTTAAAATAAAAATAGGGTTTTTTGTCCACAGCAGTGGCACTGAAGTCAAAGTCACTGTGTGTCAGAAGGACATCACACAGGAGCTGCCATCCCAGTACCAGTACGTATACTACACTTTGTGCCCACAGCCCCCACAGCCACCAGTAGCCCCCAATGCCCACAAAAAAATATATATTTTTTAAGCATTAGGTTTTCCCCCCCACAGCACTGCCACTCAGAAGTAAGATCATCAATACAATCAGTGATCACTGATCACTATAACAGCAACTGCCAGTAACACAGACTACTAGACTATACTTTGTGCCCAGCCAGTAGCCCGCACGGGCCAGCCCCGACCGCCACACTGCTAACGTTCTTGTTTGACAATAGGGTTTTTCCCTTTTTTTCCACAGCACTGCCACTCAGAAATCAATCACAAATAAGATTGATTCTATCACAGCAACTGCAGGGCTGAAACCAGCAGCCCAGCAATTGCAGTTCAGAGTTTAAGGTTACAACATTGCAGCACCCTTATTTTTGTTTTCCCCCAAACCAGACCCCCAAAAGAGATAACGTTGCCATCACCTACCTTTATTCCTAACCTCCAAATCCTCGATTTTCGGTCTCTCCTTGCCCACGATGCCGAGTAGTCTTATTTATGGTACCTTTTGGTGGGGTGATGGGAGTATCCTTTGAACCAGCACCCCCCATTTCTCAATTCACACAGGTACACTCACACAGGTAAGATTTATTAAGGGGTCCTCTTACATAAGGGCTCATTTCCATGGAAAGGAAAAGGAAAGGTTATTTAATTCATTCATTCACACCTGAGTCCACTGGGTCACAGGGTTCAGCCCGAAGGCCTAGTCCTAGACCTAGACCTGGTCAGCGGTTCATTAATTCATTCACCATTCACACCTGAGTCCACTGGGTCACAGGGTTCAGTCCGAAGGCCTAGTCCTAGACCTGGTCAGCGGTTAGGTTAGGTTACTTACTTCTCCATTCACACCTGAGTCCACTGGGTCACAGGGTTCAGTCCGAAGGCCTAGTCCTAGACCTGGTCAGCAGTTCATTAATTCATTCACCATTCATGCCTGAGTCATCAGAGGCTCATCAGAAACACATGCTGAGGAAAATGGGCCTCATTGCATCATGCAGTGCATGCATTGGGGGTGGCTGGCAGTGCATTCATCTTCTGCCTTTGTGGTCCAGTCTGTTCCAGATGAGGTGCCATAGCTGGGGTGCTGGAGCCTCTGACACAGAAGGACCCAAGCCTGTGGAATTATTTTCATTTTAATCCCAGGGGACTGTAGTCCTACCATGTCTGGGGGTGCAGTGATGGTGGAAAGGAGTTGGGGACACATCAGATGGCTGAGGGGGGCCAGGCTGAAGCTTGGGTGAGAGGGCGGTGAGTGAATGGGAAGGGTGTTTCAGGAGGGGGGCTGGTCTGGGGGATGGTCCGTGTCACTGGGGAGCAGCCCCTGCCCCCCAGAAGATGTTCTGCCCTCCCAAAGCCCTCTGCACATCTTCCTGGGGGCATGGGCAGCTACCCCACGCATGTCGGACTGATGTGTTTTTGTGTGGTGTGATGTGTGCTGGTGTGGTGTGTGACTGGGTGAAGGGCCCTGCTGGGGCATTCCATTTCAGACTCTTAGGATTGAGTGCAATGGATTAGCACTGCTGGTGCTCTCCACTCCAGTGTGTGTGTGCTAGAGAGAGCGGTGGGTGGATGGGGAAGGTGCTGCAGGAGGGGGACTGGTTTGGGGGATGGGCCATGTCATTGGGGAGCAGCCCCTGCCCCCCAGAAGATGTTCTGCCCTCCCAAAGCCCTCTGCACATCTTCCTGGGGGCATGGGCAGCTACCCCACGCATGTCGGACTGATGTGTTTTTGTGTGGTGTGATGTGTGCTGGTGTGGTGTGTGACTGGGTGAAGGGCCCTGCTGGGGCATTCCATTTCAGACTCCAAGGATGGAGTGCAATGGATTAGCACTGCTGGAGCACTCCACTCCAGTGTGTGTGTGCGCGAGAGATGAGTATAACAGTAAAGACGAGAGATGAGACGAGTCCACTCCTTGCCCTTCCTGGATGGAATGGGATCAAAAGAGGCAACTTGTGGGCCGGAAATATAGGGAATAAGTAGTAGCTTTCCTACTACTTTTCCCTGGTGGAGTGCTTGAACTGGGAATATTGCCCTGCTGCGGGTGCCATGCTGGCTGTGCAAACCAAGACCACCTGCTGCTCTGAGCTCATCAGTGACACTGCTGACCAAACTTCAGGCTGATGTAATTTGCCTGAGTCTTGTCAGGATGTGCACAGGTTCAGGGGAGTGAAGGTAGCTAGAGAGGATATCCCCTGGGGCTGGGCAAGCACATCATGTCCCCCAGTCAAAGGTCTCGCCCTCCATGAACCCAAGAAGGGGAAGGTTAGTCTTGAGAAAGATCAACTCTTCCACTGTCTTTGGGTCCAATTTGGAGTGATGTGGGGTCACAATGTCTCCTGCCACACTGAACACCCACTCCGAGGATGCACTTGTAGGAGGACACGAGATGTATTGCATGGCTACCTTTGCAAGCGGGGGCCACACATGGATCTTCAATGACCAGTAGGCCATGGTTTTGGTGGATACAGGGCATGGGGGCTCATCAAGATATTGCAAAACATAAGTGTTTGCAATATCCCAGTTCTCCAGATCACATGTAGGTCCTGCATCCTCCTCCACCCATTCCTCCAGCCATGAAAGAGTCATGGAAGACTGGCCCCCACTTGAAACCCCTGTAGGAGCAGTAGCACTTGCCTCATGCTGCGTGGCCCCCACTGCGCTTGGCAATACTGCCGCACCTCATTGACGAGGTCACCCCTGTAAGTCATTAAGGGAATGATGAGTGCAGCCATCTTCCTCTTAACCCATGGGTTAAGTAGCGCTGCCAGGAAATGTGGCTGACTTTTCAGCAAGACATCAAAACGTCTTTCCAAATTATCGACCAATGCCACTGATAGCGCCCTCACAGACTCACAAAGGTCACCATGGGAAAGAAATGCCTGTATTTGTCACTGCAGGATCATGAAAAGCGGTAACACTTGGCACAGACTGGAAATCTCTGAGCTGAGCTCCATCGTGCCAATGTGAAACAGCTCCAGAACCTGCGTCAGCTGCTCCACCGCTGTCCAGTCCGGTGTTGCCCCAATGCTCTGAGACAAGCATAGGGCATGCAGCACCTCCTTCTGCTCCAGGAGTTGTTGCAGCATAAAAAAGGTGGAGTTCCACCTTGTCACTACATCCTGAATCAGCCGGTGAAAAGGGGAGCCCAACTCCTCCTGCTTCTCTCGCAGCGCCTGGCTGGCTAAAACTGACCAGTGGAAGAAGCCAGAAATCTTCCTGGCAGTTCCAAGGATGTGTTCCATGGCCTCGGTCCCAGAGATGGAAGTTTGAACAACCAGATTCAGAATGTGTGCACCTCAGCGAATATGGGTGTAGCCACCCTGACTCATGGCTGCAACCATATTAGAGGCATTATCAGTTACAAAGTAACCAACCTCGAAGCTAGATTCCTCAGCGTAGATCCACCTACCCAGCATGGATCTTATCGCCCCGAGGATTTGCTTCACTGTGTGCTCACTGTCAAACACACGGGCATCAAGCAATGCCCAGCGTGGCTTGCCAGAGGTCACCGCTCCTCTAGTGCTGCTGCTGCTCCTCGCTGCGCTGGTGACAGCTACTGGTGACATCTGCCACCAGTGTGCGGTCAATGCCAGATAGGTGTGGACCGCACTCTGGCTAGTCCACAGGTCCATGGTAAAATGTACCACAGCCCCCTCCATGTGTGAGAACTCTGCAAGGAGCTGGAACTTCACCCTCCCATACAGAGACGGGACAACCTTCGAGCGGAAGGTTTTGCGTCAAGGAACACTGTACCTTGGCTCTAGCAAATTCAACAGCTGCTTGAACCCAACACCCTCAACAAGGTTGAATGGCCGCTCATGCAGGGCAATCACTTCCACGATTGCCTTGGTGATGGCCACAGCCCAGGGGTGTCTGGGTGCAAACGGCTGCCTCTTTTCCCAGAGCTCAGTTACAGTCTGCTGGAAGGACGATGACAGGGAAGCACTGGGCTGGGATGAGTGGCTAGCGCTCTTCCTCTGCCTCTTCTGGGGATGGGGGGTGGTTTCAGTACCATCATGGGATGGCCCAGTGGTAGCAGTTGTAGTGGGAGTGGAAGAGGGCCCCCTCCTCCAAGGAACTATCACCCACAACCTCTACAACTGCCACTTCCCCACGTGGTCACTTGGAACGTGACCCCTTGGGATCACAGAGGTGCCTGTGATGACGTTCCATGTGACTCCTAAGGCCAGCGGTGTCCCATTTCATGGGATCAGAGCCACCATGACTGACCTTGTCATAGCAGTGTGAACACACTGCCTTTGAGTTATCTTTCTCCCAGATGTCAAAATGAGACCACACCCAGGATGTCATCTTCGTGTTTGTTCCTGGGAGGGCAGGAGAAGCACGACTGGGAGTAGACCTCGCAAAGGCAGTGCTCATTGCAACACTTGCAGAAGGGGTGGTGGCAGCAGGCACAGCATGTGTGGGTGTAGAGGGTGGGGCCAGAGGAGATGCAGGTGCACTACGGTGCATGTCGGCAAGGGGAGAGGGCAGAGTTGCAGGTGCGCTAGAGTGTGTCAGTGGCGGATGTGGCCAGGGAAGCAGGTGACTGTAAGAGTGTAAGTGCATGCGCAGGGGACAGCGGTGCACTAGGAACAGGAGCAGAAGCAGAGGAGTTAGCCAGCAAAAGGTCAGCTGCACTAGCAGAGGAAGAAGGAGCCCCCTTCTTCTTACTGCTAGGAAGTGCCCGGGAGGAAGAAGCACCCTCCTCCCATCCCAGCCTCTGCTGTGGCTTCAAGGTACATCCAGAGACCGTAATCTTGGGCGCACTTGAAGCTGGTGTGCTGGAGGAAGAGGCCTCAGGTGGCCTTACCTCCAGTGTCCCTGTGCCAGTCAGAGTAAGCTGCCTAAGAGGAAGAGGCTTCTTGCCTCTTCCGGCACTGCCACTCATGGTTGGTTTCTTAGTTCCACATCGGCTGCTCATCTTTAAGCTGTCACTGACTGAGTCACTAAGAAAAAACCACCAGCAACAAGTGAACTTGTATGTGGGTCTAACAACAACTAGTAACTGGGGGGTTAACTAACTGGGGGGGTTAACTAACTGGGGGCTAGGGTGTTGCTAGGGTGTAGAACTAGGGTGGGGTAGAAGAACTAGGGGGTGTGTAGAACTAGGGGGTGTAGAACTAGGGTGTAGAACTAGGGTAGAGTAGGTGGGGTAGTAGAACTAGGGTGGGGTAGACTAGCTGTAGTAGAACTAGGGGGGTAGAGTAGGTGGAGTAGTAGAACTAGGGTGGGGTAGACTAGCTGTGGTAGAACTAGGGGGTAGAGTAGGTGGGGTAGTAGAACTAGGGTGGGGTAGAGTAGGTAGGGACGTAGAACTAGGGTGGGGAAGAGTAGCTGTGGTAGAACTAGGGTGGGGTAGAGTAGGTGGGGTAGTTGAACTAGGGTGGGGTAGAGTAGGTGGGGACGTAGAACTAGGGTGGGAAAGAGTAGCTGGGGTAGTAGAACTAGGGTGGGGTAGAGTAGCTGGGGTAGAACTAGGGGGTAGAGGAGGGGTTTGGCAAGTGGGGTGGGGTAGAGTGGGGTAGAGCTAGAGTGGGGTAGAGTGGGGTAGAGCTAGAGTGGGGTAGAGAAGAGAATAGAGTGAGTAAAGTGGGGTAGAGGTGTAGGTGGTGTGGTGCAGTGTGAGTGAGTGTGCTCGACGACACTCGCTTACCCATAGCCGGCTACTCGCACATGATGTCCAACGTTGCCAACTGCACAGTCCAACACAGTCCAGTGGCTGTAGGATGAAAAAGAAAAAAAAATTAATTCACTGTTGCCAGGCCCCACCATTGGCCTGGAAAGCAACCCACCCCCAAACCTGAAGACAACACCAGGTTCAAAAACTGGGGAACCCCCTGGCATGGTTAGCAGGCCCTGCCACACTGCCAAGCAGCATGGCACCAGTGCCACCCCACCAAAGAACACCCAAGCCACACCAGTAAGCCACCATGCACAGCAGTGGGGCACCCCACACCCCAAAACAAGCGGGCACAGCCAGCCAGGCAGCCAGATTTCCCACATCCCATCCCCCACTGACTCAGCTTCCAAAAAAGCCTCAGACAAGACACAGCCAGCAGCCACACACAGGCCCCACCATTAGCCTGGCAAACAGCTGGGGACCCTCCCACCTCCAAACCTGAAGAGAACACACAAACCTGAAGAGACACTGCAAAGCACACAGCACCCCAAAACCCACAACATGGTGCCAACCAAGGCCACCATTCCCCACCCCCTGTGCCAGAAACTTAAACTCTCATCATGGCATGCCATGCTGCCCAGCCCCCACAGCACATGTCCTGCAGGCTAAAATCAATCAGTCACCCACCCCCCACATGCTATCCCTAAGTCTAGGGGTACCACCCACCCAGTGTCTCTCTCCCCATCCCCCTTGCTAAGGGCACCAAGGGGATCCTATACTAAGAAGAGGGAACCCCAAACTTACCAACAGTCGCATGCACACACGCCTCCAACAGTCTGTGGATCCTTTCAGTCTCCAAGCCTGTTGTAAAATGGCTGGCCAAGCACAAGCTCCAGAAGGTCCCACAAAAAGAAATAAAAAACACAAGATTATTGGACAGCACCAGCAGTCAATTAAGTGCCCATACCCCTAAAGAAACCTTCAGGATTGGATGACTTTTTTGATTTCAAAAAAGTCAACCAATCCAAGGCAGGGTAAAAAAAGGCACCAAATGTATCCATGTGTGGGGTACAGCTAGGGGGTGGGAGGGGGCAGGGAGGGACTCAAGTACTTAAAAACAAACTCTTGCATGACAAAAGCTTCAAGTGCCAACTCCAACTGCCACCTTCAGCAATGTAAAAGATCCAGTAACCGGTACCATTAAACAGATCCGATATGGTTTACCGGATTATCGGATTACCGGATTTAAATCTGGTATGCATAATACCGGCAATACCAGTTACCAGTAGAACCGGTACTCCCACCCCTAGAAACTAGCCTGCAGTGTTGGTTCGTGTTTCTCAAGGCTAGCTGTGATCCCTCCTGGTCATGATGATTATCATGGTCTTTTTGTGAGGCAACTGCTGAGCTTACCACTTGTTCTGCTCTTCCTGATTCTCTGAATGCTGTGGAAACGGCCTCTAATATCATCCCCCCACCCCCACCCCAAATGAATCTCTTTCTGTTCTTCCTCCAGAAGAAAGAGGAGGAAGAAGAGGAGGCAGCAGCACTGAAAATAAACAGGAGGCTATTTAGAACTAGAGATGGGCCCGAGTTGTGGCAAAATTGTTCCAGTTTGGATTTCAAAACCTCCCCAGAGTTTTGGCATATTCAGAGCTCTCTTCACTCCATTATTGAGATTGAATGCCTGTGGCCTCTGCACTCACAGTGATGGGGCTGGGTGAGGGGGCTTTACCTGACCTTGGATACTGACCCGCAAAGAGGAGAGTACTCTGCCAGTCAGGGGCCAGGTTGTCTCAGGTTCATGACTGGCTGTAAGGCAGACCTCCTGCCCCCTGGGACTAGAAAGAATATGCCAGGCAGACTTTAAATGGCCCTTATGCAAGTCTCTTGTGCTGAAACATATCACACCCACACCCCCTTGCTTTGCTGGGGACAGCATGGCCCTTATGCAAGTCTGTTGTGCTGGAAACATGTCACACCCACACCCCCTTGCTTTGCTGGGGACAGGAGAGGTCATGATCAGCTATGTCTTGCCACCCCATTTTGGGGGGAAGGGGGGCAGGGAAGAAATTGTGTCTTTTCCTTGTGCCTGTTGGTTTCCATTCAATTAATTCATTCTGCCAGCTGGATTTCTTTCAGGAGGCAGAGATAACCAGGCACAGTTATTAGAGGGTCTACTGGTTAAATACTTCTGGAACTAGACTTACTGAATTGAGGCAGCCATTCCAGGAGGAGCACCAGCAAGAGAAGGATTTCACCATGTTGCAAGTAACCTCTCCTCATGAGATGACAGGGCACAGAGTAAATCAACAACAAACTCTGGTTGCAATAATTTCAACTCTGCTTCTGAATTAAAGATCCCGTTTTGTGCTTCTGCTAATGGCAAAAGCCCTAATTTTTCAATTGAAGCTCAAGGAATGTTTCAAATTTGGGGCAAATATTTTGCCCAACAACTCCATTAATGAATTAGACTGGAACCACCCTCTACATGTCACTTTGTGACCTAAACCAGTTTGATTCCAATTCTCTAATTCAAAAATTCCACATCAAGTCATTAAAAGTCCAGCTTCAATTGAGTCATTTTCTGTTTCCCTCTAAAACTGAACTACTGCATTTATCTTTTAAGGTCTATGCTAGCTAATTAGAGAATTTCAGTAATCTATTTTTAATATGTACCATCTTCTGTTCTTTTTAGTTCTGCCTTAAGATAGACTTTCATCTTTACTGCTCTGCACAGATCATCAGAAAATATAAGTTCTCCATTACATGACAACTCGTAATGAGTCTTAATGAAGCTTGGGAACAGCTGTTAAAAACTCCAGTTGAATAGGTTTTCCCAAGCAGCAGTGGCTTAGGATACTGTCTCTGCATATAACATTGTCGAGTCGTTGGCTCTCTGTACTCATATAATGAGAAAAATGAAAATGAAACACTAAAGTATCTTAATCCATTTTCATTAGATATTTTATTTTAATCAGAATTTTAATATACTCTTATTGAATAAGTACATT
Organism: Sphenodon punctatus; assembly: GCA_003113815.1. Taxonomy (NCBI): domain Eukaryota; kingdom Metazoa; phylum Chordata; class Lepidosauria; order Sphenodontia; family Sphenodontidae; genus Sphenodon; species Sphenodon punctatus. Next base: position 1,692,169 of record QEPC01014677.1, on the reverse strand, counting down.
ATGAGCCATCATCTCTAAGCCTTTCACCTTTTTAATTATATTCCTGTTCTGAACATAGAAGAAAGCAAATGTTACTATGCAAATTTTGCTCTGAATTCATGTCCTTAGTGGGAGCATTAGAAAAACAGAGTTCAAACCCATTTTTAATTATACGAGGGATGCATAAGCTGCAAATTGTCGGAAATTAAAGTAAGCTTGGTAGATTTTGGATAAGATATGTATGTTAAGAAGTCAAAGGGATGTATATTTGGGATGAGAAAATGGGGGTTTAGAGCCACTGTATAGGTTAGGGATGATAGAAAAATAACAAAGGACTCTTGGTCAATTCAAATGGTTTTATCATTTCTCTTTGTCATTCCCTTTTCAGATATTCTTCTTTCTCCATTTTTCATTTTCTTTGTAAGATAAGGTGTCCATCAATATCCATAGGAGTAACATGTACCTGTGCCTGCCACAAAGAGAAGGTTCTGAAACTGTGGGTTGTGACTTCAAATTGGGTTGTGCCATTGGCATATGGGGTCACAGTCCTTTTCATATTTAATATATATTTTGCCTGGGGCATCAAGGTTATATATTTAGGTTTCAAAATTAGGTTATACAGCCAAACATTTGGGGAACCACTACCACAAATGGCTGCCTCACCAAAATTGGTAATTTCTTACTGTGCCTATTAGTATTAGGGTTACATTTAGGGGCCCTAGCCCAATGGTGCCTTGCACTGTACAAATGTATTTTTTAAAAGGAGGCTGCCTCACTCAAAAAGCTTACACTGTAAGTTGCCTGTTATATGCCACACAGTTTTAATGTGGCCTGTAAGACTTATTCAGTGTGCACAGAATCTCAGCTTTCAATAAGTCTTTAGCCCCCACAGCAGCAGAAATGTTTCCAAACACAAACTGAGTGTAACCTATTCATGATTGCCTGAGTCTGAAGACAGCCTGACTCAGTAGTTGAGAAGTTTTAACTCTATATTAAGCTGATTCAATCAACCTAATACCCAGTGATGCCAACATTAACTTCTTTAACCACTAATCATTAGAAGATAGACTTGGGGAGTAAAACCAAGCAGGCTGGAAACTGGGGTTTGTTGTATAGAAAGAAACATAGGCCATCTTTAGACAGAACAAAGATCTGGTGTCAAAACCTCTAAGGGCGTGTTTGGCCATTGCATGTAAGCACCACAACAATCCCAACACCAATTTGGCCACCTGTTGAATACGCAATGTGAACATCATTGCATCACAAGGACAATTTTCATGTTCTGACTGAACACGTGGCCAATATTGTGTCTAATGATATTGCATGGTGTGTTATCGGGTACAACACAGGGAACGAGGTGGCAGCGCTTGCATGGTAAGATCGAGTGGTGAGCAAAACACCGATTTTCTCCAAAATGGGTTGTGTGTCTAAGCAGCACCACATGGTGAACACCAGGCCCAACCGGTGTACATATCAAGGTCAAAACACACATTCATACGCCCATTGACTTTATGTCTAAAGACACCCATAGAGGGGAAAATAAACACAGGAAACTGGGTGACTCTACAAGTTACAGCGAACTATGGGGGATCTCAACCCCATTGGTTACACTGCAGCAGCATCCTGAGGTGGAACAGCATGAATAAATGTTAATGCTGTTCTGTGTTTATACTTCCACCCTACAGATCCCGTTCAACAGGGGGAGCCCATGGAGTGGTAATGTAAAGAGGTGACGCTTGAACTGACCATGCAGCTGCCTGCTGGAAGATAAAACTTCCTGCTCTGGAACTGAGCAGGAAACTCTGGCTGCAAACTCCCAAAGCAAAGTGATCCTCCTGCTGCTAGTGAAATTGACAAGCAAAAAGCCCAAGCCCAGTGAACAAATGTTAATTCTTTGGCATGTTTTCCTATACTCTGTGGGTCTGCTGAGGAGTTCCCTGGATCAACAGACCTCTGTTTTCTTTTGACGAGCTCCTAAGTTTTGTATGAGCAAACATAACACTTGCCACATGTTAGGTACTTGAAATGACAGCAAACGTTACAAGAAAGAGGATAAGGGAATCAACCTGCTTGGAGATTTGTCTGTATATCGGCTGTCTTCCTCTCCCTGGTGATTGAGGCTTGGTACCATCTGCTTTCTCCTTCAGGTATAACCTTATAACGGGATCAAGCTGCCTGGAAGCGGAAGCCATCAAGCGGAGGCCAAATGGCACTGACTGTTCTTGGGACATTCGTGGACTGTGTGGCCATCACAAAGCTTTGCTGTCCTGAAAGAGTTGCCATCTTATTGCTGCTGCTTTTAACCCTTCCTGCTGCCTTGGGTTTTTGCATTGTATTTGTATGTGGATATGTTTGTATTTTATGGGGATATGTCATGGGGAGGGAGAGTGGGAAGACTGGGTGTGAGGGGTAGTTTGGGCAGATTCCCATGAGTGAGAGACAGGGGAGTGGGAAGGGAGCAGATTGAGTAGCATTATAGTTTAGCCATGGCCTCCCTAGTAGGGGAGTTTACAAGGCTGGGGGAGGGAATTCCTCCAAGTGGGAATTGGAGGAATGGGAGTGGGAGGATTGGGTTGGTGGGGGGCTGAGAGGTGGAAAATGCATTTTATATGTATTTTTGAATTGATGCTGTGTTTAAGGGGGATTTGGGGTGTGAAGGATTTGGGGTGGAGCAGGATATATTTATTTATTTGTTCACATTTATACCCTGCCCTTCCCTGAAGGCTCAGGGTGGTTTACAACAAACATAAAAGACAATTAAAATACAACCACCACCCCCAAAAACCCAACACACTCCAACCCCCCCAACAACCTTCCACCTAATCCCTCTTCCAATCCCCGCCCACCAAATGCTTTAGCAAAAAGAAATGTTTTACACCACCTCCAAAAGATGCTCAGGCCTGGACTCAGATGGACCTTCAGGGGGAGGGAGTTCCATAACATTGGCGCAGCAACCGAGAACATCCTCCTGCGCACCACCGTCGATCAAATAAGAGTAACAGGGGGAATCCAAAGAGCATGGTAGGAAAGGTGGTCTTTCAGATACAAGTGTCCCAGGCCATTTAGGGCTTTAAAGATCAAAACTAGCACCTTGAATTGTGCGTGGAAAGCTATCAGTAGCCAGTGCAGATTCCGAAGCACTGGTGTAATGTGCACCTGGTGGCATGTACCCAAAAGAAGCCGAGCTGCCGCATTCTGCACCAGCTGCAGCTTTCAAACAGTCATTAAGGGCAGCCCCACATACAGTGTGTTACAGTAATCCAGCGTCGCAATGATGAAAGCATAGATGAAAGTGGTCAAGTCCAAATCAGCAAGAAAAGTCTGCAGCCTCCTCACCAGATGATGTTGGTGGAAAGCGCTCCTAGCCACTGCTGCAACTGACAGTCCACATGCAGCAAGGGGTCCAGAAGCACTCCAAGGCTCCAAACCTGAGTGACCAAAGGGGGCTGGACCCCATCAATAACCAGAATCCCAATTCTCCCCAGGTCACAGGCCTGGCCGACCATAAGAACATAAGTCGTGCCATACTGAGTCAGATCAATGGTCCATCAAGCTCAGCATCCTGTCCTCTGACAGTGCCAATCTTGATCGCATGGGAGAAGAACCAACAGTCACAATGGGCAATCCATTCCCCGTTGTTCACTCCCAGCTCCCGACAGTAGGAAGTTCATCTTGTAAGCTACTTGGTTAATAGCCATTAATGGACCTACTCTCTAAGAACTTATCTAGTCCTTTTTTAAACCCAGATATATTACTGGCCTTGACAATGTCCTCTGGCAACAAATTCCATAAGTTAATTATGCGTTGAGTGAAAAAGTACTTCCTTTTATTTGTTTTAAATCTGCCAGCAGCTAGTTTCATGGAGTGTCCCCTAGTTCTATTTGAGAGGATAAATAACTGTTCCCTATCTACTCATTCCACACCACTCAAGATTTTATAAACCTCTATCATGTCACCTCTCAGTCTTCTCTAAGCTGAAGAGAGCCAGGCTGTCAAGCTCTTTGTACAGAAGCCATTTCATACCCTTTATCATTCTCATTGCCCTTCTCTGTACCATTTCCAGTTCAACTATATCTTTTTTGAGATGGGGCGACCAGAACTGCACACAATATTCCAGGTGTGGTCACACCATTGATTTGTATAGAGGCATTATGACATCCTCAGTTTTATTCTCTACCCCTTTGTGAATAACTCCTAACATTCTGTTTGCTTTTTTGACCGCTGCTGCACACTGGGCTGAGAATTTCAGTGTATTGTCCACAATCACTCCCAGATCCTTTTCTGGAGTGGTAACTCCTAGCCATCATCACTTCAGTCTTGTCAGGATTCAGCTCAGCCTCATCCAGTCCCTGACAGCAGCCAAGCATCAGGTAAGAACCGAGACTGCAGGACCTTGGTCAGATGAAAAAGAGAAGTAGAGCTGAGTGTCATCATCATACTGATGGCACCTCACCCAAAACCTCTGAAGGACCTCACCTGCATCCTCATCACATACACATTGAACAAGAGGAGCGACAGAATAGAGCCTTGTGGGACTTCACAGGGGAGGCCCTGAGAGGATGATGAGTAATCATCATAATCACCCATCACCACTCTCTGTGACCTCCCCAACAGGAAGAAGTGGAACCACTTAAGAGCAGTCCCACATACCCCCACCAGGTCCCGCAGTCATGTCAACACCACCTCATGATCAACAGTATCAAAGGCCACTGAAACATCTAATAAGATCAACAGGGTAGAATTTTCCTTGTCAATCTCCAAGTGCAGATCATCAACCAAGGCCACAAGCACAGTCTCTGTGCCATAGCCAGGATGACAACCCTACTGAAATAGGTCCAGGAATCTGACAGCATCAAAATGGGTCTGGAGCTGTTGGAGAACCACCCACTCAATACCTTCCCTAAAAGGGGCAGGTTAGAGTCAGACTGATAGTTGGCCAGAGAGTAAGCATCCAAAGATGGATTTTTAAGCAGGACTGGACAATTGCAGTTTTAAGGAATTCCAACACCCTACCCTACCAAAGGGAGGAATTGACAAGCCCAGGCAACAATGGCCCCAAAGTCTACCAGCTGGCTTACACCAGCCAGGATGGGCAAGGATCTAATGCACAACTGGTTCCCCTCAATGCCCTAAGCACCTTCCCTGCATCTGTGGGTGATACCAATTGAAACGGATCCAAATAAATAGAACTCGTCTGAGTTTCCATAATCCCAAACTCTAAGTCTGCAGATGACATGGCAGCACGCAAGTCGTGGTGAATATGAGCGATTTTGTCTGCAAAGTAATTAATAAAATTGTCACAGTGGGCATTAGATTACTCCAGTTCCAGGTAGAGACAGACTGGATTAACTAGGCCCCAACCTGGTACAGCTCTGCTAGACCAGAATTTGCAGATGCTATGATAGCAGAGAAGAAAGCTTTCTTCGCCACCAACACAGTCACGGCATAGTCCTTTAAAAAAGATCTATGCTGCAATCGGTCAGCTTCAGCACAAGTTGAGCACCACTTCTGCTCTAGCCACCTACCCTCCCACTTCAACCACCTCATGTCCCCTGTATACCAGAGAGACCTATGCTGCCACAGCAGTGAGAGCTGACACCTGAGTGTAACCGTGTTGATGGCCATGGTCAAGATGTCATTCCACAACCAGGTCATTGACAGAGTAATCACTAAGTTAGTAGGCAAATCCCCAGAGAATTCTGGAAACCAATTGGATCCATTAGTCTCTGGGGTCAGACCAACCTAACGGGTTGAAGTGGGAGGGTAGGTGGACTACCACCTCAATGAGGGCACAGTAGGGCCAGGATCCAGGCTTTCAGAAGGTAATGGTCCAACCACAACAACGCTGTTATAATGACATCCCAGATAATCAGAACTCCTGTATCCAGGCTAGTGCAAAACATCAAGTCTAACATGTGCCCTGCCTCATGTGTCGGGTCAGATATAATCTGGGATAGGCCCAGGGTTGTCATGGCAGCCATGAACTCCTGCTCTGCTCCTGAAAGGCCAACCTCAGCATGTATGCTGAATCACCCAAGGCAATCAGTCTGGGTGACCTCAACACCACCTCTGAGACCAGCTCAGCTAGATCAGTTAGGGAATCAGCTGTGCAGCAGAATACACCAAAAAGATTCCCAATCTATTCCTGGCCAAATCCAACACAAGGTGGACACACTCCATATTAGATGAGTCAAGCACCAGATACCTTTGAAAGACCACAGTATCTTTGCAGATCACCACCATTCTACTCCCTTAGCTGCCCAGTCCTAGGCTGATGCTGCACCGAGTACCCGCTGGCAACATCTGGGACAACATAGGCTCAGATGCCTCATCCAGCCAGGTCTCTGTAATGTATACGAGGTCAGTGGCCTCATCCTGAATAAGATCAAAGATAGTAGATGTTTTATTTGCCACAGACCTCACATTAAAAAACATCTGCTTCAGATCAGGGGCCCTACTGGCCCCAGCCCCCAAACATCCCAAGACTTGAGGTGAGCAGAACATCAGAACAAACACAAGGCACCTCTCCTAATGTCCCAGATAGTATTTCTTACCCTCCTTGCCAGGCCCCCCATGACCCCAATTAGTTCAAAAGCCAACCCACTACCCACCTCTCCCAAAGAGCCCCCTTCCTGATTACTAATCCCCAACCACCAAGCACAATCACCCTGAAAGGATAAACAAAGATCCAGGGGCAAGAGGCGGGGGGCGGGGGCAGAGATTATGCCCCAAGCCCAGCATCCCCAGTGACGGATCAACAGCAAAGGCAGGAGGGGGAAACCCCTCATAATCCCTCATGCCTAGCCTCCCCTCTAACTGGGGGGCCATGGAACCACTCATCCCAACCCCCCCTCCCCAACCCTTCACCCCATGCCTGTACCCTCCTCACAGAGAGGCCAAGGCACTCCCCATGCCTGCGCACTCTCACCGGAGGGTTGAGACAATCCCACCCTCCCCAACTACCTCTCACCCCATGCCTACACCCCCCTCTCACAAATGAGTCTGTCACAACCCACCACTACCCAATCCCCTGCCTGCACACACCCCCTTACCAGAGGGCCCAGATACCAACCCCCATATCCCCACCCATAACACCTTTGCCCATTACCAGCCCTCCATAATAAAATCCCTTTCTCCCACAACATCCATCACTCCCCACCCAGCTATTCCCTCCACCCACCACAACCCAGCCAACTAAAACCACTTAAAACAAATATAAAAACCAACAAAACTATATACGTATATACACAATCCCCCAAAGCCACTTTATGGCCACTTAACTGCTGGTTTGGCACCAATCTTAGGCAGCCAACCACAGGCAGTCACATGCAAGCCTGGGAACTCCTCTTATAAGGAAGCTGCAAACTCAGATGCAGGTGGTTATCAGGGCAGTCAGGAGACAGTCCCTTCAGCCACAACTGCTATGTGAGAGGGTGGGTTATGGGCTTGTGGCGTTGATGCTCTTTTTCGTGAGAGATGTGGATTGGGAACTCCCTTGTGTGAGACGCAATGAAGTGGAAATGGGTGGGATGAGAAGAGGGTTGGCTTTTGGGTGCTTGGGTATGGGGAGGGGTGATATTGGTGTTGTATGTATATGCTTTATTGTTTCAATTATTGGAAGCTGTTTGAGGGTGGGATTTATTTAATGTTTTATGTATTTGTTTTTTGTTGTGTTTCCCACCCCCACCCCCTCACTTCTTGTAAGCCACCCTGAGCCAATTTTGGGCATAGGGTAGGGTATACGTCAAATAACTAAAATAATAAATAATAATAATTAATACATAGACACAACCACTGAGAAAAAATGTTGGGAAGGGAAGCAAACCAGGGCAGAAATATCGAGAGGTCAATGCAATAATAAGACAATGAATGAATAATAATAAATCCCTAAAAGTACTACGGAAAAGCGTTTCATTCTTATTAGTATCAGTAGAACTCCACTGTACATTGAGATTAATATGTATTCCTGATTTAATATCCAAGTCCTCGTAACACAGTCATTCATGGCAGATACCTCTCACCATCAGCCTGATAACGCTGATTTAAGTAGAAGAAAATTAATGGATATTATTACAAACAGGCAGGGAAAGAACAAGCTACCAGTGAGATGGTTATGCTCAGGTTGCTAAGCAGTGGGCACAGTAAAACTGACTACCTCAGTTGCTACCACTTATGTATCTTTCCTATACAATGAGTCTACATGATAAAAGTAGAGGGAAAACCCAAAAGAAGATGGTTGATGCAGTTGGGCTAAGGTCTACCCCTAATCTGTGCTAATGTGCACCCTCCTGTCTGTTATTTATTTATTTTATTTATAAAAGCATTTATTATCCCGCTCCTCCTGCCACAGGCAGCTTTGGGCGGCTCACAACAATATAAATTCACAGTTAAAATCATAAAACGATAAAACATATTATTGCCCTCCCCGACCCTCTACTCCCCCACCAAACACCTGGCGGAACAGCCATGTCTTACAACTTTTACGAAAGGAGGTAAGGTCCAGGGCTAGATTCACCCCCACCAGAAGGGAGTTACACAGCCTCGGCGCAGCCACTGAGAACGCCCTCCCCTGCGTGGCCCCCCGGAAGACTCGGGGAACCACAAGGAGGGCATACCCCAATGACTGCAGGGGCCGGTCCAGTACCTGGGGTGTGATGCGGTCTCGCAGATAGGCAGGGCCCAGACCATTTCGGGTTTTAAAGGTTAAAACCAACACCTTGAATCGGGCTCAGAAGACTATCAGCAGCCAGTGCAGAGAACAGAACACTAGTGTGATGTGCTCCCGGCAACCCAGTCCCACCAAGAGATGGGCCGCCGCATTCTGAACCAGCTGCAGTCTCCAAGCTGTCACCACTGGTAACCCCACGTAGAGTGCATTACCATAGTCTAGTCTAGAGGTGATGAAAGCATGGATGATGGTGGCCAGGTCGGAGTCCAAAATGTGTGGCCTAAGCCAACGTACCTGATGTAATTGGCAAAAGACACCCCTCACCACAGCCTCCACCTAAGCATCCAGGCAGAGCTGCGCATCGAGGAGCACCCCCAGACTCCGTACCTGGGGAACCAATGGAGGACAGACCCCATCAATGATGGAGCCATTATCACCATTGCCTTCCCCACCAGCATCACCTCTGTCTTGTCGGGATTCAGCTTCAGTCGATTAACCCTCATCCAATCCCCCACAGCTGTCAGACATCGAGTAAGCACGGAAACTGCAGGGTCTGGGTCGGTTGAAAAGGAGAGGTATAGCTGAGTATCATCAGCATATTGGTGACACCGTATGCCAAACCTCCTGATCACCTTGCCAAGAGGCTGCATAATATACGTTGAACAAGAGGGGGGATAACACCGAACCCTGTGGGACACCACACGTGAGGTCTCTGTACGATGAAAAACAGTCCCCGAGTACCACTCATTGGGTTCTCCCAGTCAGGAATGAACGGAACCATTCGAGAACAGTCCTGCCCACCCCTGCACATTTCCACAGGCACGCCACCAACATCTCGTGATCAACCTTATTAAAGGCAGCTGACAGACCTAATAGGACCAACAAGGTCGAACAGTCCCAGTCCATCTCTCGGTGCAGATCATCTACCAAGGCTGTTTAGTACACATTGTCTATTCTTTTCCTGGGACCACAATGCCATGGTCCAGTGCTCCAGCTTGTGCCTGCTGTGGCCACCCAGTATGTGGGGCATGTGGACATTGGGGACATCTGATACCTTGAGACCTGGATGCTGTGGGGATGATGGGGGGATGTACAGAGGAGATCCATTGTCCTGCAAGGCTGACTAAGCGGTCCTGGGGCAGCAGATGCAACTCCTGGGGCACATGCAACCCAGCTGTGGTTCTGGGGGTGGAAGCTCACAAGTGTGGGACCCCCAGTAGCGATGGGACTATGGGATGCAAATGAGAGCACAGCTTTGCTGGAGATTTCTGTGCTGCCAGAGTTTGGCCTGACCCTAATGATGGCGGAATCCTCTCTGCTGCTTTATTTTGCCCCTGCCCATCTGACGATGAGGGGATATGACCAGGGCCACCACAAGTGCCTTGATCAGATGCTAGAGCTGTATCTCCTTGGGGGGTGGAGGGAGAGATTTGACTACTGGGAGGGTAACCTGATTGAAGCTGAGCTTCTTTCCCTGTACAAAGTTGGACCCGGAGGACATGCAGTCCATGATGGTGCAGCATATGTTGGTGAGAGGGTACCAGAGAGGCATGTTTCAATGGAGGTTACATGCAGAGAGAGTGGGATTTCACACCCCACAGCTGTCAGGAACCCACTAGAACTTTGTGCTGTGAGTTGCCAGTGAGTGATCCATAAACTCTGCTGTAAGCAGAGGCTGGGAAGGACAGTGATTGCAGCATGCAAGGGGACTGATTACTTGAACCATGTGCTCATGATTTCATTTTTCCCTTTTCTTTGCACTCCATGGAGTATATGCTTTGCTCCCTCTAGTCAACTTTCTGTGGGTGGCAGGCACATCCATTGCCAGCAGGGCTTCCAGGGGCTGCACATCCCCACCCTCTGCCCCTGCCCTCCCAGAGTACTGTGGAGGGTGGGCAGAAATGGCTGGTGTGACTTCTTTGTCCGCCATTCATCATGACTGTAGATCAATGCAGGGGGCAAGATAGGGGCAGGGGTGGTTGGTTGGAGTGGGACAGGGACAGGGACGAACTCCATCCATGTGTTCAATTCCTCAGCCCAACCTGTGGTGTGGGAAAAGTGAGATGGCTGTCTGCCCACCTGGATTCACCATAGGGGACCTGAATGTTTGTTCTCCTCTACATGACAACCCAAAAAGTGGTGGCTGTGGTGACATTCCATGTGGGGAAGCAGGGGATCCGGCTGGCTGCTGTCTCATTTGTTTTCACCCTGAGTTTCAGCTGTCAACCAATTTGTCACTTTACAACTGTGGAGATATCTTACAGCATTTTGAGCCATTATGTAAAAACTGTGAAGAGATTTGTCCAAGAGTTCAACTGCTCTAAAAAAAAAGTAGGCTTGCTAAAAACCAAGATGTATGTGGCTAAATCTTGATCCCAACTGGAGGCTATAGGGGCTTAATTTTAATAGAAACAGAATCATTCCTTTTGCTCAGTGGACTCGATCCCAAACTCCTGCGCATGTTGCTTGCGCGCAGCTTGTGTGGGCCATAGTCCCAGACTCCTGACTGCATGGGTGCATGAGAGATGCACGCACGGGTTGCATGGGAGATGCGTGGACGGGGTTTGCATGACATGCGGGGTTTGGGATTGAGCCCACTGATTATAAGCACTGATTAATGACTTTTGTTATTTTTCTTACAGAAAGACTGTTTTTTCCCCAAAGACAACTCTTCTGGTTCATTTCCCTATTAACACTACCGTTTTAAGTTTCGTGAATGAGACTTGTTTTGGGCAAAGCTAGTTTGTTGCTATAACTCAACTGTCAAGTACCAAAATGAAAATAACATGCAAAACAAATGACATGCACAATAATTTCAACATGACACTGGCAGATCTCACCGTGACTTCCTTCCCCTGCACTACTTTTTAGCACCACTGTACTGCTAAATCCACTGCAAATATAATTAACACAAGACACCAAGCAGTATCTACTATTTCTATAATTATGGAATCATAACTAAATATGAGCCTATAAATCCTTTTAAGATACTTATGTCCCAGTGCACATGTGAATAAATATTATGGGTGAATGGGTAAATATTATGAGCCATTAAAGTCAATGGCTATACTCCTATTGGATTTAATGGTGGAGGACTGTGCCTTATGAATTCCAGTGGAAGTACATACAGTAAATACTAGGACTGCCCCAAATAGGCAATCTGAGTACTCATGACAATTTCCAAGGTTCTGAGTGCCAGGACCGAGTCCTCGGTCAGAACTTTCGAAGGACCCGGAAAAGAGACCTCGGAAACTGGAAACTCTGAACTTGGAATCGCAGAAACAGCCAAAGTACAGTGCCCGAAAAATCAGACTAGCAAAAGTGAGACTATTTATTTATTTATTTATTTATAAAAACATTTTTATACTGCCCCACCCCACCCTGCCCAATGGCAGCCCAAGGCAGTGTACAACATATATATATATATATATATATATATATATATATATATATATATATATATATATATATAAAAACAAATACCCATACAATAAAATCACATTCAAATCCCCCAAAAAGAGGCCTGGGAAAAACTCCATAAAACAAGAACCCCATAAAACCCCGCCCACTGTCCATCCCCTTCACCAAATACCTGGCAAAACAGCCAGGTCTTATATTTTTTACAGAAAGAAGGAAGATCCGGAGAGAAGCAAATCTTCTCCAGGAGGGTGAAGCCACAAAGAATGCCCGCTCTGATGTATCCATCTGGGAATCCCAGGGTACCTGTAAGCGGGCAGCCCCGACCAACTGCAGAGGCCAATCCAGGACACAAGAGGTGAGGGCATCCGCAGGTAAGTGGGGCCTAGGCCATATAGTCAAGGCCAGCTGGGAGACATTAGGGCTGTTGCTGGCAGGGATTGTCAATGCCTCCCTGGAGGAGGGTAGGATGCCGGACTGCCTTAAGGAGGCTCTGGTGTGGTCCCTGCTCAAGAAACCATCATTGGATGTTGGCGTCCTGGCCAGCTACCAGCTGGTCTCTAACCTTCCCTTTTAGGGAAGGTTATTGAGTGGGTGGTGGCTCGACAGTTGCAGAAGCATCTGGACCGGATTAACTTTCTCGATCCCTCACAGTCAGATTTTCGCCCTGGATATGGCACGGAGACTGCACTTGTGGCCTTGATCGATGACCTCTCCCATGTGTTGGACCGGGGTCATTCGACCCTGTTGATCCTATTAGATCTCTCGGCTGGATTTGATACCATTGATCATGAGTTGTTGGTGACTTGGCTGCGGGACTGGGCAGGGATTGGCGGGACAGTTCTTGAGTGGTTTCACTCCTTCCTGGCTGGGGGAGTCCAGCGTGTGGTCCTGGGTGATTTTTCATCTTTTCCCCAGGGCCTCACATGTGGTGTTCTGCAGGGTTCCATCTTGTCCCCTCTCTTGTTCAATGTGTACATGCAGCCTTTGGGGGAGGTTGTTAGGGAGTTTGGCGTACGGTGTCATCAGTACGCTGATGACACCCAGCTTTCTCTCTCATTTTCATCCGACTCAGGCCCAGCAGTCTCGGTGCTTACCAACTGCGGGGGACTGGATGAGGGCGAGCCGTCTGAAGTTAAATCCTGACAAGACGGAGGTGATGGCCGTGGGGAAAGCCGGGTGAGTGGTGGCTCCCTTCATTGATGGGATCCGTCCTGCCCTGGTATTTCAAGTTCAGAGTCTGGGGGTGCTCCTGGACCCGCAGCTCTTCCTGGATGCCCAGGTGGCGGCTGTGGCAAAAGGGGCATTTTGCCAATTACATCTGATGCGTTGGCTTCAGCCATATGTCTCAGACTCTGACCTAGCCACGATCGTCCATGCTTTTATTACCTCGATATTGGACTAATGCAATGCACTCTATGTGGGACTACCCTTGGTGCTGGTTCAGAGGCTGAAGCTGGTGCAGAATGCGGCGGCTCGTCTCCTAACGGGGATGAGCCAATGCGAGCATATTACACCAGTGCTTCGCTCTCTGCACTGGCTGCCTATAGTCTTCCGTGCCCAATTCAAGGTGTTGTTGTTGACCTTTAAAGCCCTGAACAGCCTGGGCCCCACCTACTTGCGAAACTGCCTCACCCTCCGGGTCCTGGATCGGCCCCTGCGGTTGGCCTGGGGCACCCGCCTCGAGGTCCCACAGGTTTCTCAGGTGTTGACCTTGTGAAGGGCATTCTCTGTGGCCCACCTTGGTTGTGGAACTCCCTCCTGTTGGATATCCACCTGATTACTGACCTCCCCTCTTTCCTTAGACAATGTAAGACCTGGCTGTTCTGCCGTGCTTTTGCTCAGAGAGAGGGAGTGGGTGGGGTGGGGAGGGTATGTTGTTTTTTATATTGTTTAATAGTGTTTAAAATCATATTATTGTTGTTTTAAATTGTTTTAATATGTTGTTAGCCATCGGGCCAGGAAGACTATAGGCAACCAGTGCAGAGTGCGGAGCACCAGTGTTATGTGCTCCCGATGACCCATCCCCATAAGGAGATGGATCGCCACATTCTGCACCAGCTGCACCGTCTGGGTCATCACCAAGGGTAGCCCCACATACAGCGTGTTGCAGTAATCCAGTCATGAGGTGATGAATGCATGGATGATGATGATGGCAAGATCAGAGTCCAAGATATATGGTTGAAGGCATCAGACCAGATGTAATTTACCAAACACACTCCTCACCACAGCTGCCACCTGGTCATCCAGGTGGAGCTGGGAATTGAGGACGCCAAGGCTCCAAACCTGAGGAACCAAGGAAGGACACATCCCATCAATGATGGGGGCCTTCACTCACAATCACAAGACAAACTCAAAAAGTGCAACTGCAAAAAAGTTGGAGTACCCACAGCATGGCCCAGGAGCAGGGCACCCACTTTAAAATATAAAGAAAAATCAGGGTGGCTATTAGTGTGCTCCATTATATTACATACAAGCTCTAGGGTGGGTGGGTAGGTTGCCCAGCCAAAAAATCATTATTAATCAAATTTCAACAAGTTTTTTGGCCCATGTGGCCCCATGGATGCCACCAGCAGGCATAATACCCACAAGAAACCCGACATGCACACGCACACGCACACGCACACACACACACACACACACACACACACACACACACACAGACAGCCTGCATCGCTCTATTATGCCCACCTATGCAAAGCAAGCCCCCTCCTCACACACCATAAATTAACCAGAAAGAAAGTATTATCCCCCCCTCTACCCCAGCTGGGCACATCTTGGCAAAATTACAATACCCACAAAAAACCACAGCAAAGGTGATCCCTCTCTGGCCTCTATGTTGCCAACAAGCAGTGCAAGCAGCACCCACTTTAAAATATATTAAGGAGGGTGGCACTACCTAGTAACCTCCAGCATTGCCCCTATGGACAGCCCAGGCCAGGGGAAGTGGAGCAAGGGAAGGCGGATCCCTCTGGCCTCTATAGTGCCAAGTAGTGCAAGCAGCATTCACTTATTTTTTAAAAAGGCATGGTGGCTATTGGCTAAGTAACCCCCAGCATTTCCCTTATGGACAAGAAAGGACAGGCACTCCTCCCTCCACAGCCAAAATACTTACAGATCAGCAGCGTAGCACACAGCCAAATTCACCAAAGAGAATGCAAAATGGCCATACAGCCACTTTTGTTTTACTCCTGCCAGTCAATCAAAAACTGTCCTGTGAATTGTCCATCACTAACCTGTCCCCACCCATACCCCACTGCCTACTAAATATGGCACTAAGTTTAGTTTCCTATCTCAGAGAATCTAGGGTCAACTATCTGGGTCACTAAGGTCATGTGTGCAATGGCACCTCAATCACTCGATCAAGCGATCAGAAGTTTTTGAATACCAGCCTTGGTCCTCGGAACTCGGAAATTTGGAACCAAGTATCTCCAGTGAATTCTGAACAAAATTGAGTAAAGCGTTTCAGCCTTAGTAAATACTAAGCTTGGATTACTGTACCACACAGAAGGTAAGAGTGCCTTGCACAGACATTCCCTTACTCTCAGAGCAAGAATAGAACAGGCTCTAGGTAAAAG
Source organism: Sphenodon punctatus (assembly GCA_003113815.1). Lineage (NCBI taxonomy): Eukaryota > Metazoa > Chordata > Lepidosauria > Sphenodontia > Sphenodontidae > Sphenodon > Sphenodon punctatus. Next base: position 1,676,527 of record QEPC01014677.1, on the reverse strand, counting down.
TATGACTTTTGTCACAGTTCCACATTATTTTCTCATAAGCAAGTGAAATGTGGGCTAGAAGGAAGCACCATAAGTCATGTCCACAACTGGTTAAAAAGTCACAAACAGAGGGTAATAATTAACTGATCCATGTTGAACTATGAGGCAGTATTAAGCATGTTCCACAGAGGTTAGCCTTTGGATCAATACTCTTCAACATTTTTATTAATAATCTGGATGAAGCTCCGGAGAGTATATTTAACAAATTTGCAGATTATACAGAACTGAAATGGATGGCAAGCACTTTGGAAAAGAGAATTAGAATTCAAAATGATCTTGATAAACTGGTGAACTGGGCTGAAGACAATAAAATGAAATTCAGCCAAGACAAAGTACTGCACAAACGTAACATCTGCACAAATACAAAGCAGGAGATAACAGGCTGGGCAGAGATGTACTGTTTAAAAGGTTCTGATGGTTATAGTGAATCACACAATGAATATGAGTCAACAATGTCATGCCATTGCAAAAAAAAAAAAGGCAAATGCCATTTGGAGTTACATTGGTAAAAGCACTGAATCCAAGCACGAGAAGAAATTATATGATTGTACTCAACACCGGTTATGCCCAGTACCCCTTGTATTCTGCATTTCCACCAATGTGGCAGAGGTGAGAACACAGAACCCCCAGGGCCCTGGCTATGCCTCAGCTGGACTATTGTGTCCAGATGTGGTCACTACTTTTTAAAGAAGAACTTGAACACACTACAGAGAATTCAGAGGAGAGAAGCTAGGATGATAAAGATTTTGGAATACCAGTTATATGAGGAAAGGTTGAAGGAACTGGGTATGTTTAGCTGAGAGAAAATGATTAAGGGCTGGAGGCTGGAATATGATAGCAGTTTTAAAACATTTAAAAAGCTGCCATAAAGAAGATCAATTGTTCTCCACAGGCATCGAGAGAGGTACAAAAGGTAAAGGATTTAAGTTTTGGAAAAGCAGGTTTAGGTTAAAACTTCAAAACTGTGAAAACTCACTGTTGGGCAATGAAACAAGTTGGCAAGGGCAGCTGTGGAATCTCCTTCACTGGAGAACTTTAAAAGGAGGCAGAATAAGTATTTGTTGGGATGGTTTTGGTCTAGTCAGTGCAGGGAGTGTATTTGATGAGCCTTAAGGTTGCTTCGAGGCCTGTGATTCGATGTTTCTTTGAAAAACACAGCATAATTAATTATCTCTTTTTTAATATGCATACACTTCAATAATAAATAGGGCTGAAACGCAATCTATTTTTTCTCTCAATTCTTGCCAAGAACCATGGTTCTTGACTCATTTTTAGTGACAATCAATAATCAAGAACACCCCTCCCCACCGCCCCAGTTCTCAACATTTTCCTGATGGAGATTTTTTCTTGATTTGCCACGATTGACCTTTTACTGGTTGTATTATATATCAATTTACTGTGTACCGTATCCACTCCAGTAATGTGCATGTGAAAAATGGCTATTCTTTTCCAAAATGGCAGCAATGTTGCTGGTACCATCTTAGAAGAAAGCTGCACATACACAGAACAGGTGCAGAAGCCATTTTGTGCATGCGCATTACTGGGATGAACATAGTACCCTTGGGGATAAAGACCTCTCTATAACTATTGATTGTACAGCACCATGAACATTGCTCGCGCTATATAAATAATAAATAACAACAATACATGGTAAATCGGTACATGGTACATGCCCAACGATAAATTTTGACAAGATTCTTACCAAGATCATCCCAAAATCTTGGTAACAATTCTCGATTCTCACAATAGTTTTGAGAGAAACAAATTGATTCTCATTTCAGCCCTAAAGAACAATTTTCTAAAGAACAACTTCTAACATATTCTAATAAACAAGTATATAACTCAAGAGAGAGAGCAGGACAGTTGGTAGAAATCATTAAAAATGTTTCAACTGCTTACATTTCAACTAGCATAAGTTTTTTGGGGATAAGTCCATAAACAATTGTTAATCAAGTTGGTCAGGGAATAAGGTCACAAACAGGTCACTCCCCCTGATGATCTGTTTATTTGATAGAGACAAAGTAGTAAAGTGATATCTTTTATTGGACCAGCTACAGTTGGTGGAGGCGTAACCCCGTCCCCAACTGAACTTTAATTGGGGTTGGGATTGTTTTTATTTTCCTTAAAACCCTCCTACACTCCTTTTCCTCCCACACAGGTGCACAAATAAACCAGACTAGGAGAGAAATGGCAAACCGCTGCAGTAGCTTTTTCCAACGAAAAAGCTCTTTCACAATGAGTGGCACAGTGTGATAGAGATGTTCATTCTGCTACTTTCATGCTGCTACTTCTGCCGTTCTGCTACTTTCATTCTACTACTTCCGCTGGCTGCAAAAATAGCAGAACAATATTTCTTCCAACAGTTTCAATCTTCCGCAATTTCCAATGGCACCAGGGGCGGCCCCTCCCCAGGGCATTGGACAAGCTGCCCCCCCAAGCCCCTATGGGGTCCCCCCATGCTTGCTGGGGATCCAGAAGCTCCTCGGAGGCAGCTTGGTCAATTTCCCCACTTGCCTCAGGCTTTGATTACATTGTAACTCTCCTCCTAGAGAGCAGGATTAGTCATATGTAAACAAACCCTGCAGAGAGAGAACTCTGCAAGGGGAGGAGGGGGAGGGGAGTCAATCATCCTCCTGCTGCTCCCCCCTCCCTCTAGCTTTCCACTCACTGGCCAGAGTGCTAAAGGGAGGCAGGGACTTAGAGAATGTCTCCCAAGCCCTCAGAAAGCATGCACTGGGCATCGACCCAGAAACACACTGCTTTCTGGGGGATTGGGGAGGGAGTGGGGGAGGTGCCATGTGCTACTTGACTGGTTTCCTATGGAGAAACCCAACCAATCAGCAAGGCTTAGGGGGCATGTCTGGGCGCCTTTTCAAAACGCTCTGGCCACCTCATTTGCTCCCCCTGGCCCCTCCTCTACCAGAGTGGGAGTAGGGAGGGAAAGAGCTGACCCTTCCCTGCTCCTCCCTCTAGGTTCACTAGAGGGGAGGGGAAAGAGATCAGAGTCAGACTAGAGACTGAACAGGAGATCTCATCCTTTCAGAAACCTGATAAGTTTTGAAAAAAATCCCCTGCCCTGTGCATTGTTTGTTTGCTTGCTTGTGCTTTTAATCTTTTGTCTTCTTCAATCCCTCCCCACTGGGGGGGGGAGGGGGGGCTTTAGGCACAATGGATGGTTTTGCTGCTTGAGTTTGGATTTTTCTGTGAAGGTTGCAGCAACAACCTCCAGTGCACCTCAGCGCACCACCTCCAGAAGGGGAATGGACCAGTTAGGTTGGTCTGCCCTCAGAGGCTGATGGAACCCCAGTGGTTCCAAGAGGTCCTGAGGGACTTAACCTTGGACCTGGATGGTCATTCTGTCGATGAGCTAGTCCAGTATTGGAACAGCTTGCTGGGGGAGGCCGTTGACAGGGTGGCTCCGAGACGCCCTCTGTCTTGTCACCGCTGGGCCCCTTGGTTTACTATGGCGCTGTAGTGTATGAAACAGGTAGGCAGTAGGCTGGAGCGACGCTGACATCGGACTCGATCTGACTCCAACCGACTTCTCCATAGGGCCCATTTGCAGTTCTATGGGTGAAAACAGACATGATGCTAACCACCCTTTAACCACCCTTAGTGGTTATTTATGAAGGTTGCAGGGCTACATGGGGCACCCATACAGCCCTGCAACATGCATAAATAACCACCAAGGGTAGTTAAAGGGTGGTTAGTGTCGTGTCTGTTTTTACCCTAAGTTGAGGCTGTGAGGACAGCAAGGAAGGAGTTCCTTGCTGCCCTCATAATGTCTGCGAAGTCACACCCGGCGGAGCTGTTTCAGGTGGTGTGGGGGCTGGCCAGTCCAGCCTCCCTCCACCTGGACGGGGACTTGTCCCAGGCCCGCTGTGAGGAGTTTGTCACCTACTTCACAGACAAGATCGCTCGGATTCAGAGCAACTTTGATGCTGGGTTGTGGGCAGTGGGTAGAGAGCGTGAGGTGATGGAGGCCCTGTCTGGTCCAGCTTTGTGGGGGGAGATTCAGGAAGTGATGCTAGCCGATGCGGTGGATGTCTTGGGGTCTGTAAGAGCCACCAGTTGTGAACTTGATCCGTGTCCATCCTAGTTGATGAAAGTCTTCAGGGAGACGTTGGGGACGATGCTGGTGAGGGTGGTTAACACGTCCCTGCAGCAGGGGAGCTGTCTCTTATACACATCTAGATGTGTATAAGAGACAGCAGCTGTACCTCTCTTTTTCAGCTGACCCAGACCCTGCTGTCTCGTTGCTATCCCAGTGTTTGGAGGCCGTGGCGGAATGGATGTGGCAGATCAGACTGAAGCTCAACCCCGATAAGACGGAGGTGATGGTGGTGGGAAGAGCAAGGGAGGTGCCTGCCTCCCTGATTGGGGAGGTTCGCCCTCCTCTAGCTCAGCTGGTTCAGAGCCTGGGGGTGATATTGTATGCAGATCTCCGCCTGGAGTGACAGGTGGAAGTAGTGGTGAAGGCCGCTTTCCGCCAGTTGTATCTGGTGCGGAGGCTGAACCCGTACGTCTCTGGCCTGGACCTAGTCTCCCTCATCCATGCCTTCATCACCTCGAGGCTGGGTACTGCAATGCGCTCTATGTGGGGCTATCCCTGTTCATGGTTTGGAGGCTGCAGCTAGTGCAGAATGCAGCAGCCCGGCTCCTGTCGGGGACGGGTCATTGGGAGCACATAACACCTGTGCTCCTGACTCTGCACTGGTTGCCAATAGCGTGCTGAGACAGGTTCAAGGTTTTGGTACTGATCTATAAGGCCCTTCACAGTCTGGGCCCCTCGACCTCAGGGACCGCCTCACTCTCTGTGCCCCAGAGTGGCTCCTTCGGTCTGCCGGGGGTGCCTTCTTGGAGGTCCCCCTTGTTAAGTGGGGGGCCACAATGGAGAGGGCATTCTCAGTGGCCAGGCCGGGCCACGCCTTTGGAATTCCCTCCCAGAGGAAGATCACCTGACCCGAAGCCTTTTAACATTCCTGCGAGTTTGTAAAACCTGGCTATTCACCCAAGCCTTTGGGGATGGTGGGTTAGGGTTTTTTATCTCCTTCTCACCCTTATCTATTGTTTTATTGTTGTCCTAGCCCTGTTTTAATGGGTTCTAATATTATGATTGTTTTAATTCTTATATGTTTGTATTTTTTTCATATATTTTTAAAATTGTTAGCCGCCCCAAGTTGTTTTCAGGAGGGACAGGATACAAATTGATAAATAAATAAATAAGCAAGCATGTCCCCCTGATATCCATATGCTTTTTCTGGTTTGGGGGGGGTGGAGAGAGACTGGGGATGTGGTGCTCGAGGGTGTGTGTGGTGGAGTTTGGGGTGCATGTAGGGGGTGCTTGGGGTAGCTGTGCTGAGGGACTGGGGTGCAGGGAGGCCATGCTGGGGTTTGGGTGCAGGGAGGTGATACTGGGGGTGACTGTGCTGGGGTGGAGGGGCTTGGGGTGCAGGAAGGTGATGCTAGGGGTGATTGTTGGGGGTTGAGGGGTTTGGGGTTCAGGGAGGTGATGTGGTGGGTGGCTGTGCTGGGGGAATAAGGGTTTTGGGGTGCAGGGAGGTGGTGCTTGGGGGTGGCTGTACTGGAGGTTGTGGGTTTGGGGTGCAGGGAGGTGGTGCTGGGGTTTCTTGCAATGGCTGTACTGGGGTGCTGGGTGGCTTGGGATGTGGGGTGGGGTGCTGGGGGCTGGCTGTGATGGGGGATGAGGGGTTGGTGTGCAGGGAGGTGATTCTGGGTGTGCTTGGGGTAGCTGTGCTAGGGTGCTGAGGGGTTTGGGGTGTAGGGAGGTGATGCAGGGGTGACTGTTCTGGGGGTTGAGGGGTTTGGGTTTCAGGGAGGTGGTTCTGGGTGTGGCTGTACTGGGGGCTGTGGAGTTTGGCTTGCAGGGAGGTGATGGGGACACAGGGGGTTAACAGGAGTGGGGTCAGTTGGGGACAGACAGGGGGTTAACTGGGGAGTGGGGTCAGTTGGGGACACATGGGGAAGGGGGGAACACTGGGGACTGGGGGCCACTTGGGAACATGGTGGGGTCACTTCGGGACACGGTGGGGGAGTTTGAATTTGGGTTTTGTTCACTTGATGATGTGGAGCGTTCATTTTGTTGCTGACTTTGGGGGTTCCTGGATGCCTTTTGGGGCTTTGAACCTGGGCAGACTTGTGCAAATGTTTTGCGTGTGCAGCTTTGCTGAAACTGACATTTTAAGCTGTGAATATAAGCTGCCTGCATAAATTAAGGTGACTCATTGTAGGTTTGTTTCTGGTTCATCTGGGTTTTTTATAGATCTGCGTACAGGGCCCTGGGAATAAAGTTGTTTAGTTCAAGATCAGTTGGAATGTGGATTTTGTTCACTTGATGATGTGGAATGTTTGTTTTGCTGCTGTCTTTGGGGGTCCCTGGATGCCTTTCAGGACTTTGAACCTGGGCAGGCTTGTGTAAATGGTTTGAGTATTCAGCTTTGCTGAAATAAACGTTTTAAACTGTGAATATAAGCTGCCTGCATAAATTAAAGTGGAATTGCCTGCATTGTTTTTCTTACATCATTTTGCTCAGTGTTTCACGAGGATTAAAATGATACCAAAGCTGTTTTGTTGTGGCCCCGAGGTTTTGTATGTGTTAAACATGTGATCAGGTTTTTTTATCCTGCTATGGCACTACCACTGTTGGACAGAGAGAGAGAGAGAGAGTTGTCTTACTGGAGTCCCATCCACTGAATAGTAGAAGGGTTCTCTCTGTCTCCAAGTGGCAGGGTTTTACTCCGCAGCAAGGAGTTCCCAGTGTTAACTAATGTTCTGTCCATCAGATATTAACGCTGATAACTCCTAGTTGCTGGATTTTTGGAGGCTCTGCCTACAATGGACAAGCCCCACCCTAGAGCTCTGCCAACCATAAGGTTCTGCAGGCAGACCGGACGACCTTACTGACCCACCAACCTCAAAACCCACCCGCTGCCACTGAATGACACTGTGAAGTAGCGGAACAATGTTTGTTCCAACAGTTTCTGAAATTGTTCTGACAGTTTCTGAATTAGTGGAATGCCGGTGGAATTTGCGGAATGTTGGCGGAAAGTCGTGGGCATTTCTGAAATGGTGGAATGAAATAGCAGAGCAGAAAAGGGAGTTGCTTCTTCAGCCCTAAACCAGACTACTGTTCTCTATAGTATATAACAGCTCTTTATTAACCCTTCCTCTACATAAACTCACACTCTACCCAAATAGCAATGCACTTAAAAGAAATTAACCACGTGACAAAGAAAGACAGCAGTTACCAAGATAAGTTGATCAGGACCTCTGGACCGCTGTGGACTTGATGTCTTTCTGGTTGCTTCTCTCTGCGATGGGAAGGCTGGAGAGATGAGATGATGTGTGTGAGGTCCCCAAAACTTCCTTATTCTAACCACTATTAAATTTTAGTAAAACCCCATCCCATTTCTGTGACAAATACATGTTAGTACTATAAGCCATCCCACTTATATGATGTATAACTGTTAGTGCTATTAATTACAATTAGTCTTCAAAAATCCCCTTTCCCCGTGATTTCTTCTTTAATGTAATCAGTAAATTTATTTTTCATTTTAACCCCTGTAAGAAGTCTGGGTTGGTGTCACATCCTTCCATCTGCCCTGTTATCTGAACGTATTTTTACATTCGCAGTTACGTTCTTATCTGGTTTCAAGATTAACTAGTTCCTTATTCTAAGTATATTTTTATATTTGCAGCCAAATATCACCAGTCTCCTAGGTCCAACCTACTGAAATTGCAGAGTTCGGCAGTTTTGACCCACAGATGTTTGGATCCAAATAGCATAAGATACTGTTCTTCGTTCTTCATTATTAATTATTAATTATTATTAATTATTTATTATTATTATTATTAGCTAGCATTTATATAGCGCAAGCAATGTACCTGGTGCTTTACAAAGTAATGTTAGTTCTCTGTTAAACTGTCAGCTTTCAGCTTCACTGTATGCCAAGCAATATTTAAGCATTTCGGGGGGCCTAGTTCTGAGCCACCTCTGGGGTCATAGAGGTATGCAAGCTTTCAGACCTCATACAATCCTTCATCAGGCAAGTCTGAGCAAGCTTTTAACCCCAGACTTGCCCCACTAAGGACCCTGTGAGGTCCAAACGCTTGCATACCTCCAACAACTGTAGTTGGTCCAATAAAAGATATCACTTTACCACTTTGTCTCTATTGCCTATATTGGGAACCGACACCGCAAACTCTATTTTCTCTACACTGTTTGTTTAATTCTCTGAAACAACTGAAGCTGGCTATTGTCAGAGATAGGATACTGGGTGAGAAGGACCATTGGTCTGACCCAGTATGGTACTTCTTATGTACTTACACAACAACAACGCATTGTGCCACTTCACATAAAGGACAAGTTCCGCTATCAGACTCTCTTAGCCCAACTCTTTCAACAGCTGCAGAGCAGGACATGAAACATATTATGCATACTTGAAACTATAGTTAACAGTCAACTAAGGATGAAACAAGTAGGGCTCTTCCGCTTTGTGAATCAATTTGAATATTCATTTCCTTTAACAAATATTCAAATTTGCACTGCTCCATATGTTTTCAACTAGTTCAGACTTGATGTAGGTCAGTTCACTTAAATCAAAATTTGATTTTGATTAATTCAGTTAGTTGGATTCAACTTAATTCAGTTCATTTTGACTCAGTTTGAAATTGAACTAAACAAAGTCACATCTTTAATCTGTTAAACAGATTAAGTCAAATGCATTAAGTCGACACTTTGGTTCCACTGCTGCACTTTCTAAAATTCAGTTATAGTTTTTCTGTCTTTATTTCAAACCTCTTATTAACAACAAAAGCAATTGCAATTGATAGAAAACTGCAAACTCACAAACCGAAAACAGAATTTCCTTGCAAATTTCATTGTGGGATCTTTAAATGGGCTGAAAATCTCAAATTTGCAGGAGCAATCTGGTGAAATTCACTGACTATTCAATTCATAGTGGCTCCTCATTTCAGCTTTAATGGCCATAGAAGAATCTGTTGCCAGAAGTCATCTCACAGTATAAATCTTCTTCATTCCACCTAGCTACTGAGTTATGTAAAAGTGAGGCATTGCTAGAGAACAGAAGAACTGAACAGCTGCACGTGGGAAGAGTTGTGTTCTTTGCTGAGTTTCTGCTTTTCACTTATGGTGTTTAACTGTTCAGCTATTTTTAACACAAACCACCATGAAACGTAAATGCAGGCAGGTAAGATGGAAATGTTTCTAGCTTTAGTAATTTAATTTCTCTGAAACAGTAATTGGAGGGAAAACACAACCCATGATAGGAATGCAAGCTCATTTCTCATTCTTGGAACAATGAAAATATAGCTCCAGACATGATAACAATTGTGAAATGGTGCCTTTGTAGCATTCCAAAGGAGCAAATGTTTTTTGTAAAGAAAGCACATAGTTAGAAATTACCTTTTCTGCAATTTGTCTGTCAATAAAATTTATATGCCAGAATTAGTCCTCTGTTCTCTTTGCTGGCTAACATTAAAATCAGTGAATGTATGTTTTTTTCTCTATTGGTAATTGTTCTATGAATAGTTTTCTGAACATATTAAAGAATGTCAGTTTTCACAAACTGCTTAGAGTGAGTATTCCCTGCAGATATTCAATTTACCTGGTTAGCCAATTAAGTTAGAGGTATCTGACTTGCTGGTTCATAGTTTCTAACATATGATGGCAGCAGTACTGATGGTCTTCTCTGTCATCAACTCTTCAGAACTTCTCTGGTGAGTGGTCTTTTGGTCATATGCAGGGCCTTACATATGTGATGTGTACATACATCCTTTTATATGTATAGATGTAGTAATCCAATTTTATTCTCAAGAGCATAACTTGATCCCATCCATAGATCATCTCAGGTTAACAAATTTCCATGCAGTAGATCCTTTCAGACAACGTGAAAATCACCACTTATCCCAAGGCAACTCCATGGTGATGGTGATGGGACGATAAGGGGTTCTCATGAAATCTGAAGACAACCTGTTGAGGGGAGAGACTTGTTGTTATGCAATGTTTTTGGTAAAGAAAACAGCTTTACTTTCTTTGACAAAGAAAGTACCTGTGGTTCAGGGGGGGAAAACATTGACCTAAATATACATCTTTATCTGGGTTAACACCTACCATAGCTATTTCCACTGAAATAGCTATGACCAAAAAGAAAGTTCTAGCATAGAAATTCTAATGGATTCTGGTAGGGCTCAAACAAGTAGTTAAATTGTGGCTCACAATTTTTTTTTCCATAAAACAGGATCAATTTCCCAACACCTATGCAATTTCTCAATTCTCGCAATACTAGGAATGTGCAAACAGAATGGGGTTTGGATGTTCGGCCGTTCGGTCTGAAAACTTAATTCAGGTTTGTGGGTTCAGTCCCGCGAAGTTCGGACCCCCTGAACGTTCATAAAGTTTGGCCACGGCAGAGACTTGGAGTGCTCCAGAGGTGCCCATGGGGGCATGGCAGGCCGTCGGAGATGCAGCAGCAGCAGAGACCGGGAAGGCTTGGCGCTTGGCACCCCGGCTTGCCTAGGCAGGCAGGCTTGGCGCTTGACACCTGGGGGTGCCTGTAGCACCATGGCTGGTTGTCTGAGACCCAACGACAGCAGCACTAGAGGCCAGGAAGGCTTGGGGCTTGGTGACTAGCCTGGCACCCCTACTTGGCTGGACATTGCACGCTGCCAGATATCAGTGGAGCAGAAGCAGTCAATGGATTTCCTGGTAGCAGAACCCATGGCACAGCAGAGGCAGAAGCGGCAGCAGCAGCAGACATTGGATTGCCAGGGCACAGAAACCATGGCACAGACAGCAGAGACAGGAGAAGCGAACATTGGATTGCTGGGGCACAGAATCCATGGCACAGTAGAGACAGCAGAAGCGGACATTGGATTGCCCAGTAGCAGAACCAATGGCACAGCAGAGGTAGCAGCAGCAGACATTGGATTGCCGGGGCACAGAACCCATGGCACAGCAGAGGCAGCAGAAGCAGACATTGGATTGCCCAGTAGCAGAACCAATGGCACAGCAGAGCAGCAGAAGCAGACATTGGATTGCTGGGGCACAGAACCCATAGTAGTAGTACAATTTTATTGTTCAGCCATCGGCTATAACAATTCACAAACCAATACACATATAATACCAATACACAGATTTAAAAACAAGATAGAAGGGCCTTAGCCCATCCAAAAACAAAAAAGGGGATCCCAACCAGCCCCCAGGAATACCCCTTAATAACCAACCAAAAATCAATATAACTTGATAAATTAAGAATTAAATAATTAAAAGAAAATAAGTAAAAGCCCTCCACACCTCAAGATGGGAAAATAGGCAAACACTTCTAACCACCATCTGCAGGCAGTATTTAGGGGTATAACTTATGCTACAACACAAGGAAGCCATCTATACTTTGGACCCACTCCGACCCAGTAAAATGAAGTCCCATAAGGAGGAATAAGAAATCTCTTAACTCCCATCTTAGGACGAGACCGGCTTACTATTATGGTCAGACAACCCTACCAGTCCAGGTTGCCGAGCCAAAGCTCTGCGAATGTGCAAAATGGCCTGTGCCATTCCAGAGACTGCCCTAGTCAGGTCTGAATCCACTGAGCTAAGAATTTTCTGCATCTCGTGATCGTCCGAACCCCCTAAATACCGAAGCCTAGGTCCAGCAAATTGAGGGCAGCGAAACAAAATATGATCAACCATATCTATCTCACCTAATTTACATAAAGAACAAACCCTCTGACTCCTGGATAACCCCTTATAACGACCCTCCACAAACGCTGAAGGGAATGAATTGATCCTCAGCTTTAAAAAGGCATTTCGTTTCCCTGCATCTAGCCAATTAAAAAGATAATATTCTCCAGAGCCCCCGGGATTAAATGAAATGTATTGGGGAGCTACTTTCTGTTGTGTCAACAGCGCTGATTCCAATTATAGAGTTTGGTCAAGAATCCTCCTATTGACCAAACTCCTGGCAGCTTGTGACCCTACTGTCCCTAAGCTTTCAGCAGAAAACCCCAACCGAAGGACCTCCTTCTCCACCGCCTTACCCCAGGGCCCCCCGAGACCGGCCCTCATAGCCATAGATAAGAGGGAAGTATTGCAAATGGGGAAGAGCATCACCTTAATCCAAAAATAAACCAATGCCTGACAAGCAAAGGCACTAAGAGGGAGAACCCGAGCTTCAGCTCTTAAGAGGACTTGAGGTGTTCCCCTAGGGACACCCAGAATACTTCGAAGGAAAGTATTCTGGATGCTTTCCAGCTGAAGCATATACTTCAACCCCCATATGGGAAAGGCATATAGAAGCTGATTTATAACTTTAGTTTGGAACACTCGCAGAGCAGGTAAAACTAGTTTACCACCCTGACCAAAATAGAACTTAGTTATAGCCGACGAGGTCTTTCTTGCTAAAATAAGTGCTGCCTCAAAGTGATTCTTCCAACTTACACGATCCGAGAAAATCACCCCCAAGTATTTATAGCTTCGCACCTGCTCAATGGTGTTTCCACCTATTGCCCACCAGTGCCTTCTCGGGGGCCCATTAGCTCTGACAACTAAGACCTTAGTTTTATCAAAGTTTATCCTTAGCAATTCTTGCTGACAATAAATTCCGAAAGCATGCATGAGTCTTTTAAGCCCTATCCGTGACTGAGATAATAAAGCAGTGTCGTCAGCATAGAGCAAAAGGGGAACTCTGCACGGCCCGATCTTTGGGGCATGGGAGTTACTGTCTGACAAAGCCTGAACTACGTCATTTATGTACAAATTAAAAAGAGCCGGGGCCAACAGACAGCCCTGTCTCACCCCTACTTGCACTTTCACTGACCCGGGGGTTATATCGGACTCTTAAAGAGTTCCCTGAATGGATAAGGATCATCAGATAGAGTAATCTGCGATCAATACCTAAATCCCTTAACTTCAGCCATAGCCTTTCCCTACAGACTGAGTCGAAGGCCTTCTCTAGGTCGATGAAACAGACAAAAAATTTCCTCCGGTCAGTAGTATACTTGGAGATCAGGGCTGATAGAACGAAAATATGGTCTGTTGTCACTTGACCTTTTTGAAATCCGGCCTGTTCAGGCTCAATTATACCGGCTTCCTCAAGCCAATTTTGTAGTTTCATAAGTAGAAAACGTGTATACAATTTGGCAATGATGCTTAGAAGGCTAATAGGCCTATAATTCCTTGGGCACTTGGGGTCTCCCCTTTTAAAAATAGGAATAGTGATACTCTTTCTCAATGCTGCTGGAAAAGCCCCTGTATCATTAAGATGTGTAAATAAAGGTGCAAGCACCCTAGCCCACCATTCCAGATTTTGTTTCAAGATCTCGGGCGAAATATAGTCAGGTCCTGGAGCTTTCCCTGATTTTAAGCACTCTATAAGAGACACCACCTCTTCAGATGTAACCGGAGGCCATTGGTCAAGTTCCACCAATGGTGGCAAAAAGAGTGCAGAAGGCACCTCCTCAATCCGGGTGAACAAGGACCCATAATAATCCTGCCATGCTGATGGGGCTATACTCATTCCTCCTTGTGTTACACGGTCCCTTAGGGATGATCGAATAATCGACCAGAATTTGCAGCACTTAACATAGCCCACTGAGTTTGAAAAAAGGTATTTTGCTTGGAAACACAGAACCCATGGCACAGCAGAGGCAGCAGAAGTAAACATTAGATTTCCTGGGTACAGAACCCATGGCATGTTGTGGTATGATGGCTCCCCTGACTGTAACATAGGCCCCAGAACCCTGATGGTGGGTCCTGGGGCTGGAGTGGCTGCTTCTTGATGTGGTGGAATGAAAGCTCCCCATGAGTGGAATGACAGCCCCAGAACCCTGATGGTGGGTCCTGGGGCTGGAGTGCCAGCTTCTGGATGATGTGGAATGATGACTTCCCTTGACTGCAACGTAGGCCCCAGAATCCTGATGGTGAGTCCTGGGGCTGGAGTGGCTGGCTCTTTCTTGATGCGGTGGAATGACAGCGTCTCATGAGCAGAATGATGGCCACGGAACCCTGATGGTGGGTCTTGGGACTAGAGTGGTAGCTTCTGGATGAAGTGGAATGACAGCCTTCCCTGCCAGTAACATAGGCCCCAGAACCCTGATGGTGGCTCTTGGGACTGGAGTGTCTGACTGTTTCTTGATGCAGTGGAATGACGGCTCCTCGTGAGCGGAATGATGGCCCCAGAACCCTGACGGTGTGTCCTGGGACTAGATTGGCAGCTTCTGGAAGAAGTGGAATGACAGACCTCCCTGCCTGTAATGTAGGCCCCAGAACCCTGAAGGTGGGACCTGGGGCTGGACTGGCTGCTTCTTGATGCAGTGGAATGACAGCTCCCCTTGAGCGGAATGATGGCCCCAGAACCCTGATGGTGGGTCCTGGGCTGGAGTGGCAGCGTCTGGATGTCGTGGAATGATGGCTCCCCTTCACTGTAACATAGGCCCCAGAACCCTGATGGTAGGTCCTGGGGCTGGAGTGGCTGGCTGTTTCTTGATGCGGTGGAATGACGTCTCCCTGTGAGTGAAATGATGGCCCCAGAACCCTGTCGGTGGGTCCTGGGACTGCAGTGACTGGCTGTTTCTTGATGCAGTGGAATGACAGCTCCTGGTGAGCGGAATGACGGCCCCAGAACCCTGATGGTGGGTCCCAGGGCTGGAGTGGCAGCTTCTGAATGACATGGAATGATCGCTCCCTTTGACTGTAACATAGGCCCCAGAACCCTGACGGTGGGTCCTGGGGATGGAATGGCTGTCTGTTTCTTGATGCGGTGGAATGACAACTCCAGAACCCTGATGGTGTGTCCTGGGACTAGAGTGGCATCTTCTGGATGAAGTGGAATGACAGCCTTCCCTGCCTGGAATGTAGGCCCCAGAACCCTGATGATGGGTCCTGGGGCTGGAGTGGCTAGCTGTTTCTTGATGCAGTGGAATGACGGCTTCCCATGAGAGGAATGACGGCCCCAGAACCCTGACGGTGGATATTTGGACTAGAGTGGTAGCTTCTGGATGAAGTGGAATGACAGCCCTCCCTGCCTGTAATGTAGGCCCTAGAACCCTGATGGTGACTCCTGGGGCTGGAGTGGATGCTTCTTGTTGCGGTGGAATGGCAGCTCCCCTTGAATGGAATAATGGCCCCAGAACCCTGGTGGTGGGTCCTGGGGCTGGAGTGGCTGGCTGTTTCTTGATGCAGTGCAGTGACAGCTCCTGGTGAGCGGAATGACAGCCCCAGAACTCTGATGGTGGGTCAAGTTCAAGTTTAAGTTTATTTGGCATAACCATTGGCCATTGCCTTAACACGACATATACAACATATACAATAAAAAATTGACATATCATCCTGTCAACACATACAGAAAAATATAAACATCACAAAAAGAATAAAAAGAATAAAAAGGGGGGAGAGATTAATACAACCCCCCTCCAAAAGCTCACCCCCCAACAATGTATCTATTAATTTCCATCCAAGTCCTACCCATTTAATGCAAATAGTAGCCGATACCATTTCCCCATTTTATCCCAATCTATCAAATCAGCCCATCTTTGTCCATATAGGTCTGTCCTAAACTTCTACATTCCAAAAAACTGTGTCTACAGATTATGGCTAATTTTAGAAATTTCACAACCATCAGGGTAGTATCAGGTGAAGTATTACTCAGTAGGGATGGGTGAATGTTCGGAGTTCGGACCGAATTTGATCTGTTCGGACATGCGAACCGAAAGTCCGAAAGGAACTCTCGAATGACCTAACAGTTCGGTCGTGTTTGGATGAGTTCGGATGGGTTCAGGGGCAGGAAAAACGTCTTTCCAGGGCCAAAAACTAGGTTTTGGTTTTGATTTTGTTTTGGTTTTGATTTCATTTTGGTTTCACTATTTTTGAATGTTTGGTCAAGTTTGGCCAAACCGAACTCGACTGAACCAAGCCATCGAACCCAAACTCTGGTTTTGAACCGAATGACCGGACATCTGAAAATCTGAACTGCGTTCTGTTCACCCATCCCTATCACTCAGGGCAATTTTCAGCAAACCCTGCTCTGTTCTGCCTGGGAATTTAGCAGAGATGTGCTTCAAGAATTTTTCCCAAAGAGACTCATATAGCTGACATCCAAAGAGTATGTGGTGGGTGGATTCCATAGTTAGCATATCAAAAGGACAAAGACGCTCTCCATAATCAATTCCTAGAAAATGACCCTCAAGAACCCTTGTGGGTAGGGCATTGAATTGAGCACAGAGGAATAAATTTTTCTCTTTGAATGAATCAGAGTCGGAGAGATAGGTGGCCATATTACCTGGCTCAGGGGCCCAATGACTGTAGCCCCCGAGATGGGTAGTACTTCCTAACTTAGCCATATCCATCTGTCTGTCCAAGTCCTGAATTCTTGTTTTAATCTCTACTAAAGCTACTTCTAAGAACTTCTCACTAATATAATTTACAGAGAACCCTAATTTCAATAGTTGTTTCTGCACTGCCTTTCCCCAAGGACTCACAAAAGAGTCTTCGATCATATAATTTAATAAACCTCTGTTTGGAAAGCTTCTGGATGAAGTGGAACAGCAGCCCTCCCTGCCTGTAACGTAGACTCCAGAACCCTGATGGTGGGTCCTGGGGCTGGAGTGACAGCTTCTGGATGAAGTGGATGGACAGCCCACCCTGCCTGTAACGTAGTCCCCAAAACCTTCATGGTGGGTCCTGGGGCTGGAGTGACTGGAACCCCTACTTGGTCAGGCATTGCAGGCTGGCTGGCATCATTGGAGCAGTGGCAGAGGCTCAGCCAGGACTTGCTGGCTGGCACCCCTACTCAGCTGGGTGTTGCAGGCTGCCAGGCATCAGCGGAGTAGCAGCAGAGGCCTGGTCAGGGCTCGGTGGCTGGCACCCCTACTTGGCCGGGCATTGCAGGCTTGCATCCTACTTGCCAGATCTCAACAAGCTCTTTTGCAAATTGGGCAAGCCTTGCCCGGTGGTGAATCTCATGGACTCCCAGCCCCTGCCCGCCGGTGCACTCATCTGAGCTATGCCCATCTACAAGAGTGAGGACCAAATGGCTGATGTGAAGTACCAGCAGCAGCAGACACTGGATTGTCAGGGCACAGAGCCCATGGCACAGCAGAGGCAGCATCAGCAGAGGCAGGAACAGTGGCCATTTGATTGCCATGGCACAGTACCCATAGAACAACAGTGGAAGCCTCACCAGCAGCAGAAATACATTGCCGGTCTACAGTACCCATGGTACAGCAGCGGCAGCAGCAGATATTGGATTGCTGGGACACAGAACCCATGGCATAGCAGAGACAGCAGAAGCAGACATTGGATTGCCAGAGCACAGAACCCATGGCACAGACAGCAGAGACAGCATTGGCAGCAGCAGCAGACATTGGATTTCTGGGGCACAGAACCCATGGCACAGCAGAGGCAGCAGAAGCGGACATTGGATTGCCGGGGCACAGAACCCATGGCACAGACAGCAGAGGCAGCATTGGCAGCAGCAGCAGACATTGGATTGCCCAGGTAGAGAAACCATGGCACAGACAGCAGAGGCAGCATTGGCAGCAGTAGCAGACATTGGATTGCCCGGTAGCAGAACCCATGGCACAGACAGCACTGGCAGCAGCAGCAGACATTGCAGAACCCATGGCACAGCAGAGGCAGCAGAAGTGGAAATTGGATTGCCGAGGCTCAGAACTGCAGAGGAAGCATTGGCAACAGCAGCAGACATTGGATTGCCCAGGCACAGAACTCGTGGCACAGCAGAGGCAGCAGAAGCAGACACTGGATTTCCGGGGCACAGAACCCATGTCACAGACAGCAGAGGCAGCAGAAGTGGACATTGGATTGCCCGGGCGCAGGACCCATGACACAGCAGAGGCAGCATCAGCAGCAGCAGCAGACATTGGATTGCCAGGGCACAGAACCCGTGGAACAGCAGAGACGGCAGCAGCAGGATTTGCACCCATAGAGTCAGAATGGTAAGATTTGCCAGGGAAGAGCTCCCATACAGTAGCAGATGGCAGCAGCAGGATTGCGTGGGCACACTTGGATTTACCAGGGCAGAGCACCCATGGACCAGCAGACAGCAGCAGCAGGATTACCAGGCCAGTGTGGCTCATCACCCAGGGTTTCCAGGGCAGGCAGACAGGCACCTTGGCATGAGAGGCTGGCAGGCAGGTGCAGGGCTTCAGCTTTGCCCACAGGGCGGGCAGACAGGCACTTTGGCATGAGCAGAAAGCAGACTGAGGCAGGGTTCGAGCTTGGCAACCTGTACGGGTGGGTGGGCAGACAGACAGCATGGCATGAGCATCAGAATGCAGGCTGAAGCAAGCTTTGATTTTGGCAACCTGGATGGGCAGGCAGACAGGCAGTGTGGCATGAGAGGCAGTGGGGAAGGCAGGCTGGGACCTTGGCAGGGCACTCAGATAGGCTGGCGAAGACTGTGCAGTGCAAGAGGGAGCCAGTCAGATAGGCGGGCTGAGATCATATAGTCAGAGGCCGTCTGGCAGGCTTACAGCTTCCCAATGCCACCCTGTCTCATGATGAGGTCAGTCAGATAGGCCAGCCGATGCCATCTAGTCAGAGAGAGAGAGAGAGGCATGGCGGGTGCTGAGCGTTGGGAGGGAGGGACAGCACCTCAGCAGCAGCAGCCCAGATTGAGGAGGAGCCCCGTCCCAAGACTGTCCCTGGCATGGGGTGGCATGTGCCACTGCACCATCAATCCATGTCCAGGGGAAGCTCAGGAAATCCCATCAGCGGAAGGTTCACCATAAGGAACAGTAACTGCTCCCCTAACTTGGCCCCCAGTCTCAGGCAGTGCGGCAAGCAAATGTCCCCCACCATGGAGAACACCCGCTCACTGGGGACACTCATTGGTGCACAGGACAAGAGATCCTTGACCACTTTGGACAGGACCAGCCACACGTTGGTCTTGCCGGCCCAGTAGGCCAAGGGATCGCTGTCAGGATCGATGCATGGCTCCACCTCCAGGTAAGTCTCCACTGCTGCTGAGGCGCTGTCGTACTCCCTTGAGTAGCTCTGCTTGGGCACCACCTCCACCACTGCCCTCAGACATGCTGCCTGCCCTGCTGTGCATGGGCCCATGCTCCCCAGAGTGGCCCGCACATACAAGCTGAAGCTGCTCTCAATAAGGGCGCTGCTCCTGCTCAGTCTGCTGCTGGTGCTGCTACTCCTAGGACTGGGGGAAGGGATAGACCCCGCCGGCTGAAAGGGGTGGCTGCTCCCACTCCCACCATCCCCAGGGGCATCCTGCTGCCGCGCACTCTCAAGAGCCTGCTCTGCCTGACGGACCCTCTCCCCCAGTTCACCCTTCCAGTGGCCATAGAGCGCTGTCTGGCATGCCACGCTGCCCTTGATCCTGGGGTCCTCCAGCATGGTTGCCAAAACATATTCCTCCCACTGCAGGAGCTCATCGAACTGCGCTTTCAGCTCTGCCTTCAGCTGCCGCACCAGGGCAACTGCCTCATCCACCAGCTTCCTGCCCTGAGGGCCACAATCCCGCCCCTGGAGAATCTCCTCCAACCTCCTCAGGAGACTCTGGACCAGAGGGATCACCTGGTTGATGGTGGCCGTGGAGGGGAGTACTGGGACCCTAAGGCTGATCGACTGCCCACCATGCTGCTTCCACTCTCCCTGTGCCCCCTATAGCTGCTGCTGCTGCTCCTCTCCCTGGTGTCATTGCCCAGGGATTGGGCCCTGCCTCTAGCAGCTGGGGTGGGATTCACTAGCCCTGGACTGCTGGGGATCACATCAATAATGGGGGTCGGGGACATTGGTGGCCCTGGAGGAACATCCGACTCCAAAACACCTACACCTCCTCCTGGAGCCGCAGCAGAGACAGCCGCAGCCTCCTGGAATACAAGCCTTCCAGTGCCCTGTGTAGCAGTGAAGGATGCTGGAAGGAGCTGCTGCCAAACCACACCCCTAGTGCCATTGCTGGGAGCCTCTGAAGCCTGACTGCCATAATCAGGCCTGTGCAGTTTGGGGCATGGTGATGGGTTCGGGCTGCTGCTGATGCCTGCTGCCACGGCCCCTGCCACCTCTGCCACGTGCCCCATTACCTGGCTTATGGGCAACAGACTGGCCTCTCCTGCTTCCCGTCTCCATTTTTCCTTTATAAATTATGCAGGGGAAGATTTAATATTTTATTTTATTTATTTATTTATTTATTTAATCAACATTTGAATATTATATATATCTACTACACTAACTCTAACTCCTATTAAATATTCTAAAACCTATGGAACTAAATGGAATATGATCTAATATCTACAAAGGCCTAGTTCTACAAATACACTATAAAATATTAAAACTCAATCACTACACACTATCTCTATCTATCTCTATCACTAAGCTAACTCCTACAACTATCTATCTATAGTAACTATCTAATATCTATACCATCTATCTATCTCTGTCTATCTCTATATCTATTTAAAGATATAGATACACACACACACACACACACACACACACACACAAGGATGGGGGGATAGGGGAAACACAGACAGCTCACAACAAACAACACAGGGAAGGGTACAAAACTGAAATGAAACCTAAATCAATCTAATCCTACTCTAAATAAATCCAAAAACAGGGGAAAGGGAATCAGGGATGGAATATATACAGGGAGGAGGAAAGGATTCAGTGGAGGGGAGGGAGAAACAACACAGGGAGAAGTAAAAAATAAAAATAACACCTAAATCTATCTAATCTAATCTAAATAAATGAAACTTTAGCAGTAAATGTGTGGGAATTGGTAAAATAGGAGGAGGATGGCAATGGATTAGGAACACAAACTGCTGGGAAAGAGAGACTTCTGAAAACGCCTGCTGACAGGATTAGTGGCTAGCTCAGAATGAATTGGAAGGGGGAAGGGCAATGACTTTTGTTACTTGTTGCACCCACCTTACCATAAGCCCCATTGGCTCTGTGCAGCCTAGCCCCATGCCAATTGCAGAATGCCAAGCCAGTGGTCTGAGGAAAAGAGGGATGGTGATTGGGCAGGCTGACTGCTAGTCCAAGCCTCTCCACCCCTGGCGCCAGGAAGTCTGCTCCTCAACTCACTCACTCCTCCCCTCCCCCACGGGCCTGCCAGTCAGTTTTTTCCCACCGAAACATGCCCAAACTCATCCAAACGCAGCCAAACTGTTAGGGGGGGTTTGGCATTTTGTTCGGACGTTCTGTTTGGGCATCCGAACTTGCTGGGTTCAGGCCGAACACCAAACGTTCGAACCGCGTTTGCACCTCCCTATGCAATACCATGAGATACTATCCCAATTTATTGACCTTACCATTTACCTTGCACTGTTCATTTACTGCTTATCACATTGCTGAGGGTACAGTTTTTCTTCTGAGTTTGTTGTTTCCAGATTTCTGAGACAATCACTGGGTCCACCCTTTCACCTCCCCTCAGTGGCCCTTCACTTCCACTCCAGTGCTTCGAATCAGAATGTTGTTACCTTTGTTTTGAACAAACTACAACTGGATTGCAGATTAGTAAAGTTATCTGTGTATCAGCCAATGAGTGACAAGGAAGTACAAAGAGAACGTGGTATTGCATCAGTATTTTCTCTCAGGATATGAAATGGACAGCAAAGAGGTGAATAGCAAAACAGTAAATGGAAAGTTGATAAATCAAGAAACAAAATTACAGTTGAGACATTACCAAATACCGAGAGGTTCTCGAATTGACCAAGACGTTATTGGGAACTGGGATTTTGACAAGGCTTCCCAAAATCCCTATTTGGCAAAATCTTGTTTCAGCTCTAGTTTGTATAAGATACAGGCAATCATGATACCTCTGATAATCAAGCAAAACTGGAAATTATTTGAAACTCAAGGACAGTATAAATGATTGCACAAAGAAAAGGAATTTGGTGTGTAGTAGAATCAACTAAATAAATCTTATTAATGGGACCATGAGTTCAAGTCTTGATTAAGTTCTGTAATTATACCTCAGAGGTGGCAAAGAGCAACATCATCACATCTAAGCAACACTAATTTGGTGTCCATAATTCATGAATTAGCAATGTAACTTTATAAGATGACGTTAGCAAGCTCTTCTGTTATTGTATATCTTATTAACTGTAGATTTTCCTAGGCAAACTGCATAACTGCTTCTGGAAAGGGGTACATTATGCACACTGCACTAATGTGTAGGTCAGGTGAAAAATAACATACCATTTATTTCATGAGCATCTTAAAATGAATTCTAGCAGAACCAAAGAGGTTATAGAAGGCCAGTGGTAACAGGGCTAAGCAGGTTGGCCTCCTGATGTTCCAAAACTCTTTCTTTGTCTACAAGGGCTTATGATCCAAAAATTTGTATATTGGTATTTTCCATTTTAACATTTCTAGTTATTTAAACAGAAAAACTCAGCACTCTCCAACATTTTCAAACATATCCCCATTTGCCTTCTGATTTCTTCCCACTAATGAATCAAGTGTTGCCAACCCTAAGCATTCAAAAAGGAGGAATCAGATTCCAAATATCAATTCCTTCCAAGGTTATGCTTAGATTATATTTCTCAAGCTTATTTTTTTTTTACAACCATAAACAACCAAGTAGAGCTGAAACAAGTAACTGCCAAAACAGGTATACCCGTTGAATTTCCGGTACCTGGACCAACCCAACAATGGGCTCAATCCCAAGCCCTGCAGATCCTGCGCACAACCATGCGGATGCTCATTGCAGGCACATTGTGTCCTGTGGAAACCGCATGCATGTGCATGCATGGGATCCCGGTGCATGGCATCGCAGCCAATATTGGGTACCACAATTTTGATCTAATACAGGTACCTAATGCCTCTGAATGTTGACTTCTGGTTCCAAAAAGTTGTCTTCTGGTCCTGATTTTTCCATTTTCTCTACCTGTTTTTTTCGGTTTCCCGTACCAATACAGCAATCAGTAATCAAAAAATTGGTTCCAGAAATTATCAATTGTTCAGATATCCAAGCACCCAATTTGTAATCAAGAAGTCCATCAAGTACCCGATGTAGTACTTGAAAATGTGGGTCTTACCTGTGAAAAGCAAATCAGCTACCTGTCTCAGATGTACAACTAGACTTTTATAAAAAAAATTAATCTGAGATCCAGGACTCCAGGAACTAGAGCTTTAAAAACAGCTCCAAATACTGACAGACTCACAGTGAAATCAAAAGAGTCGGAGCACTAGGAATGCAAAGGAAAGGCTGTTTTGCACTGGATATTGCTGTAAATAATCTTAGCCAAGAATCCAGGATTGTTCATGTAGTTTTGTTGTCTTCAGCCTTTTATCTTTCTTCTTTAGCTAAGTTCTTATTGTGCCAATTTTTCTAAACGTTTATTTTTTCCCCCTATCATTAAGGTATTTTTTCTGGATTTCCATATGTGTATCAGTACAAAGTAAGAGTTAAATAAAACAAAGGTTGTTTTTAGACGAGACGCCACCCGTCGAAACAAAACTGAAGCAATGATGAAGTGGTGGACACATTCTGTGCTGGAGAACCCGGGCTCCCCAGAACTCCCGGCCAATTCCTGTGCCATACAACTGTTTCCTTGCTCACAGTGCCTCTGAATGGCGGACCACTCAGTCAACATGGCTAGCTGCTGCTGCAGGGATGCGTGGGCATCTTTCCCCATGCACCATTCTGCCTGCCTTCGCACAGAGCACTCTGGCTTTTTCACCAGTGCTTCATCAGTGGTGGTGGGTGGGTGCTGTGTGGATCATGGGAGCGCCTCTCCCCATACATCACCTTCCGATAGGCACTCAGTTGGATGGGTTTTTTATCTGCAGCACAGAATCCCAGGTTTCAGTAAAGTCCTTCCTTCCAATGGGATAACTTTCCTTGTTAGCACTAATTCCTCCTGTTACATTGTCAAACGTTCTCCTTTTACTGTGCGGTAGCCACAGAACTAGGGGATAAATTGCTAGAACAGTACACATGGAATGACACTCACAAATCCTGTTAACAAAAGCAGAACTGATGCCAAGCTCACCCTCTGAGTTGCTCTGAAACTACACAACAGTAAATTGTTCCATGCCATTATTAGGGTATTCTAAATAAATCTCATTACTGGAATTGTGCAAATGGTTAACTAGTTTATTTTAAATTCTATTGCAGGCAGATCATTTCCATTGTTGCTATTGACTTTACATATAATTAAGACAGCAAATTAGAAGGACAATTGATTTAGATATCTAATAAATCTATAAATTTAGTTGTACACCTTAACTGCTGCAAGAAAAGGCAGAGAGCTAGATGCAGAAGTGACAAGTTACTGTCAGCTAAGTTACTTTGTGACATTTCATGATCCCTTGTGCTATATCATTGGGTTGCCAATTAAAATTATTCCAGCTTTCTTATTATCCATGTCATGTGAGTTTCTTTCTCAATACAGTCGTCTTCATACTTTGCAGCCCATTGGAGAGGTGAAACACCTGCCAATCTGTGAATGTCACTGCCATCAAATTCTGAATATACTGATTATATCATACTGCAAAAACACTAGCAACATTAAGTGCTTCTAAGATTCTGACATTCTATACATTAAATGACATATAAAAACAGTTCCACTTCACCTGTTCTTTATCTTAACTAGGGACAGACCTTTTCTCTCTGTTTTGGTATTATTTAATCTTTATAAACCAGTTCCTTCCTGGTTAAAACTGGTGTAGAAATCAATGGATATACATTAATTTACACCAGATAAGGACCTTCTGGAAAACACCGATAATTATTCTTCCAGAAATTATTCAAAGTGTAGATGGCATTGTGCACTAGAAGGTAGGCAGATCACTCAGTTGTACATACAATCATATGTACTGATTTTTATATAATTTTCCAATTAAAGTATTTATAGTGACATTATTATGAAATGTTATATGTATACACTTAGATATACACACACAGAGTCTCAAAATGCCTGGCTGCTGTTGGAGACTGGATGAGGGTGAGCTGATGGAAGCTGAATCCTGGCAAGACTGAAGTGGTGACGGTTGGCTGGTCTTGTAATTTTGAGGGGATTGGAACACCTGTCATTGATGGGGTCCAGCCCCCTCTGGTCAATCAGGTTTGCAAGGTGAGTGCTCTTGGATCCCTCACTGCGCCTGGATTGTCAGGTTGTGGTGGTGGCCAGGAGCACTTTCACCAACTCCAACTGGTGAAAAGGCTGCGGCCTTTTCTTTTGGATTCAGATCTGACCACTGTCATAAGAACATAAGAAGTGCCATAATGGGTCAGACCAATGGTTCATCAAGCCCAGCACCTGTCTCCAACAGTGGCCAATCTCAGTTGCTTGAAGAAATACCCAACAGGTCACTATGGGGCAATCCATTCCCTGCTGTTCAGTTCCAGCTCCCAACAGGAGGTTATATTCCCCAAACCTACCTGGCTAATAGCTGCTAATGGACCTATATTCCATAAACTTGTTCAACCCTTTATTAAACCCAGTTATACTACTGACCTTGACCATGTCTTTTGGCAACAAATTCCACAACTTACTTGTGCGTTGAGTAAAAAAATACTTACTTAAATTCATTTTAAATCTGCTACGTCTTAGTTTCATGGCACGTCCCCTAGTCCTAGTACTATTTGAGAGGGTAAATAATAGGGATGTGCGAACAGAATTCCAGAATTTCGGATGTTCGGTCCGAAAACTTAGTTCGGTTTCATGGGTTCGGTCCCGCGGGGTTCAGACACACACACCCCGAACGTACGGAAAGTTTAGCTGCAGCAGAAGCTTGGGGAGCTCCAGGGGTGCCCGTGGGGGCATGGCAGACTGTTGGACACACAGCAGCAGCAGCAGCAGAGACTGGGAAGGCTTGGGGCTTGGCACCCTGGGTTGCCCGGGCAGGCAGGCTCAGTGCTTGGCCCCCGGGGGTGCACATGGGGGCACGACTGGCCGTCTGAGACCCAGCGGCAGCAGCAGCAGCAGCAGAAGCAGAGACTGGGCGTTGCAGGCTGCCAGGCATCGGAGCAGCAGCAGAGGCCTGGCCAGGGCTTGGTGGATGGCAGCCCTACTTGGCCGGGCGCTGCAGGCTGGCATCGTACTCAACCGATCTCAAGAAGCTCTACTGCAAATTGGACAAGCCTTGCCTGGTGGTGAATCTTGTGGACACCCAGCCCCCGCCTGCTGGCGCACTCATCTGAGCTATGCCCGTCTACAAGAGGGAGGAGCAAATGGTTGATGTGCAGTACCACCAGCAGCAGCAGACATTGGATTGACAGGGCACAGTAATTGTGGTTGGCACCCCTACTTGGCCGGGCATTGCAGCTGGGTGGCATCGGTGAAGCATTTGCAGACAGTGAAGTGGAACGACAGCCCTCCCTGCATGGAACGTAGGTCCCAGAACCCTGACGGTGGGTCCTGGAGATGGAGTGATTGACTGTTTCTTGATGCGGTGGAATGACAGTCCCAGAACCCTGATGGTAGGTCCTGGGACTGGAGTGGCAGCTTCTGGATGAAGTGGAATGACAGCTCTCCCTGCCTGGAACATAGGCTGGCTAGCATCGGTGGAGCATTGGCAGACAGTGAGGTGGAACGACATCCCTCCCTGCCTGGAACGTAGGCCCCAAAACTCTGACGGTGGATCCTGGAGCTGGAGTGGTTGGCTGTTTCTTGATGTGGTGGAATGACAGCTCCCTGTGAGCTGTGTGACGACCCCAAAACCCTGACGGTGGCAGCTTCTGGATGATGTGGATGGACAGCCCTCCCTGCCTGGAACGTAGGCCCCAGAACCTGGATGATGGATCCTGGGGCTGACATTATTATTATTATTATTTATTATTAACAAACATTTATATAGCGCAAGCAGTGTACCTGGCACTTTACAAAGTAATAAAATAGACATGGTCCCTGCCCCTAGGGCTTACAATCTGAGAATGCTTACATGCCTGGCTGTTTCTTGATGCGGTGAAATGACAGGTCCCTGTGAGTGGAATGTCGGCCCCAGAACCCTGATGGTGGGTCCTGGGGCTGGAGTGGCTGGCTGTTTCTTGATGCAGTGGAATGACAGCTCCCTGTGAGTGGAATGACGACCCCAGAACCCTGTCGGTGGGTCCTGAGACTAGAGTGGCAGCTTCTGGATGAAGTGGAATGACAGCCTTCCCTGCCTGTAAGGTGGGCCCCAGAACCCTGATGGTGGGTCCTGGGGCTGGAGTGGGTGGCTGTTTCTTGATGCAGTGGAATGATGGGTCCATGTGAGTGGAATGATGGACCCAGAACCCTGATGGTGGGTCCTGGGACTAGAGTGGCTGTTTCTTGATGCCGTGGAATAATGGCTCCCCTTGGCTGTAACGTAGACCCAAGAACTCTGACGGTGGGTCCTGGGGCTGGAGTGGCTGGCTGTTTCTTGATGCGGTGGAATGACAGCTCCCCGTGAGCCGAATGATGGCCCTAGAGCCCTGATGGTGGGCCCTGGGACAAAAGTGGCAGCCTTGGATGAAGTGGATGGACAGCCCTCCCTGCCTGTAACATAGGCCCCAGAACCCTGATGGTGGGACATGGGGCTGGAGAGGCTGCTTCTTGAACATCCAAATCTATCTAATCTAATCTAAATAAATGAAACTATGGAGGTAAATGTGTGGAAATTGGTGAAATAGGAGGAGGATGGCAATGGATTGGGTGGAACACAAACTGCTGGGAGAGGGAGAGTTCTGAAAACGCCTGCTGACAGGATCAGTGGCTAGCTCAGAACAATATGGAAGGGAGGGACGGCAATGGCTTTTGTTAATTGCTGCGCCCACCTTACCACAAGCCCCATTGGCTCTGTGCAGCCTAACCTGTGGCCAATCGTAGACTGCCAAGCCAGTGGTCTGAGGAAAAGAGGGATGGTGATTGGGCAGGCTGGCTGCTAGTCCATGCCTCTTCACCCCTCCTCAGATTACACACACACCCCGGGCCTGACAGCCAGGGTTTTTCCCACCTGAACTCATCCGAATGCGCCTGCATGCGGCCGAACTGTTCAGGGGTTTTGGTGTTTGGTTCGGCCGTCTGAACCTGCTGAGTTCGGGCTGAACCTCATACTTCCAAACTGCATTCGCACATCCCTAGTAAATAACCATTCCTTGTTAACGTGTTCCACACCACTCATGATTTTATAAACTTCTATCATATCCCCTCTCAGTCATCTCTTCTCATAGCTGAAGAGCCCCAACCTATCCAGCCTTTCTTTATAGGGGAGCCATTCCATACCCCTTTTATTTTTGTTCCCCTTCTCTGTACCTTTTATATTTCAACTATATCTTTTTTTGAGATGGGGTGACCAGAACTGCACACAATATTCAAAGTGCAGTCGCACCATAGACTTGTATAGTTGCATTGTGATATTTTCAGCTTTATTCTCTATCCCTTTATGAATAATTCCTAACATTCTGTTTGTTTTTTTGATGACCGCCGCACACAGAGCTGGGCATTTCAATGTATTGTCCACAGTGACTCCAAGGTCCTTTTTCTGAGTGGTAACTCTTAATTTAGAACCCAGCGTGTGTACATAAAATTTTGATTGTTTTTCCCTATGCGCATCACTTTGCACTTGTCCATTGTCATCCATGTTTTCATCACCTCGAGGCTAGATTACTGCAATGCACTCTACATGAGGCTGCCCTTGATGACTGGAAGCTGCAGCTGGTGAAGAATGTGGCAGCTTGGCTCCTTTCAGGGACGAGTTGCCAGGAGCACATTACACTGGTGTTCGAAGTCTGCACTGGCTGCCTATAGCTTACCAGACACAATTCAAGGTGCTGGTTTTGACCTTTCAACCCCTAAATGGTCTGGGTTCCATATTTCTGAAAGGCCACCTTCATACTATGTCCCTTTGCGGCACCTCTGGTTTATTCATTTATTTAATAACTTATATCCCGCTCCCTCCAGCCGAATGGCAGCTTGGGGCAGCTCACAAATACAATTAAAACAATTAAAAACAATCCATAATATAACAATATAAAACAAACTATAAAAGAGGTAAAAGCACTGGCAAACACCCATCCCCCACCCTTCTGCCAAAAGCCCACACAAATAGCCAGGTCTTACATGCCCGATGAAAGGCCAAAAGGCTGGGAGCCAGGCGAGCTTCCTCTGAGACAGAGTTCCACAGCCATGGTGGAGCCACCAAGAACGCCCTCTCAATCGTGGTCACCTGGTTCACCCAGGGGACTGCCAGGAAGGTGCCCCCGGCAGATCACAGAGGTCGCTCCAGGACCCGGAGAGTGAGGCGGTCACTCAGGTAGGAGGGGCCCAGACTGTGTAGGGCTTTAAAGGTCAAAACCAGCACTTTGAATTGGGCCCAGAACACTATAGGCAGTCAGTGCAGAGCCCAGAGCACTAGTGTAATGTGCTCCCTACAGCCCGTCCCCATCAGGAGTAAGGCCGCCACATACTGCACCATCTGCAGCTTCCGAGTTGTCACCAAGGGCAGCCCCATGTAGAGCGCGTTACAGTAATCTAGCCTTGAGGTGATGAATGCATGGATGAGGGTGGCCAGGTCAGAGTTTGAAACATATGGCTGGATCCTACGCACAAGATGTAATTGGTTAAATGCTCCCTTTGCCATCGCCTCCATCTGACAATCCAAGCGGAGGCCAGGGTCCAACAGGACCCCCAAACTCTGCACCTGCAGGACCAGCAAGGGGCGGATCCTGTCCACAAGGAGAGCCATCATCTCTGCTGCCCTACCCACCATCATCACCTCTGTCTTATCTGGATTCAGCTTCAGTCTGCTCAGCCTCATCCAGTCAGTCACTACTGACAAGCACTGGGAGAGCATCAAGACTGCAGAACCTGGGTCCATTGAAAAAGAGAGGTACAGCTGGGTGTCATCAGCATCCTGATGGCAACACACCCCAAACTGTCTCACAACCTCACCCAAGGGTTGCATATAGATGTTAAATAACAATGGAGACAGGATCGAGCCTTGCGGTACGCCCCGAGCGAGATCCCGGGGGCTAGATGTTTCTTCCCCCAGCACCACCCGCTGGCTTCTCCCATAGAGGAATGACCGGAACCATTCTAAGACAGTCCCACCCACCCAACCCCAGGTTCTGCAACCATCTCAAAAGCAACCAATGGTCCACCATATCAGACGCTGCCAAGAGATCAAATAGGACCAAAAATGCTGAATGTCCTAAATCCATCTCTCGGCGGAGGTCGTCTACCAAGGCCACCAACGCAGTCTCGGTGCCATATCCTGGACGAAAACCTGCTTTGAAAGGGTCCAGAAAGCCAGTTGCCCAGGGGAGCCCTCCTGCACGTTCCATCCATTACTCTTGACCATGGGGTGGGGGTGCGCAGGAGGGCATTCTCGGTTGCTGCCCCTATGTTGTGGAACTCCCTTCCCCAGGAGGTTCATTTAAGTTCAAGCCAAGCTATCTTCTGGAGGCGGTGCAAAACCTTTTTATTTGGACAACCATTTGGCAGGCAGGGATAGGTGGGGTTTGGTTGGGTTGGGTTGTAGGGGAGGATGGGGTTTGAGGGGAGGCTGTTTATATTGTATGAATTTTTATGTTTTAGGCTGTTTTATGCGTGGATTGTGAGCCACCCTGAGCCTTGTGGGAAGGGAGACATAAAAATTCAATAAATAAAATAATATTTCTACAATAGTTTGATCACAATTTCTTATTCTTGTTTGTCCCCAAAAGGGCTAAAGAAATACTTTTGCACAGATTTTATGGGATGAAATTTGTTTATATCTATATACTAAAAAAAATAAATACAGAAAGACTAATTATTTATTTATTATTTATTTATTCAATATTCTTCTATCCCGCCCCCTCCTGCTTACAGAGCAGCTCAGGGTGGCTCACAAAAACACAATCAAGAATAATAATGATAAAACGAAAACATAATATGCAGTTTAAAAATTCATTAAAATATTAAAAATAATAAAAGGACAGCACACTCACCCCACCCCCAAAACTCACCCCACCCTTCCCGTAGCCCTCTCCAAAGGCTTGGTGGAACAGTCAGGTCTTACACTGTCTTCAGAAAGAGTGGAGGTCTGGGGCCAGGTGGGTCCCCATCTCCAGGGAATTCCACAGTCTAGGAGCAGCCACCGAGAACACTCTCCCCATCATCACTACCTGGGAAACCCCGGGGACTTTGAGTCAGGCACCCCCGGCCGACTGCAGGGGCCGAAGTATGACCCAGAGCCAGAGGCGGTCCAGCAGAAAAGCAGGGCCCAGGCCGTTTAAGGCTTTATAGGTCATTACCAACACCTTGAATTGGACCCGGAAGATAATAGGCAGCCAGTGCAGAGAATGGAGCACTGGTTTAATGTGCTTGTGGCAACCCATCCCTATTAGGAGACGGGCTGCCACATTCTACACCAGCTGCAACCTCCGGACCGTCCCCAAGGGCAGCCCCACGTAGAGTGCGATACAGTAGTCTAATCTAGAGGTAATAAAGGCATAGAAGATGGTGGCCAGATCTGAGTCCAAAACATACGGCCGCAGCCGTCGTGCCAGATGCAACTGACTAAATGCTCCCCTTGCCACAGCCTCCAACTGAAGATCCAGACGTAATGATTTCTGCTGTTAATAATGCTGCATGCAGTTTGAATTGTAAAACACAAGGAATTATTTCTGAGTCTAAATAAAACTGTCTCACTTTTCTATTCGTATTTTAATCGTGGGGAAAAAAATACAGTTAATTGGCATATAAAATCCTTCATATCTATCCTTCAGTTTGCCACAGAAGACATGGAAGAGTCAGGATTTTAAAAATAAATCATACTCCTCCCATTTGACCCCAAATCATCACATGAATGAGTGTTTGGATTAATCTGAATAATTTGTTTAATCCCCCGCTATAATGAATACTATTTTGTGATATTACAGAAAGGGTGCTGCCTCCTGATATCAAATTAATTAGTACAATGAGGGGGGAAATGAAAGAAAAACCTTGGGGTTCATGTTACTCACAGAGTAAGAATAAGCTTTCATTTATAAAGCACTATTATTAATCATGGCTTTTCTTGATAAAAGGGCACTCTTATAACCCAAGATGCAGCCATACTTAGTTCTTCACAAATATGGCACAGCTACAGTTATTGGGCACAGTTTTATGGCCCATGTAAGCTGCCCACAGGCGCAGTGCTTGGGCCAGAATGTGCACGCTCTGGTGTGCATGCATGTCGCGCGTGCAACAGAGCTGTGTGGGACACAGGCACAACCCAGGCTGATGCAACCCCTGAATCCACACTGGGTTGCGCCTGTGCTGTGCGCGTTCTGTCCATGCAGCGTACTTAGGAGTCGCATATGAGGGTGCGGGAGGAGAGGGATGGAGGGGGGAGTGATATGTTTTTATAATTTTCTGGTTTTATAAGTATTGATCTTTGTTGTTGTAAGCCACCCTGAGCTGCCATGGCAGGAGGGGCGGGATATTAAATCTTTTAATTAATAAATACAAAATACATGGGCCATAGCATTTGGCCCATTATTAATAAGTCTTCAGTCACCAAAATATTGATAAACATGATCATGAGTATGACAATCAGAGTTACATATGAGAAAGTTAATTGTAAGGTAAGTAAGATGAATGAGAGAGAGAGGATGATGACCAAGTGCCGCTGTGGTTAATAATAGTTGTAGATTTATAAATGAGTTAGATGTAAATGGACTCCTATTTAAGGTTCTCGGGGCTGCTGCCATAGACTGCAACTCAAAATTAAAGTGTCCATGGAACATCCAATTTCCCTCACAAATCTGATTTCCCTCCAGGGAAACACGCCAGAAGGTCAATAGGCTCATGCTATTTCACAGTACAGGGAGAAAGAGCTGATAGCATTCTACCTCCTTTCTTCTGTCTGAAGTGGGGTCCAGTTCAAATGTCTTTGTTGACTGCAACTGTGGCAGTATAGCATACAGGATCGACAGTCACCTGGGTAACAAGATTCCAAGCCATCCAAGGCTTTCAAGCTCTGCTAAAGAAAGACCCTTCAACTATACAGAAGTTGATATATTCATGCGTGTACTATTAGTGCCATCTTTTGGGGAACACTGCAGCAGATGTTTAAGTTTATGAAGAAGATCCTATCGGTCTGAACATACAAGTAAAAGAAAATCATCCAGGATCATACAAACTAAGAGCTGGAGCCTTTCCATTGACTTTAATAGGAACAAAATCAGACAGGGTAGACAACAGAAACATATCCAGTGAATGAGTTCCCAGGAAAAATCTTGGCTAGCTACTTTAGAAAACCAAATTGCATGTTAGTAGCTTACTCATCTTCACATCAACTCAGGCCACTTTCACAGCTGCCCCCCCCCCGCATAATTTGGCTGCGGGAAGGAATGCGCAAGCCGGAATATGCATGGAGTTTGGCTGGTCTGAAAGCCCCCCCCCCACGCCCCCCCCCAACGTGGCTTTGCTGGCAAACACACACAGAGATACAAAGCAGGAGATCCTGCTCTGTATCTGTGTGTGTGTGTTTGCCAGCAAAGCCACACAGGGGGATCTTTCAAACCGGCTGAACCCTGTGCATGCACGTTCCCTCCTGCAGCCAAAATATGCAGGGGTGGGGGGAGGCAGATGTGAAAGTGGTCTAAGCTGTCACATTAAGGTCCATACTACATGAATCACCATGTTTGGGGTTGGGTTTTTTTGGCATTTTACAGTAAGTGGTGCTGTCCTTTCTCTGGTTCCCAGATCCCCTTTGAAGAGTTACATTTTCAGAAGCCATATTAACATTCTCAGAAGAAAAAAATGAGCTGATAAAAGAAGGCACAAGCATGCGTGACAACCACATCCTCTGTATTTGAGGCTTGGCTGGTTTCCAGAATGTCTATAGGATTACTGCAGGGCATTAAGGGTCTCAGTACTACTTAAACAGTCAAGTAGTCAACATCTGTCAGGCTGCCAACAAACTGTCTTTTTAGGCAGCAGCTGTGCATGCTGTCACCAACTACTTTCACACAATTGTAGCAAACCAATGGCAAGCACGCTTTTTGACTTGGTTATTAACAGATCACTGCAGGTTACACATGAATGGGAGAGAGCTTTTCTCTCTTTGACAACTGGAGGAAACAGGCATGAAAAAATAAGATATGTGCTCCATTTCCTGGATTAGAAAATTGCCACTGTACCACCTATTCTGGCTACTCTGCAAGACAGGTTTGCAATTACCAGTTTAAGTCCCCCACTACATATCCCTAGGTTAAAACAAATTACAGAAACATATTTCTTATGGTTCTTCATGTCTTTGAATTTCATTTGCTTTAAAAGTTGGAGAGAAACAGGTTTTGATTTTTTCATTTTATTATATACTTGATTGAAAATTCTGGGTTGTTATTTTTTTCATCTGTTGATTATAGAGCCACAGGATCAGCTCTATAGTTAAGGCAGCTTGCACTCTCTCTTAAAATCATGAACATTCTACTCATTATAAAAATTGAGATGATGTATCCTATCACTGTGAAATTTTGTAGGGAGGATTGCTTCGGTGAGGAATAGAAGCTTTCCAGATTTTCAAACAGATAAGTTGAGAAATGGTTGAGTTATAGGACTTTGAATTTTGGAGGCAGAACTGTTTTTTCTGGATTTTGCAACTTTTTCTGTTGACACATAAAAGTGTATTTTAGGTTAGCTGTGTCAATGTGTAAAGGTGTTAGAAAATCAAAGTGTGCATTGTAATGCGTGCCTCAGTTTAGATTCTGAAAATATGTTGTGTAGTTTTAAAATTATGATGTTTTGAACTTCCTATGTTATCCAATATAGAGAATGATATTTTTAGTTATGTCACACATGCACAGATTCATCAGGTGGACCTTCCAGGTCAGGCTCCTAGAGGTTTTTTTTCTATGGTGCAAGTGCTCCTCCCTGCCTCTCCATCTGGTTCCTGCCTTCCTCCCCCAGGAGAAGTTGTCCCTCCCTCTCAGCTGTCCAGCATCCCCTCCCTCTGCTTCTGCCCCTGCAGCACCTATTCCTCCCCTCTTCTCCAGTAACTGTTGCATCCAGGTCCTGGCACCACTGTCACTATGGTCATGACAGAGGGGATGGCAGTGCTGAGATGGAACAGACTGGGTACCAAGGCCCAGGTAATGTGCAGGGTCTCTGCTGGCCTCTGTCCACACAAGGAAGGAAGGAGGCTTGGGCCAGGTCTTGGGGGAAGCGGTGGCCTTGGGGGGATGGAGCTGGCAGCAATGGGTTGGTTGGGCCTGCTCAGGCCAGGGCCTGATTTCTGCACTCCCTGCCTGGGGTGATGCCACCACTGCCTGGAGACTCGCCCTGTAATGGGAGGGATGACTGAATGTGATCTTTCCACAGCAGTTCGGTGCACACAGAAGAGAACTGACTGCAGAAGAAGGGGAGTAAGGGAGTTGTTGCATGCTGGGGAGAGGGCTGGTTGTTTAGGGAGGAGGGCAGGGAGTTGAGTGGACTAAGGGAAAGTGCTGAGAAAGGTGGGATAGGTAATTATTGGGGGTAGAGAGTTGTGTGCAGGGGAGAGGGCTAGGTGTCTTCTGGGAAAGGGGAGCAGGGAGTTAGTGCAGGATAGGGAAAGGCAGAGATGGGTGGATGAGGGTTGGGGAGAGAAGTTTGGCACTACCAATGCCAAACTTCCAAACCATTGGAAAGCAGTTTGAGGGACATTTAGGATGGGAGAGAAGTGTGTGTAAGTTTTTCATATGTGCTTTCAGTTGGGTTGGGAACAACAGATATTACAAACATGCATCAAGGGAAGGTGCTGCTGGCGTGCAGGACAGGGGTGCAGTGGATGGGTGAGGGGGTTGTAATGGAGGGTTGGGAGCAGGGTGGAGCTTAGAGAGGTTGTGTATCCTTATTATGTCTTTGGAGCTGTCTGACTTGTGTCGAGGAAAATTTCATACTCACACTGTTGGTAAAATCCATCAGAACTTCTTTATTGATCTCAAAGCGCGGAGAGAGGGAGAGCAGAACTGAATCCATGCAAGGAAACAGACTGGTCTCCCTTCTCAATCCAATACAAGAAGTTTTATAGGTTTATCATACATTCAAAGATACATGCATGTCACTCAAAGCAACGTCATACGAAGGTAAAAGGTTACAGCAATTGTTTACATACTCAGCAAATTATTCTCAAAGCAATATAAGCTAGACTGTTTATAAAGTAAGGTGCCTAAACAAAGTCAATTAACTAGCACATCTGCAAGGCCGTTGTTTGCTATCTGCTGTAAGGAAGAACAAAGCGGCCTTCCTCTATCCAATGTTTATCATGCATGGAGCTGTTTCCTAGACCTAGCTGTGTGACACGGAACCCAAACTAGTCTCATGATTATTTTTATTGAACAGGCTAGAGCTCACCTCTATTAAGAATGAGTATTACCCAGCATTCATCTGTCTTCCATTTTGTGCTACCCTCCTTAGGCTATGTGTAACTAAATTACATAGGGTCCCTTATAAAAATTCCCCCACAATCCCTTCCTTTTATGACATTGAAGGCATAACAATCTAATTTTTAAACCCTTATGGACATTAAGCCATTAATCTCTGCTTGCTGAGCTTGGAGATCTGCATACATGTTATAAACCTGGGTACTTTGCCTTTGGTTCAAGCCTTGTAATAGTTGTTTCGCAGTGCTGTTAAAGCATCATCTAATAAGCATTAAAATTACTTAAATGCATAAAAATAAGCCAAACAAAACAACAAAAGCAAGCAAAACAATATAAAAAAATGCGGAGCCTAAGTTTTGGAGCCTAAGCCTCCAAGCCAGGCCCAAAGGGTCCATTAATCTGTTTGATGCATCTGGGCCTCTCTCTGCTTGTTTAATTTGAGCAGTTTGATTTAAACTGGAGCCAAAGTTGTCTGGGATGTAAACACAGCATTCTTTTCCAATCAGAGCGCATACACCCCCTTTGCTGGCTAGGATAAAATCTAGGGTTATTCGGGTTTGCAAACCCATCTGTCTGATATTACCCATTTCATAGACCATGTCCTGAAAGCCTAGGGATGTGGCATTAGTGTTTTTAATACTCCAGTTATTTGTTTTATTTCTCGCATAGAGAAGGCAACTCCAACTCCAGGTATGGGGATACTCCAATATTTTTTTTCTCCTCAGCGATCCTTCTTTGATTATTCAGTTTACCTTGAGGGAGGGAAGACAGGTGTCGAATGGCAGGGACAATAGCTCCAACCAAACAAGATTCCTCCCACCAGAGGCAATTTCTTGTAGGCCTTGTTTTTACAAATGAAATGGTATTCAATCAGGGCAAGGTGTTCAGTCATATAGGACAAGGAGGATTGCATAATGCAAAGTCCACAATAGCTGAAATTCACTGAAGGAGCTTCCATTTAAATCCATATATCCAGTGAAATTTATGCTGAATGTGTAGTTATAAATACTGTACCCTACCTTGACTCCTTCCTTTTGTGCATATTTTTCCCCACATAGGCCTATTGGACTGAAAACCAATATTCTTTCTACAGTTCCTTGGCCAGGTGAATGTATTCAATATTGTTTTGACCTATGTTACCTCATGTTAATTCCTTGTCTGGAAATGGAGTGATTTTCTTCTGCATTATTTGAGAGTCATTTAACACTACATTAAAAAAATATCTTTTAAAGGTACAAGGTTAAATGGAACCAAACTTAACATTTAAACACACAAAAACATTACAGCTATTTAATTATAACAAAAAACATTAACATTGTGCACTAGGCATTTATTATTAATGTGTATGTGTATGTGCATTAGTGTGTCAGTGTGCAAAGTTCTTTTATCTTCTTGGGCAAGCCAAACAACAGTGGTGGCAGTAATGATGCAGACCTGTAAGAAAACAAAGAGCTGGATCCAGTAGGAAAATCGCTTAAGAGTCTTTTTTTCTACTTCTAAGGTGGTCACATCTTTTCCTTGCTGCGTAGTTGCAAATTCTCTTCACTCTGTAGTGGCAAATCTGCTTCTTGTATGGGAGGCAGGGAAGCGATTAGTAGCACATTACCCTGCCCCTCTGACCTTATTTCTACAGGTGCAGAGGTCCTTTTCAATGTGAGGTGTGAATCCAGGATGAAAGTGCCTGGAACTCAGTGTCAGTGTTTGGTGGCAAAAATAGTTGAAAAAGGACTCACCAATGCAGCTTCAAAGCTGTTGTTTCTTTGGTGGCTTTCAATGGGGACCTCGTCACCAGGCTGCAGGTTGTGGCAGGCCTCACGAGGTTCCTGGGAAAGTGCTTCTTGGATCTATGAACAAAAGTCTTGACACACTTCATTAGTGCTTGGTATTAAGATAGCACAGTTATATCAGTCAAATTAATAACCATTTCAGTTGTGGTGGCATATTTTATGGGCCTTCCCATCAGTATTTATAATGAGGTGATATACCAGTCTTTTGATGCAAGATGATTTCACACACAGAAGGGTTAAAAGCAAAGTCCTTAACCAATTGAGGTTTGCTTTATTTGTTAAAATGGCATTTTATTTTCTTACTTCTCCTTGCAATTGAAAGTGGTCTGAGCAGTAAAGATGTTGCTGGATCCTCAGGGCCTTGCCAGCGCCCTCAGCCCCAAAAATGGGCACGCCTGCCATTGCTACCAGGCAAAGGAATCCCAAACCCTGGGATAAAATTATTTCAGAAAGTTTTTCTGTTTTGAATGAAAAAAAACCTATTGCACACGAGTATGATTTTTTTTTTTTTAACATCTAGGACACAGACACACAAGAACCCATACACAGTTAACCAAACACACCCAAATGACTATATACATTCTATTTAAAATGCAAAGCCTAACAAATGGGGTAGGCCTGAACATACTGCCAGGCCACAAAATGCAAGGCATGAGACCTGAACTCAGTTCATATAGTTTGTGGCATTCAGACATTAGGGATCTGCTCAAACAAGCTGAAGGGCCTAAAAAAACAAAACTGCAAATAACTCACACAAAAATAGATCCAATTATATTTTACTGCTTCAAATATTTTATCCCCCCCCACCCACTTTTTGCTCAAGTGAGTCACAGCGTGAGGCACACAAGAAAAATATCAGCTTGGCAATAGTTTGGCATGAGTCCTGAACGTGAAATTGCCACTGGGCTTTTCCTGGTAATTGCAAGCAGTAGCCAGGATTTACAATGTCATTTGGGCACTAAGGGGTTAATTTAGTTGCAGTGGCCCACAAATTCGCATCCAAAAAAACAAGTTAAGTTGAAACATCTTTGACACTTAGCGTCTAAAAGGACTTGACTGCTGCTTTTAATCAAAGCAAACAGTGGGTATTTTTAGATGTGACAAGATCACAGTCAGTCACAGTGGACCACGGTCAATCCTGCGGCAGGGCCAAAGCACCCTGAACGTCTGTTTCCCGGGCACCAGATGTTCACCACAGTCAATCCCCACCAGGGGTCTAAAATAACCTCACTTCCAGAGCTCCGACCTGGACCATCTCCAAAAGCATGATCAAAATGATTCCCACCGGGAAACAAAAAAAAGTAACGACTGAACAGCAACCACCAGCCAGAATCAAGCAACATGATTCCCAGTCGGGGACAAAGCACACAGCGTCACTGCCAGGCAACCGGCAACAACACAAGCCGGGGAGGGATATTTAAAGGGCACACAGCAGCAACTGGGACGAGCCGTCCTGGCGCCTTCCGGGTGCTTTGACGACAGCCCGGGATCGGCTTTATGTCTGTTGCGCTGCCCCGGGCCATGGTCTGTCAGTCTGATTCCCTGCCATTGTCCCGCTCCTGTCATGTCTGTTTGGGGCCTCTCTTGCCCACGGGGGGTGGTTAGCCGGTTTGCCACCACTGGGAATTCACTGTGGTGAATCGGGCACCCATAAAGTCTGAAATCACCCAAAGTCTCTTGCTGGCTGTAAGCAACTACTTTTCTCCCCCTCCACCCCCCCCCAAGATATCCTCCCGAGCTGTTCAAGAAGACGTGGTTGTGAGGGGGGAGGTGTCTTATTGCGGGCACTGGGGATGCAATAGGAGTCTATAGTACTGTTTCCCTTTTTTCATTAACTTTTCATGTGAACACCAAATTATTAAAACTGTGACAAATAATACTTTTGTTTTTGTTTTTGTTTTGGTGTAGTAGCCAGCAGCCGCTTATGCATTCCAGGTTTTGTTTTTTTCTCTCTAAAACATTTTGTCATGCTGTCAAAAAAATGTAAAGGGAACTGCATACTTGACACTGTGGGTGACTTCAGAAGTGACGCGTTCCAATTCACCACAGTGAATCCCACCCCGGTGTGAATGGATTCACCACGGGCTGTGGCAACACGTGCAGCCCCAACAGAAGTGACAGGATCGTGACCACTGTCCGGGGGCAATCAGACATGGGCCGGGGGAACACAACAGACATGCAGTGGAGACGTGGACCGCGGTTTGAGTCCCAGAATCCACCACGGCTGGGGTCAATTCCTTCCACAGCAGCTGCGGGTTTCCATACAGAAGTTACTTTTCATTCACCCCTGCCGTGGTGACCATTCACGACATTTCTGGACCTCCTCCCACCCCGAACGCATGAATCGTGGTTAGCTTCACCCCGGGCCATGTTTGACTGTGGTGAACATCTGGATGCAAGCAAACAGACATGGACGGCGCTTTCACCCCCCCCCGCATTTGACTGAGGTTGACTGTGGTGGACATTCACCATGCCACTTCTGACATTACCCAATGTTACCCCAACATTCCAATTAACTTTTCATTAAATTATTAAAAACTAAAACAAAAAAACTTTTAGTTTTAAAGC
This sequence comes from Sphenodon punctatus, assembly GCA_003113815.1. NCBI lineage: Eukaryota > Metazoa > Chordata > Lepidosauria > Sphenodontia > Sphenodontidae > Sphenodon > Sphenodon punctatus. The sequence goes on along the minus strand of QEPC01014677.1, from coordinate 1,635,813 downwards.
AAGCCGCTTGGTCTATTTATCTAATTCTCTCTGTCTGTGAACTCTTAATTAGTCACAGCTGCAAAGTTGTGATAGTGCTCCTATTGCAACAACAATTTTCTCTAACACTTATTAAACTAAATTTAGCCTAATTGACTAAAACACTTATTTCCAATGCAAACAATATCAAACCAAAGCTTTACTTTTCTACTTTGCTAAAACTTTCTGTTGCTCCAACACACAAACTTATTTTCTTGCTTTGTCCCTACACAGGGCAGAACATTCCACAGCCATTTTATTTACATGCTTCTCCACCTAACACAAATCATTCTAAACTATCTTTTAAAAAATACTTAATTAACTTTGCTTTTCAAAGCAGGGTGAACTGTTTCTCTTTGGCTTTTTTCTGCATAGGACACTTTATTCTACATAGGAGGGTTGTTTATATGGACCATTGGCCTTTCTTTGTTGGCAAGCTGAGCACTTGATCCCATCATAACCAATTTTTATTGCACCGTGTGCCATGATATTTTGCAGTACTGAATGTATGGGGTGGTGGTTTAGCCATGCGGGTAGCCTAATGTAATTTGTCAGCATAGCTCTTGCAGCCAAATTTTGCAGTGTCCATACCTTTGGACCTGGATTGCGTATTCTTGGATATGTCTGGGTCCTTGCTTTGCCAGCTTCTGCCAATTGCTCCAATATGTAGTTACCGGCATCAACATTCCCTTCTCTTCTAAGGGTCCACATTATGTTAGTTTTTGCTTGCTGGGCCAGATATACACATCCAGGGACCACACCATGACACAGGAACCAATAATTATAAATGAAAACATGTGTACAAGGGCCATTTGATCTTTGTCTTTGATCCTCCTCCCAAGAGACTGCGTGGGCCTCTATATAAAATGTTTCCATTTAATTCCACTTAATTATTGGTCCTGGGGATATAATTGTTTTGTACAAGTGCCACCTTTGGACAGGACATATTGGTGCAAGTTTGTAAATCTAGGGGCCTATGCCACGCTTTAATATTATGTCCTCATCTATGGTGCAATTCCAGGTGACCAATTTAAAAAGGCAACAATAGCTTTTGACTTTCTTGATCAATGGATGTTCTTCTAATTTTAGTTGTAAATCTGTCAGTGAGAACTATCAATATTTTACCATCAGTACTAAATGTGCTCAGGTTTTACTGTTTAACCCTTTTAAAATTCTCAGAATTGGAAAGAACTAATTGAATTTTGTCCAGGCTCTGTCCAGGACATTGGGCCTGGACATTGTATGAGAGGTGCATTTTCTTTTTAATGCACATATTTGCCAGGGCCACACACTTCTAAAATTACAACAACTGTCTGTCATATTTAACTTTGCAAAAGCAAGGCAAGCTTTCCTTCAATCATGTGCCATTAATTCTTGGCACAGGAAAAACTTTTGTATAGCAGCATACATGGTACACAAACAAAACACAGGGTGAAAACAGACATGACGCTAACCACCCTTGGTGGTCATTTATGCACGTTGCAGGGCTGCATAGGGCACCAATACAGTCCTGCAACATGCATAAATAACCACCAAGGGTGGTTAAAGGGTGGTTAGCGTGATGTCTGTTTTCACCCATTCACACCAACAAATACAGAAAGGCAATTTTTGGTAGCAGTACATCATTCTGTTCCAACTGTGCACTGAAGGAACAGAAGGATATAAACACCTTTTGCCAGGATTTGAATCTTGCTCCTGGCTTGTTTAACATCACCTTTCTTTTACCTGAGCAAGCACTCAAACATCCACACAACTTTAACTGGATAACAACCATGACATAAACACAAAACACACTTAAATTCACATTAACCTATAGGAGTACTGAGAAGTACAAAAGTTACAAGAGAAAGGAGAAAAAATAATGCTTCATTTACTTATCATGCTGAAATCATGAAAATGATGAAACAGCAGGAAATGCCTTGCTATAAATTCTTAACAACTACAACACATAATCCTAACAAAAGGGACCATATTTGCTTCCTAGAAAATGAAAAGAATTACAGCTTTTCAGGCTGCCCCAACATGAAACAAGAAAAATGTCTGAGGGTGTCTGGACAGGAGCTGGTAATCTGGGCAAGAGAAAGAGGTGGAAGAGTCAAATGTTCAGTCCAATAGGCCACATTGGAGTGGACATTCACTTCCCAACATTCCAGTTGGTCACGATAGTAGTAAGGGCCAGAATATTTAAGACCCATAGCATAATTCACTTCCCCGTTTCCCTTTCCCACAATGTTCTGATCAGGCTAAGGCAATCGCATGCCTTTCTTTAAAATCAAGTTAATGAAAGTCTTTTTAAAAAATTATTTAATTGCTCTGCACACCTGTGGAATCTTAAACAAAGTTATCCACATAATGAAAACCAATTAAAACTAGTGCAGTCTAAAACCAGGACTAAAAGCATCTGAGTCCAATAGTGAAACTAACAGTGTTAGAACTCAGTGACGCACCAGCCTGTGCTTTCAAGGGAGCTGACACCACTGAAAATGCTTCATGAGCATGCAAAAATGAATCCTGCACTTGCAGTTGGGGCACCCCAGCATTGTTTGGATCATAAGGTGGTAGGAATTCAGGGCTGCAAAAATCCACTTCAGAAGTTTCCTCATCCGTGTCTTCAAGCAATTTAAATTGAAGATACAAAGAAATTGCTGGAGTCCTGGGTATTCAGACCTGATCAGGTTTGGGATTACTTATTAACTGCTTTATTTGGGTTTTTAATTTGTCCCGAGAGTCTAAAAGAGACCTAACTTCAAATTCGTGCTTACGTTTGGAAGCTTCAATATGCCAATCTAAACATGCAACCCATTGAGTTCAATGCACTTTACAGCCTTTTAACCTTAGGACTCTGCAGAGAGGAACAATTTTAAATTGCAGTTCAGGCTGATCTCGAGTATACTTGTTCCACACATTTAAAAATTTAAAAACATTTTTTCCATAATGTATATACATATACCAAGCTGGACTTCCTTTTGGCAGGGTGGAGAGCTGCTTAGACCCTCCAGCCCCCATCTTTCTCACACGCACAGGATTTTCACACAAGGACAGATTTTTAAGGCTCAAGTACAGAGATCACAGTCTACCAGCAACTCCGCTGAAATCTGAGCTCATTAACATTCTTTCTTCACACGGCACTCCCACAAACATCAATTCAACATACCAGCTTTCAGTCAGACCCGCAGTCAGACAGTTCCAACTACAGGGAAAGGGAAATGAATAACATTCACACTACTGAGTCACAGGATTCCACAGAGGCACACATCCACAAAATTACCCACCCCGTCAGGTAGGCAATTAGCCCCATTCAGGGAAGCGATCCCAATTTAAGGCAGCCTTCCTATGCAACACTCAGCTTAGTCCCAGACTCCATCAGTGGTCACATACAGGGAAACACATTCACAACAGATTAAAACTTATGCATTTCAAATCCCCACTCAGCAGGATTTCCAATCCCCACTCGGCAGGATTGAACATATGCATTTAGAAACCCCCTCTTCTGGCAGGATTCCCAATCCCCACGGATTTTACATATGTGTTTAGAATCCCCCCTTTGGCAGGATTCTGTGGATCCACTAAACTTCTTCACTGACTAGTCTTTTCTACCTAAACTACTTATTATTTATACTACTAAGAATGTCTGACAGATCTGACCACTCAGTTTCAGAAGGCATCTGCCCACTGGTCTGGCTCCCAGAGCCTATGGGCAGCCCCTCACCCACACCTCCATAGGGATTTCAAAAGGCCCCTTTCTTTATCTGATGCCTGAAAGTGGGAGAGAGACGGTCCACAGCCCCCCCTGGAACCAGATGGGCTAAAAGCCTTCCCGGCCAATGCACCAAACTGTCGAGGAAAATTTCATACTCACACTGTTGGTAAAATCCATCAGAACTTCTTTATTGATCTCAAAGCACAGAGAGAGAGAGCAGAACTGAATCCATGCAAGGAAACAGACTGGTATCCCTTCTCAACCCAATACAAGAAGTTTTATAGGTTTATCATACATTCAAAGACACATGCATGTCACTCAAAGCAACGTCATACGAAGGTAAAAGGTTACAGCAATTGTTTACATACTCAGCAAATTATTCTCAAAGCAATATAAGCTAGACTGTTTATAAAGTAAGGTGCCTAAACAAAGTCAATTAACTAGCACATCTGCAAGGTCGTTGTTTGCTATCTGCTGTAAGGAAGAACAGAGCAGCCTTCCTCTGTTCAATGTTTATCATGCATGGAGCTGTTTCCCAGGCCTTTCTGTGTGACACAGAACCCAAACTAGTCTCATGATTATTTTTATTGAACAGGCTAGAGCTTACTTCTATTAAGAATGAGTATTACCCAGCATTCATCTGTCTTCCATTTTGTGCTACCTTCCTTAGGCTATGTGTAGCTCAATTCCATAGGGTCCCTTATAAAAATTCCCCCATGCTTGTCACACGAAATATGCTTCTGTCATTGTCAGGGACTCACAGGCACATATTTTGCCATAATCAGGAGACTCAATTTTATTTTCATTCCAAATGCTCTGACTGACCTCCCAAACTGGTAGTGCCAGTTCTTTGAGAAACTTATTTTATTTTCCTATGGCTGCGATTTAGTTGCTGCACTTCAATGTGTGTGATCCAGCATTTTTTCTCTAGGACACAGTGTTATCCTGCTCTGTTTTTCTTGACTGCTAAGTCCTTAATATCAACTGATTAACCTTTTGACCAGGACCAGTTAATGCTTTTTTAATGCTGTAAACACTTTTTTTGTTTTTTGTTTTTTTAAGAAAACCTCTTTTTACCAGACTAGACAAACTTTGAAAATGAAAATCCAGGAACTACTACTACCTAAATTCTTGGGGCTAATTATCCCAGAGAAAAAATATGCACACTTACCTGGAGGTTATTTCCATCTAGGTTAAATTACAGTGAAGATAAGGTATAGGTAGCTTAACCTTGAGGAGACAAGAAGGTCATATCAATTTGGGGCAAAAGGTTAACTTCAGTTTCCTACCTTACAGTAAAAATGCACCTTTTTCTGTGTAGAAAAGCCATGTGATAGATAACTGTCCATTGGACGTATCCTATTTTTTTTAAAGACTGTGATCTTTATCTGACTACAAAAATCAGATACTAAGTGCATATTGTGAGTTTCATAGGTACATTTGAAGTAAAGACGCACATTGTAGTCTGATATTTGGTTTTCTAGAATAGGTATTTGGAGACTGTATAGGAACATAACTAGTGCCATGCTGGGTCAGACGAATGGTTCATTCAGTCCAGCATTCTGTCTCTTACAGTGGCTAACTTTGGCTGCTTTAGAGAAATGCAGAGAAATAGTGGCATGGTCCTGCTATTCACCCACAGTCACTGAACAGAAGTCTCATGCTGTCTGGCTTGACATGGGCATCATTTTCAACCACGCTCTGTCCATGAAAACTCAGGAATCAGACATGGTGTAGAAATGCTTTTTTCAACTACACAATTTGCATAAGTTACGCTCTTATTTATCCCAGGCTCACCTTGCCACAGTGACCCATTCCCTGGTAACTACATAAGAACATACGTAGTGCCATACTGAGTCAGACCAATGGTCCATCTAGTCCAGCATCCTGTCCTCTGACAGTGGCCAATCTCGATCGCCTGGAAGAAGAACCAAGAGTCACAATGGGCAGTCCATTCCCCGTTGTTTACTCCCAGCTCCCAACAGTAAGAAGTTCATCCCGTATGCCACTTGGTTAATAGCCATTAATGGATCTACTCTCTAAGAACTTATCCAGTCCTTTTTTAAACACAGCTATACTACTGGCCTTGTCAATGTCCTCTGGCAACAAATTCCATAGTTAATTATGTGTTGAGTGAAAAGGTACTTCCTTTTATTTGCTTTTCTCCCAGCAGCTAGTTTTCTGGAGTGTCCTCTAGTTCTAGTACTATTTCAGAGGGTAAATAACCATTCCCTATCTACTCGTTCCACGCCACTCAAGATTTTATAAACCTCTATCATGTCCCCTCTCTGTCTTCTCTTTTCTAAGCTGAAGAGACTCAGCTTGTCAAGCCTCTCTTTGTACAGAAGCTGTTCCATACCCTTTATCATTCTCGTTGCCCTTCTCTATACCTTTTCTAGTTCAGCTATGTCTTTTTTGAGATGGGACAACTAGAACTGCATACAATATTCAAGGTACGGTTGCACCATTGATTTGTATAGAGGCATTATGACATCCTCAGTTTTATTCTCTATCCCTTTGCAAATACCTCCTAACATCTGGTTTGCTTTTTTGACTGCTGCTGCATACTGGGCTGAGGATTTCAGTGTATTGTCCACAATCACTCCCAGATCCGTTTCCTAAGTGGTAACTCCTAGTTTAGTACTCAGCATTGTATACTCATAGTTTTGGTTATTTTTCCTTACGTGCATCACTTTGCACTTGTCCACATTAAATTTCATCTGCCATGTAGATGCCCAGGCACCCAGTGTCGTAAGATCCCGTTGCAGTTCTTCACAGTCTGCTCGTGTTTTGACTACCTTGAATAACTTGGTGTCATCTGCAAATTTGATCACCTCACTCTTAACGCCCTTTTCCAGATCATTAATGAATACATTAAACAGCACCGGTCCCAATACAGATCCCTGAGGCACACCACTTTTTACATCTCTCCATTGTGAAAACTGACCATTCAGTCCTACTCTTTGCTTCCTATCCTTTAACCAGGTACTGATCCATAGTAAGACACTACCTCCTATCCCATGACTTTTTAATTTTCTCAAGAATCTTTTCTGTGCGACCTTATCAAGTGCTTTCCGGAAATCCAGGTACACTGTATCTACTGGGTCTCCCTTGTCCACATGCTTATTTACATCCTCAAAGAATTCCAACAAATTAGTGAGGCATGACTTATCTTTGCTAAATCCATATTGACTATTCCCCATTAAACCATGTTTATCAACATGCCCAACGATTCTGTTCTTAATGATAGTTTCCACCATTTTGCCTGGCACAGACATCAAGCTTATTGGTCTGTAGTTTCCAGGATCACCTCTGAATTCCTTTTTAAATATCAGGGTTACATTTACCACCCTCCACTCCTCAGGTACAATGGCAGATTTTAGCGATAGGTTACAAATTTCTAACAGTAGGTCTGCAATTTCATATTTAAGTTCCTTCAGAACTCTGGGGTGGATACCATCTGGTCCTGGTGATTTGTTAGTATTTCATTTGTCAATTTGCTCTAGCACCTCTAACCTCCAGAGCTTGATTTTTGTAATTCCCTTTTCTAATGGGCTGCCAGCAGTGGTTATCCATTGCTTGCAGCTCATTCAGAATGCAGCAGTGTGGCTGCTTACTGGTTTAGGCAGCTATGATCATGTTACACCCAACCTGTGTTCTCTGCATTGGCTACCTGTAGAATGATGGACTGAGTATAAGATTGCGCTGCTGGTTTTCAGGGTCCTGTATTGTTTTACCCTGGCTATATTCAAGAACTCCTTCTGGAGCCTCACACTGATGGGTATCTGCGCTCACGAACCAGCTGCTGTTTGGGAGTTCCGCCATCACGTGTTAAATCGGAGGGCAATCAGACTTTTGCTGTGGTGGGCCCCTTCGTGTGGAACGTGCTCCCCCTGGATGTCTGTCTCAGTTCCTCCCTAATCCTTAAAAAGCACCTGAAAATGTATTTATTTTCTAGGTGCCTATAGAATCCACTGCTGGTTCCCTTAATGTACTCTGCCCTCCCTTTTTCCTTCCCCTATTATATTAATTAGTATTATTATTAGTCAATTATGAACTTGTCCTCTAGGAACTTAACTTATCCAATCCTTTTTTGAACCCAGTTATGCTATTGGCCTTCACATCATCTGTTCACAATGAGTTCCACAGATCAAAATTGTCCACTGAGTGAAGATAAACTTCCTTTTATAAGTTTAAAATCTACTGCCAGTTAATTTTGTTGGGTATCCCCATGTCCTATTATTTTGAGGGAGGATAAAGAACAGCTCTCTATTTACTTACTCTGCACCACCCATGACTTTGTAAATTTCTGTCCTATCCTCCCCTTGGTCATCTCTTTTCTAAGTTGAAATAATAAGTTGAAATATGTAAAAAATAATAAAATAGTAAATTAAATATCTATATTTATACCTATATCTATGGCCCTTTTTACACAGACACTCTAACACCAATAAAATGGGTGTTACATTTTATTATACATGGTACAGGGAAACACTGAAGCTCTGAAACATGGGCCCTTTTCGCACAAGATGCCTCCACCCAGTTTCACTGGGTGGAGATGGGTGGAGGCGTCTGTGGGTGATTTCAGACGTGACAGGCTGGCAGTTCACCACAGTGGACCCCGAGGGGGGGTGAAGACAGCAACCACCCCCCAGGGCCAAAAAAAACCCCGAACAGATGTGCCGGGGCCTGGACCATGGAGGGGAATGAAGCTGGCAGATCACAGACTGGGGCGGCACAACAGACATGATGCCGATCCCCTGCCGTGGCAAGCACACCCAGAATCCCCCGGACAGGAGTGGGACACAGACATGGCCGCCCGAGGGCAGACGAAGCCAAAAGGCACCGAAAGGGAATGCCCACACCAGGGAAATGGGAAGGGAGGGGGAAGAGGGAGACGGAGAACAGGTGCACAGGTGCCACACACAGCAAGCGCGCGCACACACACACACACACACACACACAGAGGCACGGAGGATAGCAAAGACAAGGAAGGGGGGACAAGGGGGACTGGACACCAGGGAAGCCAGACCGGGCTCTGCGGGGGTGCGTGCGATGCGGGATCGGGAAGAGGGGAGGAAGGGGCACAGGGGGAGGGCAGGACACCGGCACCAGGTACAGCACACACCCCAGAAGAACGGTCCCCACGGGCACCCCCCACAGCAAACACACAGTCCCGGAAAGGGGGGCCCTGCAGCTCGGGTGAATGCCACAGTGGGTGGCCAGATGTCACTGGGACCTGGCCGGGAAGGGTCCAGGAGGCACATGCAGTCCAGGCATCCCAACGAGGGGCAAAGGAACAGCAGTCAGGAGAGGCAGTCCAGCACAGCAGGTCCAAGGATGGGTGGCCCCATCAGGGAAGGAGTTCAGGAGGGGCAGTCCGTGGGCCCTGGGTCTCCGGGGCACACAAGCAAACCAGGAAGGAGAACAGTGGGCCAGAGGGGGCCCAGTGACACAGCCGGAGCAGCAGCACACAGGGGCAGTGGCCTCGCGGCAGCAAGGCAGGAACAGCAGGGTGGTGGAAGGCACAGGGGCCCGGCCCATGGGCAGGTGCCGAAGCCCACATGGCCCAGGACACGGGGGTCCAGGGAGGTACCCAGGGACTCACAGGCAGCTGTTGGGGGCAGCGAGGGGTCCAGGCCCTGGGTGCCCGGCCCGATGAACCAAGTGGGGCCAATGGATCATGCCCCAGCGGTATCCCAGCTCGGACATGTGGTGGGCGATCAGGTAGTAAGCCTCGAAGGGGTCATGCACGGACAGCCCCAACTGGACATCCGAACGGGACCAGACCCGCTCCAGCTCCGACAGCTCCACCACGGAAGGCTCCGTTACACAGCAGGCTGCAGCAGGGGGCCAATGAAGATGCCCCAGCCCCAGAAGCCGGTGATACACAGCCACAC
>QEPC01014677.1:1594596-1620815 GCA_003113815.1 Sphenodon punctatus | reverse complement strand
TAAACAAAGTATTTTTTTAAGGGCATTAATTTCATATAAATGAATATAAACAATCTGGCCACAGTTCTTTTTCTTCCTTTTTTGCTCCTTTCACTTCTCAGTGTCCTTTTCAAGAGTTGCAGTGCCCATGCACGTGTCACTTTCCTGCTGTCACAATAACAACCCTCAAATATAGGTCATCATTGGTCTCATTATTTTACAGATGGAGAACTAAAGCTGAGACACTGTGGCTTGGTCAAGGCTACAACTGTAGTATCACAAACATAGAGATTGCAAATCTCAGACTCAGTTTCTTTAGTGGGAAACACTGCACAGTACACCGGCAGTCATGTGTGCCTCAGGGCAGGCAGTTTCTTCCTATGGAAGGTTCTAAAGGACAAACTTAAGTCTGTAATTGTAGGGCTGAGTCTAGAGCAAGTGTCCCATTCTGAAGGAAATCCAGACCTTTCAGGAGTGCTTGTGAGTGTCAGTTGGTACTTTGTTAGTATCTGGTGATTCCGTGCTTCTGCAATTTTTTCATCACTTTCTGGGACTTTTTCATCACTGTCTGGGAATTGTATGAGTTTTATGGCAGTTTTACAGCACTTATGGCAATTTCCAGTACTTCCTTGATGCTTAGCCAACACGTTTCCATCTCCACAACCCTCAGGAGTGCAAACGGGGTACATACGGGGCTTGAGACCATCCCGTGTCCAACGAGCAAAAATTATCAGAAAATGGTGAAAGCAGCAGGAAAGCTGGTAAGTGTCTATGTGACGCAAATCTCAGCGAATGCCCTGCTTCCAAACAATAACCGAGATTTTTCATTTCATGTTTACTGCCACTGCTGTTCCTCCTCCTTGCACACATTACAACAACAAACTTGCTTGTTGTTATAATGGTGTAGTGAATTAAGAAGTTATTCTCTCCTAGAATCTTCAGCATGAGAAAATTACAGCCTGCGTAGTTTTAGGGGGGAGAGACTACCCCAATGAATTCTTTCATTAATTAATTGGATTTCTTCAATGTGGTGAGCTAAATGTTTAGAGCTAAGCACTTTTTGAGCTCCTTCTCTTGTCTGAAGAAACAATAACAAATTGCTCTAGTTTCACCTTGGATCATTAGCCGGATGTCATTACATCAGAATTAACTGTAGTCTGGGAACCCAGTATAAAGTATGATAACTTTTTAGATTGTCTCATAATGGTACAGTACTTCTTTTAACTATTACTGTAAAAATTAAAAGTCTCTAAGATGGAACTGGTAAGGATACTTGTGATAAGTACCTCATCATGTTTTTCTAGTACAAGAGAGAGTATATAGATCTTGAATGAAAAGGGGGGGGAAAGCATGTGTTAGATGAACATTTTTTTTTAAAAAAAAAGCTGGTTTAAAAACCTCAAACTGACCTCCACCATCTTAGATAAGCGGAAAGCCAGCAGAATTACTTACAGTCTGGAAATTGTTTTAGTAATGCTTTCAGAATAGGAGGGATGGGGGAATTTCAAAGATATAAGAATTAGTATTCAAAAGAGTATGTGAAGATGAAAATGGCTGCAACACAAAGTAGCATTTTTCAAGGGGAAAAAAGTTGTATTTAGGCTGATATATTGAAATCGTATGAGATACCCCACTTTCACATTATTTCATAGCATCAGACATAATCACGTTGCCTGACTTGATGAATCTTATAGAATTACTGTCAAGCTATATTTGGCGGCGAGATCTGTTTATATGAACCTAGTTCGTAGTTTTGCAGCTAAGTAAAAGAGATAAATCCATCTGCTGTCTTTCATCTCACCTTTTTATGAAAGCCTGCAGGATGAAGCCTGCAGCAAAAAAAAAATCTAAATCTTTCTTTGGCTGCTCCATTTTCAAACGTCAAACCCAAGTTTTTCAGCACTGCAGATTGAAGCTTCTCTCCACCACCATTATAAAATATAACTAATTCTCAGCTCTAAAGCCTACACATGCAAGATGGTCACATATTCAAATACTCATCAGCTTTAAATATGTCTGGCTTCAAACAAAGGTTGTTGAATGAGAAATGTCACGATTAGGTTCTACTGTATTGAATTACTTACTATAACTTCATTCCAAAAAGCGTATTATTAAACGCAAAGAAGAAAGACAGGGGGATTTCATTTCCTTAATAATTGATATTTTAAGCATGTTTAATATTTGGGGAAAAAAGAAGGGGGAGAGGGTTGTCTTCTCAGGTTGACACTACCCAAAATCCTGAACTGCTGAAGTCTGCAAGTTAAGGTTAATGTTAAACACACTCTCCATTACTATAATGATCCACTTGTTTACAGAGAGTTCAGCTACCATCAAAAACTACCTGTGGGGGATTACAATAAATTTCTAATGAGGTGCCTAAAGCGATTCTCATCTGCAATATGCAGAGGCTCATCATGGCTGTTTTAAACTGGCTTAAGACTGAAAATTGAACAAAACTAGAAGTAGAATGACTAACTACGTAGGGACAGAAAGACAGATCCTCTGGTGTACCTAAGCTGTGCTCAATACTGAATGAGGATGCTCTGGGGGTAAAGTCAGATTCCTTTACACTGATTCTATTACTCTGTAATGGTGCATTCAGCCATCTACAAACACTCTAGAACTTGCCTGAAGTTGCACATGAATGTCCAAAACCCCAAGAGGTCATTCTAGTGCTGAGGATCACCAGATGCTGACAGCGATGCTCCAGACACATTCTCGTCCCATGGCCAAGCCCATAAGCCGGGTATGGAGGAGTTCCTCCTATAGTCGGAAGGGGAACCACCATTACCTCTCAAGTGTTGCTTACCATTACCTCTCAAGTGTTGCTTATTGTGAAGAATCTCATTTATTTTGGTCTCAAAGTTACCTATATCATCACCGCCTTGATGAAAAAAGGCAAGAAGAAAGATTGGGGGGTTAAGGGCCACAACTTTTTATAGACTAAGTTAATCTGAGAAAAATCTGACAAGCAAATAGCTCAGAAGCTAAGATCCAGTGCCACAAGCTTCCCCAAAGCAGAGCATGTCCAAAGGGAGTAGCTCCCTTGCAACCTTCCCTTACTTGGGCCGAAGCCCATTGCCAACGTCCAGGATGCTCCCACCTGAACCTGCAATAAAGCTGGAGGTAGAGATGGGACACTATTCTTGGACCACCAAACCCAGCAAGCAAGCATTCCCCTGTTCCTCTCTAGGGGAAGCAAAGCCATGGGTTGCCCAAACCTTAATGGCTAGCCCCTTTCCCAACATCTCAATAGAGATGTGTCCTGCTACCACTTGCTCAATAAACTCTGGTACCCTCCATTAATTAGGCACTGGGACCTGCCATGAGAAGTTGTCAGCTAGCTAGGCTGACTTCCCTCACCTTCACCCCTGACTGGCTGACTAGTAGTTCCAGTAGAGTGTGTAGAGGAATTAGCAAGGTAACAGTTGTCAATGTGCATTAACCACTGAATACAAACTGACTGGCTTTCCCGTCACCTGCAGCCTATTATCCAGCTGTATACATTGGTGACTTCAACAGCCATCATATGTTGTGGGGCTACAGTGTTAATACTGCAGTAAAACACTTGTGGAATGGCTGTCAAATGAAGACAACTTTCAGCTCAGCCAGCACTGACTGGTGATAATTCATGTTATAAAATGGAACTCCTAATATTCACATCATTGGCCAAGCCAAGGTGGAATTACTGGAAGGTACTCTGGACAGAATTCAACGTGAACATTGATTAAATCATTTCTTCTTTGATGCAATTTCACTAACACCCCCCCACCTCCACCCCACCCCCCGTTGCAGGGTTACCCAGCCTGTCCCCATAGTGTCCCTGTTCTTCTTCTGGGCCACTAAATTCTGCCCCCAAAGTCTCACTCTAGTTCCCCATCCCAAGTAGCCCAGCTGCTCCCAAACTTCACAAGCCCTCTGGTTGCTCCTGCTTACCTGGGTTGGAGTATTCCTGTTCCATCCTCCTTTGGTGCCTACTTGGCTCCATATCCATGTTGCCAGGGAATAAGATTAGTCTTCACTCCCCTAGCCCCGAGCTTCAGCAGCTTCCTAGGCAAGCCTCCATTGGTTATCTTCCTGTCTTGCTCCAGGTAGGGTTCACAGCCAACGCCTCATGCGCCTGACCCTGTTGGAGCTCTTTTACATGCCTCCCTCTCCCGTCCTCAGGTCGCTGCAAAACCTACCAACTTAGCTGCTCTCCCCAGCTAACCACTTCTCTCCGCCTGGCTTCTCCAGACTAGTTCCTCACTTTATCCCGAGCATCTGGAAAAGGTCAGTTCCCACCGACCACCCCGCAGCCCTCACTTCTTTCAGCTGCATCCTTGGATAATACTTGGGCTGTCTCACTCACTTTAGGCAGCCCTTCTTAAAGAAGCCTTACCAATCCTGTTCCATTACTCTTAAAGAGGCAGGCTGCCCCCATCTGTCCTGCTACATCCACAAATTTCATTATTTTTTTCACATAACCTATTGAAATAGCAGCAAGAAAAATTATTCCTTGTAACCACTGAAAAATATCTACCACATGCTGGAAACCAGACACAGATAGATTATTAAGTATCAAGCAACCAATGACCTGAATGTTTCAACATTCCTCCTAAAAATACTGAAATTACCACAACACCCAAGATAAAATATATATACATATATTTTTCTCTTTATTGATGGATCAAAAGGAAAATGTACAAATGTACATATTTAGGACCATTACATACTATCATATCACATATTTCCCGCTCTGTACAATTTACACCCAAGATAATTTGAGACATGCTGACAGCAGTGCTTTCCAGCATCGTTCCCCAGCACTCATCCCAAGCATCTAATGTGAGGCTAAGGTCACTGTAAATCCAGTAACTCTTCATCATATCAGTCCATACCACTCATCTGCACAATATACAAAATTATTACACTGGTGGCAGTGTTGTCGAATAAACGAGAGGTTCTTAAACCAGATAACACAAAAAGTACTATCCTTACTAACGTCACCACACATCAAGGCAGGATTCTAATGAAAACTCAAAAACAGGGTAAGCTGTAGATCTATCAAGTACCTGTAGCACTGTATGGAGGAACAACTTTCTTCTGAAAGCCAGTAGAACTATATCATGCAATGTAACCATCAAATTCCTTGAGGAGGGCTGGTCAATTATAGATTCCATGTTTTCCTTGCCCAAGGTTAGCAGGCCTTCCATTCTTACTAATGGTCTACCACTTCTACACCAGTAATCATCCCTGAACGTTATGACAAAGGTTTGTCTATGCTGACAGTATCAATTATATTTGTTTATGCTGACAATATTATTCTGACTACAGAGCACAGGGTTTATCCAACCAAAGACCTAACTACAAGAGAATGCTTCCATGAACACTCTAAGAAAAAAAAAATCCACAGCAATTTCACAGCACAAATCAATCACACAGCAAGGGCAAAATTGTACCTGGATAAGACACGATTCAGCTCTAAAATGTTGAGGTTTCCTCAAGCTTTCCCCTAAGGCTTACGGCAGCTTACAATATAAATAAAGCATATAAAAATACATAAGAATCCCTTTAAAAACCCAACCCACCCCCAACCCCTAATCCTGCCTGCCAACGGCTTTGCCAAAAAGAAAAGTCTTGCATTTCCTCTGGAATATTCTCAGGCTTTGACTCTGATGAACCTCCAGAGGAAAGGAGTTCCACAACACTAGCAACCAAGAACATTTCTCTGTGCAGGGCCAGCCTTACCATGGGGTGGACTGGTGTAAAATCTCTATGGTCCTCTCTGACTACTGTCCTCTCTGGCTACTAGTTTTATCTATTCAGAATACTATGCAGCCATGTGGAAATACAAACTCTAAACACCACTTGAAGGCTGCAGGGCCGTGAGTGATGGGCGGTAGCACCCATCACATGCAGCCATGTCACAGCCAGGGGCTGGCGCTCAGATGAGCCAGAAGAAGGGAGGCAGGGCAGGCCCAGGTGGCCACTCCTGTGGGCAGTGCCTTGGCTCCAAGATGGGCTGAGCCACTCGGTTTCTCTGCAGTCATGTGCCCAGCTCCCTGCGCTGGATCTGCAGTGTGACAGGGTCAATTGCCCGCTGTGGGACCACGCAGGGATTGAGCTCATGAAGCTTGTCTGGCTACACACAATGAATTCAATAACTCTGGGATTTCTCTTGAAGACCAATGACAAGGAAGGTAGAAGGATACTAGCATCTTCAACAAATGCTTTAAATGGACCCAGCTGATTAGCCTTCCAATTTTTTCCTCCCACAGAAAAAATGATCTACTTTGAACTGCATCGGCCGATCACGTATTAAATGTGGTTTTGGCTGTTTTACAAGGACAGGGGTGAGTGGGTGTGGGTGTTTTGGCACGGCAGGTGTAGGTGGGTGGGTGCCCGTTTACACCTTCACCCACGAAGCATGCTCTGTTTTGTTGGAGGACTCTGTGGGTGGAGGTGAGTGTGCAGCGGGTGTTGGTGGGTGTGCAGCAGGAGCGCACATGCACAAACACCCGCCGCCCATGGTGTTTACACGGGCACACACCCGCTGAACACCCATACCCTCACCCACTGGTGCCCCCCTGCCGCACACCCACCCAAACACGGAACAGCCAGAGGTGGGGGGGGCGTCCATGTAAAAACTGCCTTGGTTTCTTTATAAATGGGAGTTGAAGGACAATGCATTTTATACTGTAAGAAGTACTCCAAATGATGGAAGTTGTGGTTCAACAGTGCTCTGAACAATCACAGCTTTGTAGTATTTCAGATGTCCATTTTGAACCACCAGAAGCAATCAACTGGACTGTTAATTTAGGCTACAATTCTCAAACTGCATACTCTGCAGTCAAGGAAACTTCTGGAGTAAATGGTTTAAGGATTGCAACCGTCGACTTGGATATCTAAGCCACTGGTTTTATGGGATATAAAAACAGCAGGAGCTGTCTCTTATACACATCTAGATGTGTATAAGAGACAGCCAGAAGATCAGACCTAGATTATGACTACGTGTGCATGGGCATGTATCACAACTGTGTGACAGTCTGTGTCTAAAAGTGTGCAGGAATGAGCACCTGCAGGCTACAATGTGATCAACTCATCTAAAATTATTAGATCTTCCCTCTTTTGATTTAAAACAATTTTCCCTGGGGAAAAACCTTTATTCTGAACCAGGCGTCCCTTTCACAGCCTGAGAATCCATTCCAGCGATAAATTAAGTAGTACTTTCCATCTAACAAGGGAATCACTATCATCAATCATGCCAATAATATGTAGCTGTCTATAATTTACTACATCTGTCAATGCTTGCTGCATTGGCTACTTAAGTCATCAAGGATGGGAGGGGATTGAGTCTATGTATCTTAAAGCACATATTCCATCTGTAGCCTGAGCCCTGCAGTAAATATATCAGTAGTAAATGTTTCTTTAAAATAGATACAAGCTTTTGAGACATAAAACTGAGAAGTTGTCCCAGATATCAATGAGCAAACTACTCTTACTGTGTTCATCTAAAATTTATTGCACACAGTGACTCGTGCCATTTCACACAATTATTAGTTGGATTCAAGGGGATGTTCAATGGTGCTGGGCTGTGGCAGGCCCTTTACATGCCTGCTTTGGCCAAGTGTCAAGTTCTTTCTGCTGTGCTGAAGAAGGAACCAAGCCTGTTACAGGAGAACATGAGCCTGACTCACTAAGCCAGAATGGAGAAAAGGAGCCATTGCTGCCACCAAAGGTCGTGACTGGAGAGCAGATGTTGGGGAACCAAACCAGGAGCCAGCAGCAGCATAGAATCCAAGTCAGAGATATTGGCCTAACCTGATTTTGACCCAAGAAGGGGGGCCAGGTAGTGAAAGGCAGGTAGAAGCAGATCAAATTCTAGCATTAGGGACAGGGAGGAAGAGGCTAGCTCAAAGGGTGGAGCTAAGGTCCAACTCTGGTGAGGGGATGCCTCACTATGGAGCTATGGTGGGGGAGGGGACATGTTCCCTCCACAACTTCTGCAAAGAAATACACATTGTAGAAAGTGTACACTAAGTGGCAGTACAGCTCCCTTTTCCTGTGCCACAAGCTGATGAAAAGGAACCACTGAAATTTTTCTCCTTGAATCTGGAAAGCATTACTTCCTTTCATTGCAAGCTACTCATGGTTTTCTCACACAAAAACATCTGAAAAGGAGAATCAGGAGGCTATGCTGCCTGACAAGGGAGTTTCTGAGGCTTGCAGACCTAAAAATATTAGTCTGTGTATTTTTTTGTAGTAACCTGGGCTTGGTGCACCACTGGATCAACTCAGGCCACTTTTACATGAGGCGCAAAAGAAGTGCCTTTGAAGCTGCACCTTCGGGGAAAAGTCACGGGGAAAAGGTGTTTACACATCCCCGTGCTACCAGAAGTGACATGCTGCCCATTCTCGGCAGTAGCAATGACTGGAGATGCGAAGCTTTGAAAAGGTGCATTCTGAAAACCTTCCTTTGCAAGCTTTCAGAACGCACCTCTTCAAAGCCCCGCGTTTCTAGCCGCTGCTGAGAACAGGCAGCACGTCACTTCCCAGTAGCGTGGGGAGCATGTAAACACTCCCCGCATGGCTTTCTTCTTGAATGCGGGGCTCCGGAGGCACTACTAAGCGCCTCGTATAAAAGTGGCCTCAGTACGGCACTTCTTATATTCTTATGAGGTATCACACAAGTCCTTAAACCCTTGGAGGGGAGGATATATATATTATTACTAACTTGAACTGTAGGAGAGATTAATCAGAATTTCCAGCTGTTCCACCACCACCACCACCACCACCACCAATTTCTCCTGTCTAGCTGTTTACTATCTGGCTCCTCCTCCCCTCCAAGGGTTTAAGGACATGTTTGATACCTCATAAGAACATAATAAGTGCCATACTGAATCAATCCAATGGGTGCATCAGATCCAGCATTCTTTCTATCTAGGATAGTGACCAACTTCATTTGCTTCAGATAAGTGCACCATGGGTCATAATGAAGTGATCCATTTTCACTACCACTACTTTTTACTACCATTCCCCAACAGTAAGAGGTCTCAAACCCCGACCAACTGACTAACAGCCGTTAATGAAGCTATTACATCTTCTACAAACTTATCCAATCCTTTTAATACCATTTTTTCTCTTTGCTTTCCCATCCTCTTCTTAGATTTCCGCTAAGATTTATTTCTTACCAACTGGCCTCACCTAGTGTTTCACCACTAGTGCTCAGCGGGGGCTGCTGCCCAATACATTTGTAGCTGCGGAGGAGGAACTTCTGATATGTGATCCCTGTCGTCCACCTGCTGCCCCCAGGTGATAGCAATAAACAAATGACGGCTTCCACCCATGGCTTACCCAGAGAGTACACTCCTCCATATCATCTATAGCCAGACTCAGCTACTGTAATGCATGGCACTTCGGAATGAAACCAACAGCACAACAGAAATGCTAAGGAATGTAAAATTAAGTACTTAACCTACTGTAGGGATATGTACTATTACTTTAAGACACTCAGACTCTCCCTAGGGAAGGGAAGTGGCTTAGAGCTCCAGCAGCCAAGCCAGCTAATGGAGGCCTTAAGGCAGTTTCTATAATCTCTGTTAGCAGAAACAACAATTAATAAACCCTCCTGTTATAAAAACTCCGGCGCCTCACTTATTTCTCTATATATAAATACATAGAAACATAACATGGTACCAGGAGTGGGGTGCTGAGAGACCAAGCTAAAGGGGCTGAAAATCTAGAAGGAGGGGAGTGTGTAAAGAAAGCTGAGCAGAGAAAATGGAGGCACTCAAGCCACCTGAGAAGTTGAGACTCACAGGGAATGTGGTTGAGGGCCTGGAAACACTTCAAACAGGACTTCCAGATCTATATGCAAGTTATAGGACTGGATGCCAAGGAAGGACCTCAAAAGGTAGTCATTTTCTTGCATGTAGCAGGGCATGAGGCAGTGAATGTTTTCCAGGCCATGCAATTAAGCCAAGAGGAAAGAGAAAGTCTTCCCTGTGTACTGGCTAAATTTGAACAGTACTGTATGCCCAAAAGCAATGAGACTTATGGAAGATATAAATTCTACCTATGAGTGCAACAGGAGGGGGAATCCATAGAAGCGTTTTTGACTGACCTTAACATAATGAGTCAGTCTTGTAATTTTGGTCTCCTGATGGAATCTTTGATTTGAGATCAAATTGTGCTGGGCACAAGAGGCAGCCAACTTCAAAAGAGACTCCTTGAAGACTGAGAGCTAACATTGGGGAAAGCAGTAAGCATGCCCCAGGCAGCAGCAGGCACCAAAGCTTGAATGCAGGTACTGGAAGAAAAAGCTGCAAATGCAACAGTGGATGCAGTGAGAGGCCAGAAACATAAGGAAGCCTGTTAAAATATATGGGAAGAGACCCTACAAGGGGAAAAATATTCAGCCACAGGACAAAGAGCCAGAGGCAGTGGGATGTAGAAAACATTGAGTGAAGAACAGAAGGGAGCTGCATCTGGAACAGAGAAATGTTCAAGGTGTGGAGGCAGACACAGATATCAGTGTCCAGCAATGAGAAAGCACTGCAATGTCTTCAGAAAATATAACCATTTTGCAAAGGTATGCCATCAGGCTCAGCTTGGCCAGAAATGCTGCAACAACTGCAAACAGATTACAGCTCCCAGGACAGTGCCGATGAGGATGTCTTCATCGATATTATGATGGACTCAGATCCAGGGAGAAAGGAATGGACCATATATTTACAAACCAATGGGACTCCTGTTACATATAAGTTAGACGCTGGGGCCCGGGTTAACGTAATCTCTGATGTGATACTCCAAAAGCTTAAGGAAAAAACCAATCAAGCTTGTTAAAAGTCCAGTAAAACTGAGAGCTTATAATGGTGAATTAATACCTCAGAAGGGTAAATGTGAGTTAGAGGTGGTATGGCAAAATCACCCAGAGAAACTCTCATTTCTAGTAGTATTTGGGAACAAGGAGCCAGTCCTAGGGTTGAGAATATGTCAAGCCTTAGGGCTCATTCAAAGACTAAACCTGGTATATCCGACAAATGATACACCAATTGAAGACAGATACCCAGAAATCTTCCAGGGCATCAGTAAGAGAGAAGTAGAACATAAAATACAATTAGTGGAACCAAACAACCCTGTTGTACATAGCCCCCGTAAAATTCCTCAGACACTGAAGAAATGATTAGGGGAGGAATTGGACCACTTGGAGACATTAGGGATAATAGAGAAAATTGAGGAACCCACAGAATGGGTTTATTCATTAGTTGTAATAGAAAAGAAGGATGGTTCCTTAAGATTGTGTCTGGACTCAAAAGAACTAAACAGGTACATCAAGAGAGAGCATTTCCCTTTACCCACCAGGGAAGAGATCTTTGGGGACATGACTGGGGCAAAGTATTTTTCCACTTTAGATGCAGTCAAAGGGTTTTGGCAAATCCCCTTAGACAAAGGTAGCTCCAGATTGTGCACATTCAACACACCCTTTGGGCATTATTGATTCCTTAGATTGCCTTTGGGGATCAAATCAGCTCCTGAGATCTTCCACAGGACAATGCAACACATTTTTGAAGGAATCCCAGTTATCAAACTGTATATTGCTGACATTCTTATTTAGGAAAGCACTAGAGAAAAACATGACGAGAGGTTAAACAGGTCCTAGAAAGAGTTCAATACACCGGTCTGAAACTAAACAGGCAAAATGCAAATTTAGACTTGAGTGAGTTAACTTATCTGGGAGAAAGACTGACTCCATTAGGGGTGCAAACTAATCCTGAAAGAATACAAGCTATTACGAATATGCCTCCCCCCACAGACAAGGAGAAAGTACAAATGTTTATAGGAATGGTGACCTTTGTAGGCAAGTATACCAAACATGGCAGCACAGACAACTAACATGAGAACCTTACTAAAAAAAGCATACACAATGGTACTGGGATGCTAATATGACAAAAGAGTTTGAGGACTTAAAATCTCTCATCAAGGAAGCTCCTGTGCGAATATATTTTTGACAAAAAAAGACCCATAAAAGTGTCTTCAGATGCCTCTAAAACAGGCATAGGAGCGACCTTACTACAAAGGTATGGGGATCATTGGAGACCGGTGGCTTATTCCTTCAGGGTTCTCACCAAAACAGAACAAAACTATGCTCAGGTTGAAAAAGACGCCCTCGCCTTGGTATATGGGTGTAAGAAATTTCGTATCTTCATATATGGAAGATCAATTGTGTATGAAACGGACCACAAACCGTTAATCACAATAGCAAACAAAGGCTTAGGAGATGTTCTCCCTAGAATACAGAGACTATTCTTTCAGCTCCAGAGATATTATATCTCATTACAGTACACCCCGGGGAAAGACTTAGTGGTGGCTGACACATTTTCCAGAGCAGCTGACAACACCAGGCACTATAGTGAAATGGAAGATGACATGGTACATGTTAACACCTTGTGAAAACATTACCCAGTATCTCCTAGGGCTTGAAGGGTCTTAAAAGACACCACCAATAAGGATGAGACCCTTCAGACAGTAATCAGGGCTATTGCATCGGGATGGCCAACACACAGAATACCCACCCCATATGGGCAGCACAAACGTGAACTGACAGCGATTGAAGGTGTCTTGTTCATAGGCCACCGCATAGTGGTACCCCAAGCGCTACAAACAGAGATGCTTTCTAAGATACATGAAGGACAGCTTGGTATTGAAAAATGTAAACAGAGGGCCAGAGAGGTGCTATACTGGCCATGAATCAATGAGGCCATAGAAAGAAAAGTAAAGTCATGTACTACCTGTCAGTTATACCAGCCCAGACAACAGAAAGAGCCACTGGAACTGGAATAGGAGGTCCCAAAACCCTGGTACAAACTGGGTGTGGATCTATTCACATATGGATGTAAGGATTATTTAGTAGTGATGGATTGTTATTCACACTATACAGAGGTATACAGTTAGACAACACAACAGCATTGCATGTAATCACCAAGCTCAAATCCATTTTCTCAAGACATGGTATACCGCAGGTCTTAAGGTCAGACAATGGTCCACAGTTCACAGCGAGGGAATTCAAGCAGTTTGCCAAGGACTATGATTTTGAACATATCACCTCTAGCCCAAAATACCCCCAGTCCAATGGCTTAGCAGAAAGTGGGGTGAAAATTGCGAAACTACTCATGAAAAAAGCTTTACATTCAAATTCAGATTTTGATCTTGCACTGTTAAATTACAAGGCATCCACTATGCAAGTAGGAAAATCCCCAGCAGAATTCTTATTTAATAGAAAAATTCACACCAACTTACCACAATGTAAACGAGGGGAGGAGGTGAGTTGTCCCCAGGTACAAACACGCAGAATAAAGGAGAGATCAATGCAGAAATGGTACTTTGACCAGGGAGCTCGTAAATTACCCTCTCTTAAGCCCAGTGCAAAGTGAGGGTATACAATGGGCATCAGTGGGCTCAGGCGACAGTTGTGAATAGGGAGGTAACGCCCTGATCATACAAATTACAAACTAATGAGGGTCCAATAGTGAGACGCAACAGACGACATCTCTTACATCTCTTTCTTGTTCCCAGGGGAGAAAAAGACAAAGAAGAGACAGGAGCAACATCACTGGAACAGAGATGAGAGTCAGTAACTCCTCAGTCAGGTGAACAAGATACAAGGGGAAACAGACAGTCCCCAGACAGAACTTCCCAGGTTCAGTCGACTGAGAAAGACACCGACTAGGCTCATAGAACAATGTAAATATGATCAGATCAACATGCTACAGTGTTGTGTTTTGGGGGTGGGGTTAATTGTCTGATGTTTTGTTTAGTGTCATAAGGTTCACAAGTTTTGAAAAAGTTTGTTGTATTGTTTAGTGCAATAAGGTTTGCAAGCTTTGAAAGGGGGAAGATGTAAGGATATGTACTATGACTTTAAGACACCCAGACTCCCCCTACGGAAGGGAAGTGACTTAGAGCTCCAGCAGCCAAGCCAGCTAATGGAGATCTTCAGGCAGTTTCTATAATCTCCGTTAGCAGAAAGAACAATTAATAAACCCTCCTGTTATCAAAACTACGGTGCCTCACTTATTTCTCTCTCTATAAATATAGAGGAACATAACACCTACTCACATGGGTTGATAAGGATACATTACTGCAGTGCTTCAATCACTACATTAGCTACCAACTGAAATGCAAATCAGGTTTACAAAGCTGGCCAGGAGCTTTAAATTCTACAGCAGGCTGACACTGACCTGTCCTAAAGGTAGTCTCTACCTCCATGGAAAATAAAACCTGGGACTTCTGTGATCCTTGGAAACAATGGAACTATGGACCATAGCTGCCACTGAAAACCTCTCTTTGTTGCACCTCGTCTCTTTACAAGCCCCATCCCACTTCTAGGGTTGCCATCTTCAGTCATTTTTTTTACCTGACACTTCCATTTTGGCCTATGGGAGTGTCAGGTAAGAAACCATCACAGGTGGCAACTCTACCCAGTTCCCAGTAAACTTCACCACTGCAGCTTCTGGATAATAGAAATGGGCTTTTCGAACTGTGAGAAGGTAGCAGAGACCCTCATTTCATCTCTGTCTGTCTACTGGAAATGTTCATATTTGTCCCCTACCTGGCTAGTGGAAGTGTTCATACCTGTCACTTGAGTATCAATTAAACTTTGGTGGTTAGAGCCCCTTGGATACTGAAGGTTGCACTACGTGTGCAGGCTCATTCTGCAGAAACAAATCTAGCCATCTCTCACTCATTTCTACTTTGATTCAATTTCCTTTCACAGTAACTAGTTCCATATATTCCTCTGTGCATGCAGTAACTCTGCTGGACCTCTCTATTTACTTCAAATGCTCTCACTGTGTCTAGGTGCAATGTTTTATATAGAATGTGAATAGGAAGATGACATCTGTTTCCTGGGGTTTTGCTTGCCTTCTGCTAGTGACAGGTTTATTGGTCACGTAAGTGATGTCAGTGAATTGCTTTGTATTTCAGTCATCTGGAGTGGCACTTGGGAAGGGTGTTTTTTGTCTGCAATCAATAGCTCTTCTATTTGGTGTAATATTTCTTCTTGCTTAGAAATATTACACTAAATATAAAAGCTATTGATTGTAGGCAGAAAATATACTTACCAATTACTGCTGTGGAGGAGGAGAATACAAAGTGCTCTCCGGCTGAAGTGGCTCCAACTGAGGACAATAAAAGACCACACCAGTACTTGTCACCTCACACATCTCTGGGAATCCAGACTCTTCTTAAGCAAATGCTTGCTTTTTCGTGGTTGGGGAAATAAAAAGCATGGTATTTTCTGCTATATTTTATCTTCAAGTTCCATAGTCTGCAAGCCATTGATTTTTAAAGATTGGAACAAGCCCTGGAGTTCTACAGTCATAGAACTGTAGGGTCAGTAGGGACTCAGGAATTATCTAGCCCAACCCAGTTACTCAGTTTTTTATTGATTTCTACTCAGGCAAAACTTTCTCCTTGGCTTCCCTGAATTGCAACAGCACATCCTAGCCTGCCAGTTTTACTCATGCTGAGCAATACTTCACTTTGAAAGTAGCCCCAGGAATAGGAGTATGTAAAGGTTTAAAGAATTTGTGTGGCTGTATGCACCCGCCTGTAGAAGCCTTCCAGTCAATAGACTCCAAATATATAAATGAACTAGGAGAGGAACAAAGGTGATTGGTTCAGCTGCTGGTGATATAACACACTTCACAGTGGACTCTCAAAGGTGTCTGTGGTCAGACCAGATTGGGGGTGGGGGTGGGGAGAGACATTGTCTTGGGGAAATTGTAGTACCCGACAGCTTTGGGTAAAAAAAAAAAAAAATAGACGTGACAGCGGCGCGGTGACA
Organism: Sphenodon punctatus; assembly: GCA_003113815.1. Taxonomy (NCBI): domain Eukaryota; kingdom Metazoa; phylum Chordata; class Lepidosauria; order Sphenodontia; family Sphenodontidae; genus Sphenodon; species Sphenodon punctatus. Next base: position 1,605,007 of record QEPC01014677.1, on the reverse strand, counting down.
ACCCTGACCGAGTCGGGTCGCTGCCACTGCCGGGATCAGGTAAGGGAACCAACCACACATGACCCCAGCTGTGGAGCCATCCCAGCCCCGCCCCCACACTGCACCCAGTGTCCCACCCTGTACCATGATGGGTAGCCATGGTGGCCAATCATGGACTGCCATGACAGCCAGAGATGGCAGCCCAGATCCAGGTCGGATGGGTCACAGCGGGACAGAACATAGTTCTAACTAGCTGTTGCCCACTTTGCCCTGACTGACCCCATTGGGGGGCGGAGTGCAGTAGCCTGGACTGTGACTTCAACACTTTGTTGAATAGCCTGGGCTAGCTGCCACCACACATGGAATCAGGCTGGGGCAAACATCTTGGGGGCCTAGCACAAACATGACATGACCCGTGGGACAAATCTGGCCAGAGTGGCTCGCTGTCTTTTTTTTTTTTTTTAAACCATCTTTGAGGTTGGGACAGGGTTGCAATAATGACCTGAAAAAAGGAGTGCATGGGATCACCATAGGACAGTTAGAAGAGATGTGATGGAGGATTTCTGAGCTCAGAATGGTTCAGGGAGGTGGAACTCAAGAGCTGTTGTGGTGGTTGGGGGGCCAACAGTAGCCTGATAAGGAGAAGAGACAATAGCTTAAGCCACTTTCTATGCCTTTCTGCCAATGAGATTTGATGAGTGCTTTGCTTGTTTAAGATAATGCTCACCGTGAGTAAAGGATGGCATGATCTGAGTGGATTCCTATGGCCTGTGCTATGCAGTTGGTCGGATCATAATGGTTCCTTCTGGCCTTAAAAATTATTAATATGGCCCTTTGTGGTATGATGAACTGCACAGAAAATCAACATTTCATTTGTTAATAATATTAAATATCAGAACAAGTAAAACACTTGCCCACTACAAATAACAAATTCAGGAAATTACTACTGTTGTCTAGTATTAACCTACATTAAAAAAAATTTAAGATCTTAGTCTCTTAGTAAGTGCCATTGTGCACTGAGTAGTGAAGGCACACAGAGTGTGAGAGGCAGTTTCTCACAATCTAAAGCAGATAAAGGGAAGAGGAGGAGAAGCACAGACAAGTGAAATGACCATGGTGACACACCAGGTCAAAAACAAACCTGACAAAAAGAGTCTTGGCTTCCTGTCCCTTACCACTCTTCTTAACACAGATTCCCAGACAGGTGGCGGCGGCATGAACCATCTACAGATGGAGGTACTATCTTGATTGATATTTCATATACTCTGCATGTCTTTGTTGATGTTTGAGGTCATGGAATTGTTACAAAGTCTCAAAATGGGATCAAACAGACCAAAATCTTGGGAAACCATTTCAAGAGCATGTATGTGATTTAGCAGCAAGGATTCTATCAAAAAATCAATGACATCCCTAACTATCATAGCTGCTCTTGAAAATCTAAGTCTTTAACAGAATTTACTTTTTACAGGCAAAACACCATGCAGCTTTGCAAGCACACTTTGGGCTACAGAGGCTCACAAGCCCAGACCATATGAAAGAAGCTCTACAGACTGTAGGATGAATGCATTAGCATTCAACTGGACTTCATCTGGCCCCAACCAATGCAGAGGCTAAAGTAAGGGGGCACCTTTCAAATGGGCCCTTTTCACACAGACACTCAAATACTAATAAAATGGGTGTTACATTTTATCATACATGTTGCAGGGCTGCAGGTGTGCACTATGGGTGCCCTGCAACATGTATAATAAAATGTAACACCCGTTTTATCAGTGTTCGCGTGTCTGTGTGAAAAGGGCCATGGTTGCCTAACAAATAAATCAAAGAAGCTCATTGCTTATCATTGGGGCAGTAACAGACCTTCTAAGTTAAATCAGCAATGAACAATAATAAATATCAGAATTTGACAATGTATTCCTTCTATACTTACAAGGTTGGGTTACTTTGATCCATAATAAATTAAATTGTTAATTTGAACATCTTCTATTTGATCCACACTGAGGTCTGTAACTCATTTCCAAATCCTTTCTGCGTGGGCTAACTCCTTATGATTTCTGTACTCTGGTTTTATCTCTTGCCAAGCTCTTACTCAAATTGCTTCTCAAGAATTGAATATGTTCTTCGGTTATAAGTGAAAAAACATCAGCAATCTCAGGGAAGCTGGAGGGGGAAGAGAATGGTACTCATCAGAAGAAGACCGTAAACCGGAGAGAGAGAATGCAGTGGTGGATAAAGCCAAAAACAATAATAAAAAAATTAGGTCTGATTCTCCTTTACATTAAAACACCTTTACAGTGATTTATATTAAAACACCTTTAAAATGACTTAAAATCGATCATTTGCATCTGTTCTAATGCCCCTTTGCATTGCAAGAGTGGTCTAAAGGGATCATAGCGCAGATAAGAAGCAGTGCACCAAAGTTCTTGGAGGTGATAAAAGTTCTTTTTTAAGCGTTAAACAAGTTTCACTTCCATTTTACATTGGGACCCTTTTTAATCGAGATGCACCCACGCATGCCCACTGCATGAGCATTCATGAGTATGTCTCGTTTGTACAGTGACGGCAGGTCATTGGGCGTGCATGCATGGTCCTGCATAACACACATCCCCACCCACCTCCACCCATCGCCCCCACACAAAGCAACTGGCAGAAACACTGGTTGCTCCATGCGGGGGCATGTGTGGGAATGCGGGGGGATTGGTTTGTGCCCGTGCACATCCCACCCCACTGCAACACCCCTGTAGCGGCACACCCACGGATTGCTCCCTTAGCCGTGGCCCATTTTAAAAAGGCCATTCTCTGGTCAACTCAACCAGAAGTTCAAGCCTTGAAGCAGAAAGTACGGGATGAATTTATATAGCCTGTACTGATGATCATGGCCTTTCTGCAATGACCATGGTCTTTCTGCAGTCTATGGGCATTTTTACACACACGTTAAAGTTCCAGATTTTTCAATCTTCTGGGTTTACAAGTCCACAAGTAAGTTCTGGATTCATTTTTCACACACACACACTGCCCTGAGGCAGTTCCTGGGCGCATATTTACCAGGAGAACCTTTTACACACAAAAGTTCTGGGAGAAGTTCTACACAGAAGTTCAAAGATTTCATTTAATTTATTTATTTATCTTAACATGTATATGCCATCCCCCTCCTGCCTCAGGCATCTCGGGGCAGCTCAAAACATTTTAAAAACATTTTTTAAACATTTTAAAACATTAAAATAAATAATAATTACAATTTTGAAAACCAATATAAAGCCCCATACCTCTCTATCCTAACCCAACCCATCTCCCTCGGGAAAGGCCTGACGGAACAGCCAGATCTTACATTGTCTGTGGAAAGATGGGAGGGAGTTCCACAGCTGCAGTGCAGCTATGAAGAATGCCCTCCTCATAGTGGACAGCCACCCAGGAAACCCAGGGGGGCCTCGAGGAGGGCGCCCCCAGCCGACCGCAGGGGTCGTTCAAGGACCCGGAGGGGGAGGCGGCCCTGCAGATAGGTGGGGCCCAAGCCGTTTAGGGCTTTAAAAGTCAGCACCAACACCTTGAATTGGGCCCAGAAACCTACCGGCAGCCAGTGCAGAGAGTGAAGCACTGGGATAATATGCTCAGGTCGGCCCGTCCCCATCAAGAAATGGGCCACCACATTCTGCACCAGCTGCAGCTTCCGAACCAGCACCAAGGGTAGCCCCATGTAGAGTGCATTGCAGTAATCCAGTCTCGAGATAATAAAAGCATGGATGACTGTGGCCAGATCCGAGTCCAAGACATACGGCCTAAACCGACGCACCAGATGTAACTGGCGAAATGCTCCCTTCACCACAGCTGCCACCTGGGCATCCAGGCAGAGTTGTGGGTCCAGGAGCACCCCCAGACTCTGAAGCTGAGAAACCAGGGGAGGACGGACCCCATCAATGACGGGGACCACCACTCCCTCGGCCCTCCCCACAACCATCACCTCTGTCTTGTCAGGATTTAGCCTCAGGTGGCTCGCCCTCATCCAATCCACCGCAGCGGACAAACACCGGTTAAGCACTGAGACTACTGGGCCTGAGTCGGAGGAAAATGAGAGAGATAGCTAGGTGTCATCAGCATATTGATGACATCTCACTCCATAGTCCGTAACAACCTCTCCCAGAAGTTGCATGTACACATTGAATGAGAGAGGGGATAAGATGGAATCCTGAAGTACTCCACACGTGAGGCCCCGGGGGGAAGATGAAGATTCCCCCGGCACCACACGCTGGGTTCTTCCAGCCAGGAAAGAGCGGAACCATTCAAAAACAGTCCCACCAATCCCTGCCCGATCCCGCAGCCAAGTCACCACAACTCATGATAAATTATTTCAAATGCAGCCGAGAGATCTAACAGGATCAACAGGGTTGAATGACCCCAGTCCAACTCACAGGACAGGTCATTGGCCAAGACCATAACCTGGACAAAAGCCCGACTGTGAGGGATCGAGAAAATTAACCTGGTCAAAATGCCCCTGAAGCTGCTGAGCCATCACCCATTCAATAACCTTCCCTAAAAAGTGAAGGTTAGAGACTGGCCAATAACCGGCAGGGACGTCAACATCCAAAGATGGTTTCTTGAGCAGGAGCTGCACCACCGCCTCTTTGAGACAGCCTGGCACCCCACCCTCCCAAAGGGAGGCGTTGACCATCACCGCCAGCAGCGGCCCCAGTGTCTCCCAGCTAGCCTTAACCAGCCAGGACAGGCATGGATGAGTCACAACAGGTGACTCGAACAGTCCCAAAAGCATCCCCTGTTTCTGAGGGCGATACCGCCTGAAACTTATCCCATAAAACAGAACAAGAAGGGTCTTCTACTGCCTCTGACTCATTCCCTGCTAAAAAAGTCACATCAAAACTGGTGAATTTGAGTGATTTTAGCTGCAAAAAAGTCTGCAAACAAATCACAGTGAGCATTTGATGATTCTACATCCAAGCGGAGGGAGGCCAGACTGACCAGCCCCCTCACCACCCGGAACACCTCAGCCAAGCAGCACTTAGCGGATGAAATGAGGGCAGCAAAGAAAACCTTCTTTGCTGTCCACACCACAACGGCATAGGCATGTAAGCAGACTCTATGCCGCAATTGGTAAACTTCAGCACGCGAATGACGCCACCATTGCTCTGTCCGGATGTTTAAGATTTGGGTGAGTGATTTAGACACGCAGAAAGTTCAGGGTGTAAAAACACCCAGTGTCAAACTCCCATGCAAAGTTAGGCTGAGACGCCACATTGGCACATTTGGAATGCCACATTATATATAGTAGCAGGGCATAGGACAGTGTCTTTCTGGGTTTGGCACATGGGGTGTTAATAATGTAGAGCCTCCACGACTGGTTATTAAAGGTGCAACTGTACTACATAAACACGGTTAATGTTTCTTGGGGGCAGCCAAGCAAAAGGCTGCCCCCAAGGAAAGGCTGCAGTTCCTTGCCTCTCCTGGCTGCAAGTCAAAAGAAGCATATTTGTGGGCTAGCAGCTCTTTTGGAACCCAGGGTTCTGTGTTGTTGTTTTGTTATGTTTTTCTCTCTTTTGTGTGTGTTTTTGAACTGATTAAAACAGTTCCAAAATAATGGAACTCCTCAGAAGCTGTCTAGAGAAAATGTGGTTATTGTGCTTGACTCAGATGTAAGAGATGGAGACAAAGTGGTTCAGATAATATCTTTTATGAGACTAATTTCTGTTGGAGAGCATATGCAAACTTTCAGGACACACAATGTCCTACCTCAAGCATGTAAAAAAAACCAAAAAGTCAGAACCATTGACTAAGCAAATGCAGGACAGGTGTATATATGAAAACAATCACCTGGGAAGGAGATATCATTGTCAAATGATTACTCCCAACACAATGGACGTGAATTTCTCTGTTGCCATACTCTGAATAAACCAACACCAAGACAGTAAACATAGCTTAATTCTTATTTGCAGCACAAATAAGAAGGGGTATTGAATAGTAGCAAACAAACAGTAACAACAAGAGAAGCAACATACAGAGCTGAAACAGGTAGACAAATACATGGTTGCGGGTTTGGGTTGGGTTTTTTTCCAAAGTCAAGCAGGGTATAGTTGACCCAAACAACATTCAGCACAACGTACAAGTAGCCCATGTTTTGCAATTTTGGTTATTTCAGTTCAGTTAGAATCTCACCCTAGCCAATGACCTCATTGGGTAGCCTTGGGCAAGTCACAACCTCTCAGCCTCAGTTTCCCATCTGTAAAATGGGCATATGTGAGAGTTTGTCTTTCCCCGTGTGTTCCCCTCATCCTTGTCCATCTTAAACTGTAAACCCACTGGGAAGGGACCTGTCTCTGAAAATCTGTGACTGTAAAGTGCTGTGTATGCCAAGTGGTGCTATAGAAATGATAAGAAATAGCAGTCGTTGTAGTTGTTTCTGATTTTCCATTCATTTTCACCAGGAACAATGAAAATGTGTGGGGTAAAACCTGGACACAAACAGCCAAAACAAGCAAAATGAAAAGACAAAACATGTTGATCAAAGATCTCGGCTAGTTCATTTCAGGTCAGATCATTTGGATTCGACTGGTTTGCCCATTTTAACGAGTCCTGGTTTCAGCTCTGTGTAACAGCAAAATGTCATGACACATGATCTTCAATAAAGGTCTTCACGCCTTTTATGGTAGCCCTTTTTGTTGTTGCTGTTGTTCTCATTCTTAAGTAACCCTACAAAAAAATAGTTCCTCACTTTCATGCATCTCTGCTTTATGGGTTCCAGCCAAGTTCAGAAATGGAAATGTAGTTTTCTGCAGCATTTCCATCCATATGGAAGCAGGAAGTACTGGAAATCTGGGGAAAGCTTGTTCTTGTGAACTTTCTGGCCCAGTTTGACAGACTCAGAAGATTTGAAATGTGTGGGTACTCATCCAGACCTAACTAATTTTGTAGCAGTCCATCACACACAAATGGCAAGAGAACATCTCAAAAACTCCAGTTGAATTGCTAGTTAGAATTTCTCTGACACATCACTGATTCAGAAGTATTTTCCATGCTGTCATTGCCCTAAAGATGCTTTTCACAGTTTCTGTAACAGTAACATCTGCAGAGGGGAGCTCCAGCCACTTGAAACTCATTAAAACATACTTGTGATTGACAATGAGTTGAGAACATCTGTCAGACTTGGCCAAGATTTCAATCAAGTGTGATGTTGCTGTGTTACTTTGCTACATTGACTTAATAAATGAGTTGGCTGCTGTCGACGCAAGGAAAGTTTGGTTCTAATTACTAGACTGTCCTTTATCCAGTAGCTGGAATGTACTTTCACTTAAATGTTCGTGGTCTACGTGAAATGTATTAAAATGAATTTGCTGGAGTAACAAAGTAAGGTAAAAGAATACAAGTTTCCATTTCAGTTTACTGTGTTGGATTGGATCAACCAATTCATAGTGGGGAGTAGGAGCCAAACAGGGCCCCCCCAAAGAATAAAACCATATGCTATTTTATAGGGATGGGCGAACAGAACCGAGCTCGGAAATTCAGTTCAAAAATCGAGTTTGGTTCGAAAATCGAGTTCGGTTTGGAACTTCGGTTTGGTCAACTGAACTATTCTAGTTCAGTCCGAACTCCAAACCTCTGAACAAAGTTCAGAAATTCATACCCCATTGAACTAGATGGAATATTGTCTTATAGGGATGGGCGAACAGAACCAAGTTCAGAAATTCGGTTCGGTTTGAAAATCGAGTTCAGTTCGGAAGTTCAGTTCGGTCGACCGAACTGGTCGAGTTCGGTCCAAACTTCCGAACCACGTTTGCCCATCCCTACTATTCTAGCAAAACCTAAAATGATTTTAAACAAACTACTTCGGAAGTACCTGCAGTAGTTCCAAGCTGGTTCTGTATATCTCCAAACTATAGAGGATTTTAAATTTATATCAGAATTTTGTAGCTTGAAGCTATGGAACAGAGTTGCTTGCAACCCCTGGCTAATTATGATTTCCTTTCATTTCTTAAACTAAAAACCTGGTTGGTCTAGTTATAATGCACATCGTGGCTTCCAACTGTCTCTGTATTGTACAGATTTTACGTTACCTCTCTCCAAAAGATTTGCTAAAAATGATATATATATCATTGTATTTAAAATAAGGTCCATATTTCCCTGCCAAAATGTCTTGGTTGATTATTGTTAAATTAGTGAATTTATAAAAGCTGGGCAGGTTCAAATAAACCTTGCACTTTTTAGACCTAAATTAATGTTATAAGACCTTCTGCTTCTAACTCCTTTTCCCACACTGCAAATCCTATTTGGTTTAACTCCTTTTTTCCAGGTATTAACTTTTTTCTCTCTCTCTCTGCTCCCCACAAACTGAACTTTCTGTTCCATAGGACTAGGATGGCATTCCAATTTGTCATGTTCTGAAGCTTTCCTTCTCTGGAGATAGTTGTGGAAGCTCTTCAGCTGAGGCCTGAAAACTTGGGACAGAAATGACAGAGATGAGCTGAGTTCTTACAATGATCCATGTACTCATTACAGAATTGCAATAAAGATTGCCCTTCACACGTATATGCAAGCTTGTTTTTCACTTTCTGTAAGAGTTTGGTTTTACTAGCCTTGAAGATGTTCTTCTCTAATATAAACTTTTCTATGTAGCAGTTCTGTTTCTAACACTGCTCCAAACTGGTTTCTCACTGATAAGAAATGCCTCTTTGCCTGTAACCTGAAAAGTCTATAAAAAGTGTTTTTCATTTTGACTAAGGAGGGATACTAGTTCTAGAGGGGAAGCCCTGTGGACCTAGGACCCTCCTAACAGCTGTTAGTAATAGAAATAAAGTTTCTCTGATAGATTCCTTCCATACACAGAGTGTGTCCTGATTTCTTCAACAGTTTATGGTGCATTGGCCGGGAATCGCTATGTGCCCTGTCGAGACCTTGCAGACTGAGGATTGTCCTTTCCCAAAACCCAGTGCACAATACCAAGGTAAGAGAATCTTTTGAAATCTCTATTGGGTTGTTGGTGAAGGACTGCCATAGGAGGGTAGGCACCCAGATCACTGGCCTACATGATTTGACCTGTGAGAAGGAGTCTGTCAGATATACTGATAGGGTAAGAAAAAAAGAAAAAGAAAAAAGAAAGATTTTGGAAAGCTGGGAAGTGTGAATTGAGAAACAGGTGTGAATTGAGGTATTACCACTGTCCAGGTCTAGGACATAAACTGAGTCTAGCCGCACCAAGGCTGTCCAAAAATGCCTCTAGAACGCAAGAGGGCTCAGTGAAACCCTATGACCCAGTGGGTGTGATTGAGAATTTTTCCTTTTCCCTTTCCATGGTTATGAGCCTGACAACACAGTTGGAGACACCATTAGAATGTGCCTATGGTATGTATCTCGGATATGCTCTGTAGGTGGAAGGACACCCAGATAAGCTTTTCCTGTGTAAATCGCCCCATATGAATTGAGGTAATGCGGGGCGGAGGGTCGATGGAGGTCCCCGTCCCGCCAAAAGGAAGCCCAGCCTGCTTTATGTGCACACACTACAGTCAGAAGACATGTCGATTTTTGGGAAAATGGAATAAGTATACCAATGATGATAAAATAGTACACCTCCGCAGAGCCCTAAGAGTCAGAGGCAGTAAATTGCCAAAGACTCAATGGGATGAGATAAGATTGAGATAAGACTCGTGTGCACCAGAGGAGTCAGATTAGTGGGCATTTATACATCTTAGTTTGGTCTGTATATGTTATAGAATCCATCTTGATTGACATGTTTGCAAAAACATATACATTGAGAACTGGCAACTCATTTCATGCAATGGATGTATCTTATGTAAGTCTCATATGGCAACTCTTAATGATGTTGCCCTCCTTCAAGATCAGGCTCCAGAAAATGAAAAAAGATACTTGGGTGATCATTTGTGGCATTCCCCGGATGACTGTCTGGTTGCGCCCATGATCCTTCCTTACCTTGCTCACGTGCACCACAGTGTGGCCCGCTTTAGCAAAGGGGGGAATGGTTGAAGTAGTTAAACATGACTGGCATGCTCCAAATTTCCCTACTCTGGCTCAACAATATTGCCAGACCTGCCCCATATGTCAGACTCACAATGTGGGCAAACATGTAAAAACACAAAGGGCAGCATACCCCCACCATGGGGGCCGTTTGTAAATATTCATATTGATTTTATTCAGTTACCAAAATGTTTATCATATGAATATGTATTAGTGCTTGCTTGTATGTTTTCTGGATGGGTAGACGCTTACCCATGTGCAAGAGCTGACACTATTACAGTCAGTAAGAAACTTTTGAAAGAGTTTATCCCTCGATTCAGGATTCCAGTGGATTACAGTGCCTGCCCCTGGTGGCAGCAGGGGGAGCACTGGGAGGGTTAGTGGGGGTGGTGGCTCGGGTCCCTGTGAGAGAGGGAAGTCGAGGGGTGATAGGGGGGATGACCTCCACCGGCCCCTGGTGGCA
>QEPC01014677.1:1552993-1572785 GCA_003113815.1 Sphenodon punctatus | reverse complement strand
CCTTGGGCTGGCCATGCAGTGGGCCGCACTGAGCTGCTATTTCTGGCCAATACCCATCTCTTAAGGAGATGTTGCTACCCTATGCTATCCTAACCGTTTCAACTTTTAACCATTGGCCTGAACTCAGCCTACCGCCAAGAGTGTGACATTTCGGCCTAGCACTGGCAAATTTGCCTCCTCATCCTCTATTTCATTAGGGATATCACTCCGGGAAAGGCGAAAAAGCCCTCGCCGTTATGCCAATTTGGTTCAGGGAAAATTCCTTTCCGGTCCTAAATCGCAACCAGTAATTACTCGGAGTGTTGCCCATAAGAGGGATGGGTGGGTGGGTGCACGTCCTGTCTCCCCGCTCCCGCCTGGCCGAATGAGGAAGCAGAGCGGGGATTTCTAAGATGGCGCCCGGGACTTCCGCCTCTCGCGAGAGTCCCGGGCGCGCTCATTACATGGTTGCCAGGGGCAACCACGGCCTCATTTCCCACCCCACCTAACAGCGACCGCTCCTTCCTCGCCTCCTTTGGCTAGGAGGGGAAAGGGGCGCCGCCAACCCCCCGCCGCGGCGATCGCGGAGGGGACTTTTAACAGACAAAAAACAGAATTACACAGTGGCCCACACTATAAAGACAATGGAGTGGGCAATGGGTCTATTGCTGGTCTCAACTCCCAACCTAAGGCAGAGCTGTGGCTAGTAGCTGTTTCATGGGAGGTCCTAGACAAGTTGAGTTCCCTGACGCCTAGCAGACTGTAGTGCAGGCTGGAGATTGTCCTTGTGCCAGAACCCTGAGGTCTGGAGAGGATCAGCACAGTACATGGTAACTATCAACTGCACAAATTGTTGACACAAGAGTTATAACAATATGCTAAGGCAAACTGAATTGAGCCTCATAATTGTGCTGGCTTAGCCAAGCTTGCAGCTGTATGGCTATGCAGCTAAACACAGATGAGAAATACTGCTGCACTTCTTTGTACAGCTGCAGCTCTACAGAAAGAACAAACATACAACAAACACAGAACAAACTGAGAACAGAGGAAACTTTGAGCAAATAGTAAGGTGTGTGTTTCTGTGACATTATGCCCACAGTACATACGATAACTAGCAATACCTAGGCAGCATTTGATAGGTAAATCAAATCAACCTGGAGCTAATCAAAATCTCTTTGAGAAGTGTATACAGCCAAATTTTAAATTTCTTTTGTGAAAATCTGTAGTTATGAATTGTTGGCTATAATGATTGCCAACACGTGTAATGTTATGTATCAGCTTTATTGTGAAAATGACAAAGGGCACAATCCAGCTCAATACAAGTCAATGGGAGTTTAGCCATTGACTTTAATGGGTGCTGGGTTGCGCCCATCAAGGTTAACTTGTAAAACCCCATTCAGTTACTGGGTAAATGTCTTGACTTTTTCCTTTGAAGTATTAGTTAGTGAGTATTTTCAAGATCTAATCCTTTGTTACAGTGTGTGTTGCTGTAGTCCTGTCAGACTGGGTGTGATTTGGTTTTATTTATTTAAATTTGTATCCCACCCTTTCCCATAGGCTCTGGATGACTAACATTTACATTTATTAAATTTAACAAATTAATATCTAACTATTAACGTTAAACTAATTAAGTCAACTAGTAATACTCTCACAACAACCCTGTGAAATAAGTTAGGCTGAGGAATCTGTGACAGGCCCAAGGTCTAATAGTCAGTTCATGAATAAGTCGAGTGTTTAACCAGGACTTCCCCTTACTACACAGTGCAAGTACTGTTCTCTTAACCAATACACCACACTGGTTCTCTCTTACAAAAGACCAAATATCTGATTTCTGATGCACAGAGACTACACCAGCTCACATTGTTTGAAATCAGATCTTTTAAAAACATTTCTCTTTCCATTCACAACTGGACTCTATCTTGATAACCCTGGGAAGAGGAACTTTGCTCAGCTGCGATCACCAGGGCTGGCCTAAGAATTTGTGGGGCACAGGGCAAAGATAAAATTCAGAGCCCCTGGTGACCCCCATGGACCTATTGGAGGGCCCTCCACAGGGGGTGTGTTTGAGGGCCCGCTGGGAGGGAGTGGGACACCCACACCCTGCCTTGGTGAAAACAGGGGCCACTAAGGGGACCCCAGGAAAAGCAGAGTTCAGGGCGGTCACCCCAGGTCGTCCTTTGGTACGGCCAGCCTTGGTGACCCCTCAGGATGAGCAAGAAGAGGCCACATGACACACTTCGGTGATTAAGGTCTAATCTAAGAAGGCAATTTAAGAATAATCAGATGCCAAGCCAAACTCAAAAGAAATTGGCTCCTACAACAAACTATATTTATATACTGGCCAAACATGGTGTACCCAGTTTCAGCTGCTATCCACCCTAAGAGATCAACCCCACTTCCCCAGTTCAAAACACAGCTGAAAGTGCCCATCCCCCTTTCTAGTCATGCAACTGACATAGTCTTCTGGCTCCATTCTCCACTCTGTGTGGCTGGTGAGGTCATCTTAGGGTTGCTAGGTTCTCATGTTTTGAGAAAACAACCCTTATTTCAGAATGCCACAGCCCCATAGAGTCTCTTATTTCTGAAATTATGACCTGGCAATCCTAGGCCACTCAAACATCAGGTAAGTAAACTAATCACCACCTTCTCTATGATAGCTAATTTGTATGCCACAGTTTTATTGGTTGTAATGAATAAGCGGTGCCATGGGAACAAGGCAGAAGTCTGATGCTATCCATCCTAAGAGATCAACCCTCTCATTTTCACTAAAGTCACCAAAGCATGCTGCGGGTGGCATCTTGGAAAGGTCTGAGCATGCTCAGAAGGGGCCATTCAGCCCTTCTGAGTATGCCTAGCTTTTTTAACCCTACCCAGTCCGGAGGAAGCCACGCATTGCTGGAGTCACTCCGGAGGATGAGTATTCTACCCCCTCAGCCCTGCTAGGCTTCCACCCCCTCTTCCCTAGCCGATTCCCTCCCCTCACCCCCAGGCTCCCTCTGTCCTCTGTCCCCTTCCTCAGAAACTACACACAAGTATTTGCTGAGGGTCCTCAGACCAGCCTGAGCACTCAGGGCCAGTCCTTGGAACTCCGGTGAATACTCGCGAGTAGTTCGTTTTACTACTCGATTCAATCCTAAAACAAACTACGTGGACAACAATATTCAATCATTTCTTTGTGCCTGGTTTGCTAAGGAAAGAAGGTTTATGACGGGGGTGGGGAACCTCTGCCTCTGGCACATGGCCCAAATCCAGTCCATGGCAGTTTCTTTACTTGGCCTTTTCCAGTTCTTGGATCTAGCCCAGTGATCCAGTCCTGACCCTCAAACACTGAGAGCGCTCAGGGGAAGAGAGAAGAGATGAGAGCATGCACTCAAGGATAGGGGATGGAACCATGAGCTGGGCCCTCCCCTTCATTCCTGTATCCATAGACCGAAAGCACCCTCACTCCCAACTCCTATCCAGCACATAAAACATGTACTATTTTCAAAGTGAAATGTTCCTCAACCTGGGTTTATGCAATCACTGAGGCTGATCCCATGCCCCGCACAACAACAGAAATGCAAATCCAACCTGCGCAAGCGCACATGCACGCAAAACCATGCACATGTCTACTGAGAGCACATTGTGCCACACAGACCCTTCTTAGGATTGCGACCACTGTGTCTCTGTATGCAGGTGTCCACTTAATAATTTTTGATTCCATAGGCCAATTTCAACCAAACTTGATAGAGCGATGGAAGGTCAAAAGGCAAACAGAACTCAAGATTTCATAACAATAGGTGTCTCTGAGGAGACATTTCCCTTTTCATAGCAATAGTAAATAAATAAATAAATACCTATGTCAACATTGGGTGATTTCAGACGTTACGCGGTCCTGATTCACCAAGTGGATTCCCGGCAGGGATGAACCGAACAACCACCCCCCATGGTCAAAAAAAGCCCCGAACAGACATTACAGGATTGGGACCACAGCAGGGAATCGGGCCGTCAGATCACGGCCCAGGGCAGCGCAACAGACATTACACCGATCCCGGGCCGGGCCGTGGTCAAAGCACCCGGAAGGCGCCGGGGCAGCTCGTCCCGGCTGCTGCTGTGTGCCCTTTAAATCTCCCTCCCCAGCCTGTGTTGTTTCTCGTTGCTGGCAGCAATGCTGCGTGCTTTGTCCCCGGTTGGGAATCATGTCCTTTTATTCCGGCCGGTGGTTGCCAGCCAGATATTACTTTTTGTTGTTTCCCGCTAGGAATCTCTTTGACCACACTTTCGGAGATGGTCCGGCGGGGAGCTCCGGATGCGTGGTTGATTTTGACCCCATATGGGTATTGACCGTGGTGAACATCTGGCAGTCGCCGAACAGACGTTCAGGGTGCTTTGGCCCCGCCGCGGGATTGATCATAGTTCACTGTGGTTGAGCATGATCTCGTAACGTCTGAAAATACCCATTGTCCACCATCCTTAGGAAACCAGGTGTCATTAATGCAGATGCATGAAAACTCCCTGTTTTTATCTCAAAATGAAAATTCTTCTTGCAGAAATCTAAATCCTTTTGATTGCATGATCTCTTTGTGCTATTATATCGCTCTCCACTGCAGAATTACCAGCATCTCTCATCTCATGAAAGAGTGAATTCAGCATCCTATGGCATCCCTAGGAATAAAGAAAACATCACAGTATGGTCCAGTGAATTACTTTCAAGGCAAAATCAACCCCATTTTCAGTCTTTTGTATTCTGCCAAAGGTTGGCAATGTCAATGTCAAGTCAGCCCTTTCTTAAAACAACAGAGATGCAATTAGAGATGTAAAAAACAGTTTGTATGCAATTTAAGTGCTGCAAACTGGCAATCTTCTCATGAAAACTACAAACAATTATTTCCATTCTCATGCACCAATGAATCTTGCTCTCCGTCGTTTTTCAGTTAGGATTGCATCTGAGTTTAGAGTTAATTTTTCAGATAGAAAAAAAGACTCTTTTTCACAGGAGGTAGTGATTTGCAATGTGGTCACAGCATCTTGCCAAGCTTATATTGTTAACAATTTAAACATCATGACCAAGAAATGTAATAATCTGCCCTGCTAAATATCGAATAGTATTCCCCCAAACTGGAAGAGCCATAATTCAGATGCTCCCAAACTATGGGTCATGACCCCAGGTGGGGTCACACTATCTATGGATAAGCTTACAGTTCCAGTTGATATCCTTCAGTTTGTCTTTGTTGATGTCTGCATTATGTTTAGGTTTCAAGATAGGTCCACACAGACAAACAGTTTGGGAAGCACTCCCATAATGAAGGCTTCTCCTACAGTGACTATAATATGGAGATGGCCCTTAGGCATAAGAAAGCCCAAATGACTTTTTGTAATGATCAAACATACAACTGAGTGATCACTGAAATGTTTACATTAATGGGGAAACCGAAAATAGCCTATATTTCATTTGCCTAGCATTTTCCATTATAAAAGATTTTAACATGACCTACTTTTAAAATATGTCTACACATATCCAGTGTTTGCAGCAGGCCTTTGGTATTTATTAGAAGAAGAAGTGTAGACGTGCCTTTTTAGTCCCAGAAAATTCTGTGCAAATATGGCTGATAACCTGTTTCCCAACCTGTGTTCCCCAGGAAACAGCCCAAAACACAAACTGAATGTGAAAATGTAGGGTTCAGAACACCCTTTCTAACATCGACACACACTGTATTGGGAACATAGAGAAACCACCAGAGCAAACACACTGAGGCACAGAGGAAGGAGAATAGGCCTATACCCACCTTTGGGTTATACTACATGCAGCAAGAGCCCCTTCATATCCATGTAGAAGGGAGAGAGAGATGGGCTGAACTACAGCAAATATAACCTAGGAAACACTAGTGGGCACAGTGTTATACAAATGACTTAACTAAGAAAACAAGCACCACTTTTCCCGTCTTGCAAATTATTGGAGAAAGGGAGAGACAGCCTTAATTACAATCCTGGCATTACAATCCTTGCAGAACCACCAAACTTACTGCTACCAGATGGGTACAAATGAGTCCCACTTTTAACAATCAAGGACGTATGTCTTCCAATCTCACGCTAGCTACAGGATCCAACAGACCATGTGAAGTCAATGGGGATGTACATGGTCTCAGGGAGCAGTTTGTGGAGGGACATCTGCATGATCAACTCATTATTTGCTTAAGCTAGGCTGAACTTGGTGTATCTGTCAAAGGCATATGAATTGAAACAAGAATCCCTCTTAACAATTATCCCCCAACTATTTAGCTCTGTGGTCATCAAAATACCAAACACAAGCTAAAGAAGAAAATGTTGCCAATAGAAGTCTGGGCTCTCTTAATTTCATGCACTATGACTTCAACAATTTCTTCATTTCTCATTTTATTTCTCTAAAAGTAGCTTCATTTAAAAACAGCGAAACCACATTTCATGCTCTTCAGTTTCATTAAAGTTATACAAAAGCCCCTACCAAAAGGAGACTTCTCTAATTAAACCACCATAGCAAATGAAAATATTAAAACGATGAGTCTGAAAGGAACCTGACATTCCATATATTCTCTTGCATTTCTTTTCATTATGGTATTAGGGGGGCTGGGCAGTGGAGGGATAGATCTAAAACCACCTACTGAAACAGTACTGTTCCATGAATGGAACAGCTCACCAATTTTAAAACAGTGTGTCACATAAGATGGGGGATCATTGATCAATACTGGAAGAACAAAATACTCTATCCGGTGACAATCTGTTTTGTTTCGATGAGTAGGATAAAGTACAGTGAGAGCCCTAGCTCAGAATACATTCACCAGGAAATTTCCTATCAATCCCGTAGGACTCGGAGTTACATAAGTGAGACTCATCATGATTCAACATGAGCTACAGTATGCACTGGTTAATGGGCACTTGAAATAAAGTGTTACCAAAAATAAGAGAGTAAAACTTAATGTTATTCATTCCCTCAGGACCTTGAAAATAAGCTCCTTTGATTGACACCTTTCAAGAAGTGAAAGGCATGATAATGATTGCTCAGGAATGCACATTGGGAAAAGTGAATGAGACTGTATTCAAGTCATTTTTACCTTGACTTCAAAGCCTGTAGTCAGATTTATATTAAAAAAGTAGCTCTTTAGCTGAACGTTGGGATGTACAGTAATGTACAATTTTAAGGTGTTTCAATACATATCACTTCCCAAATTTCAGCAGGAGCTGAGGATTTTTAAAATTATTTTTATTTATTTATTTATTTATTGTAACTGACCTAATTGATGATAATGGGAGTTTTCAGACTGACGCAGAGCTGCCCACCTGCAGAGCTGTTCTGGGGGTGCACCTCTATGTTTGTCTTTCCTAGCCCTGCCTGGGTCAGGATCAGATGGGCTCAGCAAATTCCCCAGCCCTCAGTCCACCTGCCGCCCCCCCACACACACACACACCAGAGTGTTGTGGGTGATCGCCTGATGCTCTAGGCTGGTGCCCGCAACTCTATGTCGTTGCCCATGGGTAATGGCCAGCTGGAAACAAAGCAGCATCATGGGTCCACCCATCAGATGCACAGCTGCTTTGCTGGGGTCCTGGGTTTGGCCAGCCTGCTCTAAGATGTTCCAGAGCACCGCCGGGGGGTTGCCCCATGGCAGGCACAGCCTGCTCCACTTCAACATTTGGCGCGTTGCCTTTAGATGGACTGGACACCCAGGGGTGAAGTGGGCTGGTGCAGCCAGCACCAAGTCAGCCCATTCATCTAAAAACACCCAATGTGATTATTACTGGCTTTTGACTGCATCTGGTGGGTGGGTTCTCTGTACAAGTTCACAGAAACATAGGCTCTTCACCCACTTTGCCCATGCAGCAGGATCCCTCAGGGTGAACTCACATGTAGCTCTTCTAAATGTCGATGTCCTTGGGGCCCCAGAAGCTGTATAATCATCAGCCCAGATCACTGTTATGTGTGCGTGAGACTCTCAGGGCATTTTCAGATGGACATTTAGTCCAGATTAATTGTGTTAAGTCCATGATATGTTGTCTGTCTGGATGCTGTCAACAGTTTTTATTAGTCCGCACTAACAAATAAACCCAGTTGTTCTAGAGTTTATTTCATGCCTTGGTAAGCGCCTCATGAAAAATGGATTAACTGTTCCTTACAGGAAGACATGGCACCACTCAGATAAAAAAAGGCACACTGCTGAGCCTGGCTGCTACTGGCTCCATAGACTGACTTCAGCCATCTTTGAACAGCTGCATAATCTTTTTTTAACAAGACAAACTCCTTGCTCGCCAGCATTTTCTCCAATTTAAACCTATTTTAGCCTCCCCGAGGAGAGCTGATTTGTCCTTCCTAGTACAGTTAGATCCCTTCGAGGAGCGCTGAGCTGTGATGATTTGGACTACCCAATTAGCTGTCTGGGTTTTTATTATTTCGTATTAGAGTTTTTTTTATTTAGCGAGTTGAGGGAAAGGTCTGGGGTTTCTTGCGAGTTATTGTTGGCATTGATGTTATTTTCTTTGAGTGCCAGGCTTTTGCCTTTTGTTTGCTAATTTTATGTATAGGAAGGATTGTTCTGTTTGTTAATTTTATGTATAGGAAGGATGGTCTTAATTTGTTTTTATTTAAATTTATATATGGTAATTCATCAATGGTTATATTCCTCATATTTTTAATGATGTATGGCATTCCCTTTCCATTGTACTTTATCTTATTTTTATACTTTTTGCAATAGCCTAGTGCTACGCATAATAAATAAATAAATAAAATACAAGACAAACTGGCCCAAGAGGATGTATGCCTTGTCAAAGCCCTTTTCAGCCAATTGTGATCAAGATCATCATTAATGCCATCCACTGCTGTAATATGCTTGTCACCCATCGGCTCAGATACAAACTCCTCAAACATTTTGGTTCTGGAAGCCATTATCTCAGGAATGCAGGGCAAAGAATAGGTCCTCAACCCTCTGCAATTCAGTCCTAATGGTGATTTATTGTTCCACAAGTACCCACTCAAAAACACAGAGACAGTCCCATGGGCAATAGAAGGCCTTGATCAGAGTGAATGTCTCACTCAGGATGCTCTCCGCACCCAAGCTCGTCTTTCCCCTCCTGCAACCTTCTTCCTTGGAGCTTGGAATAGGGTTGATAACGTGCACCACTCCAGAAAGCAGTTCCATGTCCCAGTTACCCCGGTCGTTATAAAACCCCAATCGCTGGGGTTTATAACAACTGTTTATAAACTAGTCCGGACTTATGTCTCTCTGAATTACTATCCTGGACTAGTTGACTATCCCGTACTGAGGGCCACAGAGTCCAACGCCAAAACCTCACAGACACTGTAGGCATTTTCTGCCTCTATGGTATCTAGGGGCAGATGACTGTGGGGCGATCATATTACCATCCTTCAACAATGCATTGCAGAGCGCCAAGTTTAAATACCCTGAGGGATGAGTTTCCATTTTCTTCAAATCAGGAAAATTAAGAAAATCAAATTTTCTTCAATCCCAGAAATCAGTGCACTGAGCACAGACTCTAAGCACCATGGGATTGAAATTCAGCCCAGAGACTCTAAGCACCATGCTAACAGCAATTTTCTGTTCACATGACTATTCCAGACTAGAAATTACAGATTGTCCATCTGAAAGGTACAACTTCGTAAGTGCAGACTAATAAGGACTGGAGTTTATTAAAACTAGTCTGGACTAGTTTTGCCATCTGAAAATGCCCTCAGTTCCAGCCCCACTTTAAACTCTGGTCTGATGAATAGATCACATATAAACACCAGATGTTTAAAGTGAGGTTGGAACTGAGAGCAGGTGAACTCACACCTAACAATGATCCAGGGATCATCCAGGGCTGATTATACAGCTTCGCTTACGGGGCCCCTCAGACATCAGCATTTAAAAGAGTTACATGTGAGTTCACCCTCTATCTCATCCCCATTTTCCAGGGCACTCCCCATCTTCTCCCTTGGAGCCACACTGACAATAACGTCTCTGTCCATAGATTCCCCAGTAGCCACCTTTAAAGGGCTTCCCTCAGACAGGGGGTAGGCAAAAAAAATTAAAAATAGGGAACCATGAGGATCAAAATTTCAAAAATAAGGGACACTACAGAGTGGTTGGGTTCTGAAATAAGGGACATCCATTTTGCTCTATGAAGGTGTAGGTTTCTGAAATATGGAATGTTGCTTTAAAATAAGGGACATCTGGCAATACCACAAGAGGCTGTAGTATTATTATTACTTAGTCCTCTGAGCCCTGTATAGAGCAGCTGAATGCTCATCTATTTCGTGCCTAGCTCTTGATATCAGGAAGAGCCTTTCTCGAGGCCTCGGAGACAATCAGCAGCACTGAGATGAACAATCTCACTTCTCGGCGCACCCCCCAAGGAAGACACAACACCATAAGTGGATTTTTAAAATGGCCGCACTCTAGAATTCTGATATCCGAATCGTAATGGTGGGGGCAATTCACTCCTGTGAATTGGGTCCAGCACCCATAATTACCATACAACTATAACTCGAGGATTGGCCCGATATCCCATCAGGTGCCAATCCCTCTTAACTTTAAATGTCTCCCCTTCCTGCTACAAAGATCATGGGAAGGGGGCAAGAGCCCATGTGGGCCCGGGAAGGAGGATAGTGCCCTCACTAGTGACTTCGCAGTCACTTCTCCCAAGGGGTTGACTCCACCGCTTGCCATACCCTGCTATTGCATCTGGGCTCCCCTCATCTCTTATGGAGATGCCCAATCAAATATCTACCCTACCCAACTTTGGTGCTGAACCCCTGCCACATAGGGACTTCCAAGACTCCTTGGACAGTCCCGACCCCCCACCTATACCAACCTTACTAAAACCTCTCTCAACTTTTCCCTCAACACTGCCAAGTACCATTTGTTCCCAGTGGGGGACAAATGGACACCATCAGCTCTATACAAGTCTACCCTCCTATGTATGATGGTTCGATGCAGAATTGTTACTCCTCCCACCAGTCTCAGCCATCTTCCTATCTCCCTATTTACCATTTTCCTGGTTTTGTCAATCTTACGTGGTGGCACGCCGTACCCACAGGATATTCTCTCCACCCACTCATTCCATAAAATGGTCACCCCTGGAAACATGTCCTTAATTGCCCAAATGTCCTTCCTTATGTCCTTCACCATTTGGACCCCCTTTTCCTTTACTAAATCGTTCTCCCCGAGATGAATTACTAATATGTCCGGTCTAGACTCTACTTCCTGATTCAGTGTGGGAATCAACTGCCTTCAACGCATGCCTCCACGGCCCATCCACTTGATCTGTGTGTAAGCTGACAAGCCTAGTTGGGTTCCCCAATGCGAGTTCTCTGCCACCTTGCCGGCCCATCGAACCAGGCTATAACCCACGATCCAGACCTTGTGTTTTTTCTGGCACCTAGGACCTGAGGAAACAAAAATTCATCGTTGATGTTACATAGGCAGTGGGGACCTGACATATGCCCTGCTACGCCACCTGCCTATGGCCTGAACGTCTTGACCTCTCAGACCTGCTGCCACGGCAAAACTGGCCGCACCTATCCGAAATGAATGGGTCCCAAACAGCCCCACTGGTAGGCCAAGGACTGCGAGGGAGGCCTGCATAACGGACGTCAGCTGATATCTCATAAGAGGGTTGCCATCCCTGTGCCAAAACAGCGCCCCAGAGATGGTGTGCCTCACAGCCAAGTAGCGTGACAGGGCTCGGATGGGGCAAATCCCCAAATTCCCTGCTTGGGCTAAACACACAGTGACTCCTCTTCCCCGCTGATTGGTCTTGGAACGGCGCAGGCGTAAGGCTATCTCATGTTGCCTGATAACAACATCTTCTATGGCAAGGGCCCTATTGGACCTGTCCCTGGCGGAATCTGCCACCAACTCACTTACCCTGAAGGCGCCAAAAAAGGCCACTGTGAAGGCGGCTGTAAACAGCCTGATTTCAAGGTCTGATGAGCAGATGCGAGGCAAAGTCCCGCACATGTTCACCAATAATTGTGGTGTAATGGGTGGCCTGGAATCTTGTGGAGTACCCCGCTCCCTAGCCCATGATTCCATTTTTCGCCACCGCCTCCGTTCTGAGGAGACGCGCGGCCGGATTACCTTCTTACTTTGCTACTGTTGTCCACTTTGCAATCTATTTGCCCACTCTTATTTCAGACATTGGTCCACCCATGTCACCCCTGTTCTCTGCTTGTGGCAGATTCTGTCAGAGGCTGCATTCTTCTATTGGACGGCTATATCTGTTGGGGCAGTTTAGGTATGGTATCATGCCTCAGTGCAGGGAATGGACTAGATGACTGTTCCAGGCCTATGATGTCTCTGTGGATAGAAATAGCTCTTCTAAATATGACCCTGCTAATTCAGTGCCATTCAGAATCAGAAACACTAAAATTTCTTTTCAGTAATACAAATAATATTTTGAATGGCAGGAGGCACATGTCAAAGTTCCAGGTAAACTGGATACTGAAAATAATCTAGGCTCTTGGAAGGAAATGTAACTAGTCTTCTTCAGTCTCTGAATGCCTGGTCTAAAAGCAAACAGAACAGATGGTTTGGTGGCTCTTGCGAGTCTCACCATGAAATTTCTGATGAAATTAAGAGCCTGTTGTTAAGCCTATTGTTGCAGTCACACAAGTCTAACGATCCAGGGTAAAGAATATTCAAAGCTAATTTATTGCATCACTCACCTCTTTAAACACAGCAATAGTATTATTCATGTTAGAGCATATATTAAAACAGATGAGAGCAGTAAACTGCCTTCATATCAAAGCCTCAGAGTTCCTTGATTGTGTCTGTAGCTTTTTGTGTGTGCTCACTATGGTCTGTACAGTCTGCTGCATTGCACAGCATGGGGAAAAGAGTTTATTCCTTCAGAAACCCTGTTATGTTCTAACTCTCAGGGTAAGTAAACTCAAAGGTCTTCCAGTTTCTGATAATGCAGACTGGCTCCTTACAGTAGATTTTCCTGTGTTATACGCAGCCTGGTTTATAAAACCCTGAGCAACAAATCTTTCACCACTTCCCATGAGGGATTATCCCACAGCTGAATATATCTCACCTAGCAAAAGACGTTCCTGATATTCAGCCTGGGGAAACTATATTCCAGAGTCCATTTCTCTTGGTGTCTCATGGAAACTGTGCCTTTCCAGGGTAAATGTATCAATTCTGCAAGGTTAGTCAGAGCTGAATAATCATCCTGGCTCTTAAAGAGATATCAGTCTCACTATCTTACCTTTTATCTTACCTGATAAAAATCATTCTTGATAGTAAGCCTGAGGGCAAGATCTACCACCTGGATAGTGATTGCACTAGCGCTTAATACAGGTATATGTCCCCTTGAAATGAATGGGACTAACATGCAAAGTGCTGGAACTAGGACTATCCATAATTGTTATGAGAAGGGTGGAAAGGAAGAGAAAGACGTGTCCTCCTCTACAATAGCCACACACCCTGAGGCACTCTAAAATGGCTAGTTCACCCCTGCCATGAAATAAGATCCCTCAAGATCAAAGGTGGGAAGTTTGTCTCAATGAGAGATAAGCCCAGATCATCACAGGGTGGCAGGAGCGAAAGAGCCGGGCGCACACCATACCCTTCCAGCACACATTCTAGGGTTTGAACCCCCAGGGAGAAGGGAGTAGGCCCCAGAGGGACATGCACCCCAGAGGCCAGGGGGAAGGGAGTGAGGAGACCACAGGTATGGGGGAGGGGCAGGATACTAACGTACCTGATTCCAAAGACCTGTGGGGAATAGCGGGGAAGGGGCAAATACAAGAAACACCAACACACTCACTCTGCACACTCACCAAGCTAAACACACACACACACACACACACACAAGCAGACAAACCGGGAGGGGGTTAAGTAACACTAGACAGGGGGGAGAACACAAGCTCCCAGATATTTGGGCGAGTCTCTCAGACTCCTGATAACCGGTAGCATCTGTCTCTGCCACCAGAGTTGTTATTGCCCTGGCCCCGCCCTTCTGATGTCTGCAGCGTCCCCACTCTGGATGTGGGAGAATGCTACCCTGCCCCCTTCCGGCCACAGGGGCCACGCCACTGACCACCGCCGCTGGAGCAGCTGACAAGCAGTGGTGCCCATGCGCCCCCATCTGCCTGCCAGCTTCACGGGGAAAGTAGCATCCAGGCCCCTGCCTGCACAGGGACCTGAAAATAATGGACTATCAAAATGGGGTCATGTTTCACCGGCAAAAAAATTGGAAACAACTGCTGTAGATGGATCTCGTCTCAACCCCATCCCTTAGTCAAAGCATACTTAATTCTCCTGACCCCTCCAACCTGCTGGCTTTCCTACTTGATTGTGAGAGAAAACTGCAGCTGGAGAACAGGGTGGGGAATCTCCAGTCCATGGGCCAAATGCCATAGCATTTATTGTTTGTACCCTTTTCCATTCCTGGATCTGATTCATGGACCAGTCCCTAGTCTCTACAACACCGAAAGAGTAAACTCACAGGAAGAGAGTGGAGATGAGGGCATGCACTCAAGGAGAGGGAGTGGATCTATGGCATAGATACATGATCGGGAACCTCCCTTTTCTTTCCCCATCCTGAGCTTGGGCTCCTCCTGAGAGCACAAGCTTAAGCTGAACTTAAACACCTCCTCCCAACTCCTATTCGACCTGTGGAACTTGTACTAATGTCCAAAGTGGCCCTTGGAAGGGAGATCATTCCCCGCAGTGGTAGAGGGTCCATGCAGCTCTGTTTGATATCTACAGAGCCAGGAATCTGAGGCTGTTGGAAATGAACTGTGACACTGAGTCACAAGAGAAACATTTCCCAATATGAAAAAATAATCATCTTAACACTGTGGAGTAGCAAGGTTTTGCATTTTTTTTTCTTCTCTCTATAGCTAATCATTTTTTCCCTTGACTATATGGCTTAAATGAAGTCGTGCAAAAAAAATAATTAAAACCGACTAAACCTGTGCACTTAAGACTAATAGCTGAGGAGTTTGCACTTTATAGTTGACTTGCAGCTGCCCACACAAAAATCTTTCCATTCCATCTCTCACTCGCTTATTCCATGTAAAAACGTCAAGTGCACAGTATATTTGTCTGGGAAAACACAGAGATTGTGATCTAACCTTCCATAGCAATTTCCCCTGAAGCCATTCCCATTAAAGCCAATGGCAAAATGCTTGCTGAATTCAATGGATGTTAGATTGGATGCAAATGAAGTGCAAAAATAGTTTAAGGATTGGTTTGGGCCATTTCTTTCCTTTTGCTTCCTTGTTTTACTAAAATAATGTAAAAATAACTGTGCTTATAAGATATCCAGTTCAATTTTGAGGACACAGAGCTTGAAATAAACTTCCAAATTTCTTGTGTGCACCCAAGCCAGCTATCTGAACTTTTCTGTCATGCTGCTGCATGAAAGGACAAAGCCATTTCCAGCCTTAAATGACTTTTGCCCACACTCCCCCTTTTGCAGGGCTGCAGATGTGCTCTATGGGTGCCCTGCAACATGCTTAATAAAATGAAACACCCATTGTATCAGTGTTAGAGTACAGAAGTGTCACGCTAGTCTTAAGTAGGGATGGGACATCTGGCAAAAAAACAGCTACCGGTTTTACCAGTTACCGGTTTGCAAAAAACCAGTTTACTGGATTAAAACTGGATCTATTCCATTGATTCCAGTGTCCCCATTTCCCCAATGGGGGAAAAAAAACAATCCCTCCCCCTCCCAGGCTGTGCAGGTGGAAGAGGGGACACCCCCCGAAGTCCCTGGCTCCGGGCCGCCACTGGCGACCCGGAGCCCGCACCAGCAGGTAGGTACTAGGGTGATCCCTGGGGTGGGGGTGGGTTACCGGATAAGACTTCCCACCCCTAGTCTTAAGTGGGACAAATGTTAATTCACAGTGAAGGGCACCATTGTCTTTTTGCCCACACTCAGGAGTAGAACCTATACTACTACGCTCATGCATGCAGAGTTATTCCGCTAAGCTAAGCACAACCCCTCCACATGATGAATAGTTAAGTGTGGTATGACCACTTTTGTGTGCCCTAGGTACAAAGGTACCTGTAATGCTTCCTGAGTCCTGAGTAGTAGGATGTTGATTCTGTAGATAGGCATGTAGTCTTCAAATTAAAAGGTTAAGAGTGTAGAAATCAAAGGCACAATGCAGTGATCCCTAAAACCTTTGCCTGTGTGATCCCACTTTGAGACTTACTATAATCCTGTGACCCCAGACAATACCATCCACAGATGGTATAGTCCTGTTTGGGACCCTGTTTGGCAGGAGTGGCCAGATTTATGGTACACATGATCCACTTGATCCCTCTACCCACACCATGATCTAGCTTGTGATCTACCAGTAGATCACAACCGAATCATGGTATGGATGGTCTAGTTCAGTGGATCCCAAATGTTTGCCCATGAGACCCATTTTAAGATTTAAATCTAATTTTTAAAAAACAAAGCATGCAGAGTGTATGTCAGGGGTTGGGTGCGGGGAAGGGAGAGAGGCGTCCGCCAACATACCCATAAAGTGAGAGGGCGGCCGAGCCGCCCGAACCAGGGTTTCCCCAGACGCCGTCCCCCGAGTAGAATCACAGACGTAAGCACAGAAAGAGCCCTAAGGCCAGTCCCAGCAAGCACGGCGCCCCCGAGCCCCGCACAGAAACCAGGGGAGGAGCCAGAACCGGCGCCACGTCGCTCTGCACGCTTGCAGGCACGTAGAGGGGGCGGGGCTTAGGAGGTTTAAGGCGGGCAGGCAGAATCTGCAGTGCCGGCGATCAGTGAACTGTGAGGCTGGCCCCTAGGAGCGAGAGCGTGTTAGAAACCGAACCAGTAACTAGCGAGAGAGCAAGTGGAGACTTGAAAGGAGTGTGCAAGGTGAGAGTCTGTGTGGGTGATTGTAGTACGGAGGAGGTGGGGGTGTGGGAGTCAGAGGAGTGTTGGTGTGGGCACGATCCTTGCTGTTTCGTGGGTCCCCTTCCTTAGCTCACCCCATACCTTCCCCCTGTTTCCGGGTGTGGGGGTTCTCCCTCCGTCCCCAATCCCTTCCGCAGGTACTTTCCCCTTCCCGGTCACTAATCCCCTACCACGTGGTGTACTAAGCCCAGCACGTCTGTGTGGAAGAGCGAGTGGGAACGAGCAGGGGCTGTTGCCCCCTTGGGGGGTAACAGAAGGGCTGCACACACAGCTTGCTACGTGCCGTACCCCTATGATGACACGGCCCCGTCCTTATTAGGACCTTGGCCACCCAACAACCTGAGGGGTCTTTTTTCCACTGACAAGTCTGTGTGCACCGTTCTCCCCCGGGAGACTTGTTCAAGGCGGGTGTGTCGTGCGGGAGTTGTTAGGTCCGTGGTTCCCCTTATCCCCCATCCCCGTCACAGTATCGCCGGCACCGCCATGGATCTAGCACAACAGGTGGAGGAAATGGGCAGGGCCATTCAGGCCCTTGCCATGGAACTTAAAGATATGAGGGAACAAGGAGCCATGGGGGGCGTGGAGGAACAGGAGGGAGGGGTCCCCGTAGAAGTCCCCACACCCTCACCCGTGCCGGTTACTGCTCCTTTGGGCAGAGAACCCCGTCATCCTCCTATCCAGAGGTTTGGGGGGGAGCGCAGACAGTTCCAAGGATTCCTGGCCCTGTGTAAATTGGCATTTCAGCTGCAGCCAGTTACGTATGCAGCGGATACGGCCAAAGTGGCCTTCATAATAGGGCATTTGGAGGGGCTCGCCCTGGATTGGGCTACCCCCTTACTCCTTAAGGATAGCCCCTTATTGAAAGATTTTCCTGGGTTCTTACGGGAATTTCAATTTCTGTTTGATTACCCCCACCGCAAAAGAGATGCGGAAGCGGCCATTATGACCTTGCGGCAGGGGAAAGGACCATTGCTTGAGTATGTAACTCGATTTCAACAATTGGCTGTCGAGTTGGGGTGGGCCGATGACGTGCTAAAGGTTTTGTTCTGAAAGGGACTGAACGACGATATCAAAGATTAGCTAGCTCTTATTGCCATGCCAGCTAAATGGGGTGAGTTGGTTAACCTGACGTGCCAGATCGATGAACGCCTAACTGAGCGGTGGCGGGAGCGGAGGCAAGATGGCGGACGGGCATGGAGTCCTCGCTATGGGGGCTCCGGGACAGGGAAGACGGAAGTACCTAAGGTGGACGACAGCGAGCCGATGCAGATTGGCGCTTCGCGTGGACCCATTGGGCCACAAGAAAAGGAAAGAAGGCGGGTGGAAAAATTGTGTTACTATTGCGGCACGGCTGGACACTTCACGAGTTCCTGTCCTCAACTACCCCCAGGGCGGAGGGGCCCGGGAAACGACCGGGGCCGGGGCGGCCAGGGGATGTCCCGGTAAACCCCCCTATCTCCCCTAAACAACCACGGCCCAGACGCGTCGCGACCGCGTACACCCAAGGAGAGCATCTCTTAGTCCCCCTAACCCTTCACATCACCCCCTCTCATTCCGTGGTCCTACCCACACTTTTAGATTCAGGAGCCTCCAGCAATTTTTTGGACGAGCAAACCGCCCGACAGTACCAGGTACCCCTCCAGCCAAAGACTCACCCCGAGACCGTTTTTGCTATAGATGGGTCCCCTCTCTCTTCTGGACCCGTCACGTACTGCACCCAAGAACTCCCTGGGATCATAGGGGACCACCAGGAGACTCTCCGGCTAGACATTGTTAAAACCCCAGCCTTTCCCATTGTGTTGGGAATTCCGTGGCTACGGTGCCACAATCCGTCTATTGATTGGAGGCAGAAGGTGGTGTCCTTCTCTTCCCCCTTTTGTGTGGCCCATTGCAAGGTAGAGCGTCCACTGCCAGTGGAAAGACCTCCACGCCGGGAGCACCAACTTCTGGCCACCAAACCCCCCACCCTCCCAGCTGCCTACCGAGACCTTGCAGATGTCTTTCGGGAACAGCAAGCCTTGGACCTTCCCCCTCACTGGTCTTATGACTGTGCTATCTCCTTGTTACCAGACACCACTCCACCTTATGGGCGAATCTATGCCCTTTCAGAGCCTGAGTTGAAGACACTCAAGGAATACATTGACGAGAACTTAGCCACAGGCTTTATCCGGGCCTCTACCTCCCCAGGGGGGGCTCCACTCTTTTTCGTGCCCAAAAAGGATGGGGGATTGCGCCCCTGTATAGATTATAGGGGCCTTAATGCTATTACCATCAAAAACCGCTACCCCCTACCACTTATCTCAGAACTATTGAATCGTCTGCAGGGGGCCAAGCTCTTTACTAAGCTTGACTTACGGGGAGCGTATAACCTACTGCGAGTCAAACAAGGCGACGAATGGAAAACCGCGTTTCGCACGAGATATGGCCATTTTGAGTATCTTGTGATGCCCTATGGACTGGCCAATGCTCCAGCCGCCTTTCAGCACTTAATTAACTATATATTCCGTGATATCTTGGACTTATTTGTTGTAGCTTACCTGGACGACATCCTTATTTTTTCCCAGAGCGAAGAAGAACATGTCCGCCATGTCCGGATTGTATTGCAACGATTGCAGCAACACCGTTTGTATTGCAAAATGGAAAAATGTGCGTTTCACCAAGACGAGGTCCCCTTCTTGGGGTTCATTATCTCAGCCCACGGGGTAAAGATGGATCCAGGGAAAGTGGCCGCCATTCTTGCCTGGCCGGCCCCCAGCGCTGTTAAGCCACTACAACGTTTTTTAGGCAGCGTCAATTACTACAGACAATATATTCCCCACTACGCCGAACTTACCACACCCCTGACGGTACTACTCAAAAAGGGGCAACCTTACCTATGGGGCCCGGCACAGGACGAAGCCTTCACCCTGTTAAAAGAAGCCTTCACAAGGGC
>QEPC01014677.1:1532227-1550299 GCA_003113815.1 Sphenodon punctatus | reverse complement strand
TCTCCCCTTTACAGTAGAAACTGATGCGTCTAGCGTAGCCTTAGGAGGGGTATTACTACAAGCTAAAGGCCATGATACACCCCCACGACCATGTGCCTTCTACTCGCGCCAGCTAACAGCCGCAGAAAAGAACTATACGATATTAGACCGGGAACTTTTAGCCATCAAGGTTGCATTCGAGGTGTGGAGACATTTCCTCGAGGGGGCCCGGTATCCGATCCAAGTCATCACAGACCATAAGAATCTTACGTTCTTACAAACGGCCCGCATCCAGAACCATCGACATGCCCGATGGGCCCTTTTGTTTGCCCGCTTTGACTTTCGCATCGTATACCGCCCCGGGAAGCTAAATATCCTCGCGGATGCACTATCCCGATACCCGGAGGAAACCGCAAACCCCACCATGGGGGAAGAGACGCTCCTCCATCCCCGGGTCTTTCTGGCCACTGCCCTCACCTCCAGACAGCTCAGAACATGGGGGGCCAAAGATCCGGAACTCCGGGACCTAACCCAAAAGAATTCATCAGGACTACCCTTGCACAAGCAGGCCATTGCCGTGCCTTCGGCGGCTAGACAACAAGTGTTGCAAGCCCATCATGATGCCCCCCTGGCAGGCCACCCCAGGCAGTGACAGACATTGGAACTGCTCCAGAGACATTTTTGGCGGCCCCACATGCAGCGGGATGTGGTGCGCTATGTACAGGGGTGCCATACTTGTAGCCGTATGAAGGTTCCGCGATGAAGACCACTAGGCCTCCTCCAGCTCACCCCCCTGCCTCGTGGCCCATGGCAAAGGCTCAACTTGGACTTCATTGTTGAGCTCCCCTTGTCACATGGATGTAATACCATTCTTGTCGTGGTCAACCAGTTCACAAAGATGGGACACTTTATTGCATGCCACGGGTTACCTACCGCGCAGAAAACTGCCTTGCTCTTCATACAACACATAGTGCGATTACATGGACTCCCTGTCACCATCACCTCTGATCGAGGGTCCCAGTTCACGGCCCGCTTTTGGTGAGCGTTGTTTAAGGCTGTGGGCGTACAAGCCAACCTGACCACTGCATATCGCCCCCAAGCGAATGGGCAGGTGGAGAGGGCCAACCAGGCGTTAGAACAATACCTGCAGTGCTACGTGGATTATCTCCAAGACGATTGGGTGTCTTACCTCCCCCTCGCTGAATTTGCATTCAACAACGCGCCGCATGCGGCCTTGGGAACATCACCCTTTTATGTTTCCCATGGGTTCCACCCGCGATTGACACTACCAGAGGAACCAGCCATTGAGGTACCTGCAGCAGGAGAGTTAATACAAAAACTCCAGCGATGCCACGCTCATGCACGTGCAATGCTACAACACGCTCGCTTACAATATAAACAGTATGCAGACCGAAAACGACTACCGGCACCCCAATACAACGTGGGAGACCTGGTATGGGTAGATAGGCGACACTACCCATCTCTTCGCCCCTCAGCAAAATTGGACAATCGTTTCATGGGACCCTTCCCTATCCAAGAACAAATCGGCTCCGTAGTCTACCGATTGACGCTCCCTCCTTCGCTGCACATCCATCCTGTCTTCCACGTGTCCTTGTTGAAACGACACTGTCCCCCGTTGTTTCCTGATGCCTGTCCCCCCAAACCGGTGTATGACATCCAGGACACTCCTGAGTATGAGGTCAGGGCCCTCCTAGACTCCAAGGTGTCCCGGGGGGTGTTGTATTACCTAGTCGACTGGAAGTGTTATGGAGTAGCTGATCATTCCTGGGAGCCTGCGACGGCCGTCCATGCTCCCCGGCTGGTGCA
The DNA here is from genome assembly GCA_003113815.1 of Sphenodon punctatus. Taxonomy (NCBI): domain Eukaryota; kingdom Metazoa; phylum Chordata; class Lepidosauria; order Sphenodontia; family Sphenodontidae; genus Sphenodon; species Sphenodon punctatus. The sequence goes on along the minus strand of QEPC01014677.1, from coordinate 1,548,493 downwards.
ACTTTTCCACCTCCGCCACCCTTCCCGTCCAGGTCCAAGGCACCTACAGGGATGGCGGCCACCCTGGGGGGGGGGTGCTGTCAGGGGTTGGGTGCGGGGAAGGGGGAGAGGCGTCCACCAACATACCCATAAAGCGAGAGGGCGGCCGAGCCGCCCGAACCAGGGTTTCCCCAGACGCCGTCCCCCGAGTAGGATCCCAGACGGAAGCACAGAAGGAGCCCTAAGGCCAGTCCCAGCAAGCACGGCGCCCCCGAGCCCCGCACGGAAACCAGGGGAGGAGCCAGAACCGGCGCCATGTTGCTCTGCACGCTTGCAGGCACATAGAGAGGGCGGGGCTTAGGAGGTTTAAGGCGGGCAGGCAGAATCTGCAGTGCCGGCGATCAGTGAACTGTGAGGCTGGCCCCTAGGAGCGAGAGCGTGTTAGAAACCGAACCAGTAACTAGCGAGAGAGCGAGTGGAGACTTGAAAGGAGTGTGCAAGGTGAGAGTCTGTGTGGGTGATTGTAGTACGGAGGAGGTGGGGGTGTGGGAGTCAGAGGAGTGTTGGTGTGGGCACGATCCTTGCTGTTTCGTGGGTCCCCTTCCTTAGCTCACCCCATACCTTCCCCCTGTTTCCGGGTGTGGGGGTTCTCCCTCCGTCCCCAATCCCTTCCGCAGGTACTTTCCCCTTCCCGGTCACTAATCCCCTACCACGTGGTGTACTAAGCCCAGTACGTCTGTGTGGAAGAGCGAGTGGGAACGAGCAGGGGCTGTTGCCCCCTTGGGGGGTAACAGAAGGGCTGCACACACAGCTTGCTACGTGCCGTACCCCTATGATGATACGGCCCCGTCCTTATTAGGACCTTGGCCACCGAACAACCTGAGGGGTCTTTTTTCCACTGACAAGTCTGTGTGCACCGTTCTCCCCCGGGAGACTTGTTCAAGGCGGGTGTGTCGTGCGGGGGTTGTTAGGTCCGTGGTTCCCCTTATCCCCCATCCCCGTCACAGTGTATCAAGTATCAGTTGGTCTGTGACTGCATCCCCATCCTTGCGTTTAACCTTTCATCTAGCTGATGAATAAAACATGTAAATAGTTATGCAGCTACTGACTTGTCCACCAGCATGAAGGATTCCTTTTCTTTTGGAGTGGAAAAACGAGGTAGCTTGTCTGACAAACTGGATCAGTGTCTGCCACTTCCTTTTCCTACAATGTCAGAGCCGATGAGGCTGGGGTGAGAAGCCATACAGAAAAGTCATTATGTCCAAGAGAGTCACTGCTGTACTCAGGACTTTTTGCAGACTTTTTCCCCTGTAGGGAAACAGGCATTTCAAAATACCAAATAGCAACAACAAGGGTTTGCTCATTATGCACTTTCTCTGTTCCTTGTGCTCTTTCAAAACCCTATTTTAGCAGGTAGGCATGAAATACTCTCCTGCTGCCTGTAGCAGTGGCCTTTTTCTTTTCATGTAACTGCAAACAGAAACTCCTTATTCAAAAAGGAAAAGGTTATTAAACTCAGCAGCGTTTTTTTAAAAGACAAAAATGAACTGTGACTGCAATCTTAAGTGTGAGGCATGCCTGGAAAGCTGTTTAAGATACAATAGGGATGTGAAAAGCAGTCTCAGATCAAGCCTGTCCACTCCAGAGTACAGTCAGCACTCAGTCTAGAAGTAAATGAGTTGCTAATTCAGTTTGTAATGAGCAGGGGTTTAATCTCACATTTTAAATAACATTTAGTGAACTAGATTCGCCCTTGACAAGATTCTGGGGTGGCTTTTTATACTAACTCGTCCATCTGACAATGTGCATGCATGTGCTTAAGTTTATATATGCACGTTCTAATGACTTACAAGAGATTATTTATTTGCATGTATAACTAGCGGAATGTTGCAGCGGTATTTATTTCCACTGGAAACAGCGTTTCCGCAATTAGTGGTACGGCGTGGCAGAGGCTTTCATTCCGCTAGTTTCATTCCGCTACTTCCGTAGTTCCGCTAATTTCATTCTGCTACTTCCACAGGCCTCACAAAATAGCGGAAACATGACATTTTCGCTACTTCTGCCATTCCGCCAGCACCACAAAATAGCGGAACAGCAGTTTTCTGACAGCTTCCGCAATTTCTCCGCAATTCCGCAATTTGCAGAATGCCGGTGGAATTAGCGGAATGTCCGCAGAAAAGCCGCGGTGTGCAATTCCGAAATGGCAGAATGGAATTGAGGTGCAGTAACAGCTGCTGCCGCATCAGCCCTATTGCACATACGAACAAGTCCGTTCTTATAAGTTTGGGGGCCTAATGTGATGATAAATCTTCACATTGATAGCAATGTGTCTGAGTTGCATGATCACATCATGATGAGATAAGAAGTCATGGATTGGTTAGCCAGTAACTGCCTATTTGTGGCAAATTCCAGCTTATTAGAAATGTGATTGTTTGAAATTTGGTGCAAAAGGGGAATACTACAGCATCAGTATTCCCTTGTTTATTTTATGGCTGGGATGCATTTTCTTCTACATAAAACATATTAACAACCGTCCAATCCTGAAATTTTAATGAGATTCCCTGTGCGAACTTTTGCCTGACATGTAAATTGCCACAAGCATCTCCCAGCTTCCCCAATGACTGCATGACACTTTGAAAGGCACCGGCATGGGCCAGTTGGAACAGTCACCAGCACCACTCCTGTTTGTTTCAAAATAAGACACATACGCTGCATTAAATCATCTTGTTGGGATTCATCAAGAAATGAAATGTGCTAATTACTGTTGCCTCTCCTTTCCCAGCGATCTGCAATTCCTGAATGCTGTGCAAACCAGAAAGGTTTTTGTGGCCACCCTTTAGTAATTGACCTTTTGCTCTCCCCATTTCGTTTGCCCTAAGTGTTAATTGACTTTGAAAAAGCAGTATATTATCCTTTGGGTGGGGGGGGGAGTCTGATTTGTGCATTCCAACATGCTACAGCATCAAAGCCTGGATAAATCATAGTGCAGCAAAGCTGGGAATGAGTCTTCGAAAGAAGCAGGAGAGGGGGTGGGGGAAAGCAAATACAGACTTGGAAATGAAAGAGCTCCACTGCCATCTAGAGAGAGTTTGCACCCACCCAATTTCAGAAGGGCAAGCTGAGATATTCAAGCAAAATATTTCAACCTTGAAAAGAATTATGCTGTCTGGGTTATTGCATACCTCCATTGCAATTGCCACCCTCTCTGTAATTTGCACGGAAATAGAATCCCCTGCAATATAACCTACAGTAAATCCTGCAGGAATCAGATGAGACTTCATTTCCTTTGATGCAAAGTAATTTGGCACCACCAAACAATGAGATGTGGTTCTTTGCCCAAATTCGTTTTAAAGTTACATCTCTCACAAGGTGGATTTTACATCTTTTCATCAGTCACAATGGTTTTAGATGCAAGCAGATGCACTATGCTCTGAGTAACTGCCTTTATAATGCTGCTTTCTCATCAGAAAAGGAAATGTGCCATTGGGGATGATAGTTTATTTCCTCCAAATTATATGTACACATGCACACTTCAGAAAATAGATACATATCCCATATTCTAAATATACACATGCATTTATATACACACTATGCCAGTATACACGCATGCACACACACACACACACACACACACACACACACACACACACACACTTCGGCAGAGCAGTGGTTGATGTGCACCAATCATCCCAAAGCAGTGTAGAAAAGAGACCAAGCAGCGTAGAAAAGAGGATGCACCAACTGGAATGCAGTGGCAAATTTTAATCTCACCACATTCCTTCAGTTCTTTCTACACTGCAGCTAAACCAGTTCTGCCATGTGTGAAGGAGAGAGGGTGCTCCCCACGATACACAGTTCACCCAAAGCATGAATGCTACAGCCATCATAATACACAGCTAGATGCCCCTACCACACAGTTGTTTAATCCATAATAGTTGTTACAGTCTGTATGTAACCGAGCTGCACTCTTACCACTGCCAGCTTCTCTCCCAACCTCTGTAGACTAGGGATGTGTGAACCCGCGGGGGTTCGGGGTTTGGCCCGTTCAGGGTTCGGCTGAACCCAAAACTGTTCGGTTCGGCCCGTTTGGGCCGAATACGTTCGGGGGGACAAGCACGTTCGGGGGGGCGGTTTTCCCTCCCCCCCTCCAGGCTGCACGGGTGGAAGGGGCACCAGGGTGCACCACCACCACCACCCACCCTGCTGAGCCTGGGAATTTTTTTTTAACCCACCCCACCCCAGGGATCGTCCTACCTAGTGGTTCCGGTGGTGGCAGCGGCGGGTCCAGTGCCGGCGGCGCTCCGAAGTGGTTCAGGCTGCCGATAGGCCTTCCGGGTCAAACCAGAAGGCCTAGTAGCAGCCTGAAGCGCTCCGGAGCACTGCTGCCACCGCCAGACCCAGGACAAGGGCCCCAGCCCCACCAGGTAGGTTGGGGTCCAAGTTTGGAAGCGGCAGCAGCAGCAACAGCAGGTCCAGCAGGTCCGCCAGCAGCGGCGACAGTCCGGAGCACTTCAGGCCACTACTAGGCCTTTCAGTTTGACCTAGAAGGCCTAGTAGCGGCCTGAAGTGCTCCAAAACACCTCCGCCACTGGACCCGCCACTGCTGCCGCCACCGCTGCCACCACCAGACCCGGGGCCAGAGCCCTGGCACCACCAGGTAGGGCGATCTGCAAAAAAGAAACACAATAGTTTACTCAAGGCTGATTGCCTTATGCAATTCACTGATAACAGTTACAGTCATGAATGATGAGATTTAGGCTGGGCAGATTCACGCACATGCTCACCTGACCCAAAAAGAGTGAGGTTCCCAATACTGCAGCATACTGAGCATAATGACTACTCTGGCCCCCCGGTACTGAAAAGAAAGTGAGAGATTTAGCCTGAAAATTAACACCGTTTTTCTATTCTATATCAAATCTACTAAATAATGATGCACAGCAGCTAAATGAACTTGCCATCCCCTGAACTGTGTGTAGTCTGCGCTTCTGCCTGTGACTAAAGTGGCTGCCAAAGTGTACTGTTCTTATCTGGTAGGCATTTCATTCACTTTCCACAGACACAAACAGAATAGAGCCCATTGCATCTATTAAATGTGTAGTCTTGTTTATTGGACCAATTCCTGATCCCACGAAAAGCAATGAGAGTTCTGTCAATTACTTCAGTAAAACAGGGTTTGACCCACTGCAAATATAGCTGATGAAACTGGGGCATAAGTCCAGGAATAATTATTGATGGGGGGGAGGGGGGAGAGAGAAAGAGAGAGCTGTGCCACTGGAGGTTGGAAAAGAGCAAGAACTGGGATCCTTCAGCAGAGTGCTAGGTATTCATCATTGACTCTGCAAGAAGGAGCCTAGGAGCACAATGGGTCAGCTGCTAGGCACACACTCAGAGGGGAAGAGGTTGATCCACACTGTAGAACTCTGCTCTAGTCAGACATATGAGCCCAACTTGGGCTTGATCCTGAGTGCATTGGAGCCAAGCTAAGCCCAGGCCAGATGCAGCCAGGTTCTTCCAATCCCCCGTCCAATGTGACTGGGTGGCCCTGCCTCCCACAGAGCATTGGACATTAACAGATGTCTTCCTGGACGTCTGTCACACCCAGGGAAGGGCTTCCCCCAAGCAGGCAAGCTATGACCATGGGAGTGCAGGAGGGGAGCAACATGCGGTCACCCAGCCATGTCACTGCACTCCTGGTGTAGCCCGTCTCCCCACCGTGATGACAACCCCCCACGCCGGGAGAAGCCAGAGCTGAGAACAGACATTCCCACCCCGGTTCTGCCCACTTCAGCCCAGCTGAGCAGCAGCTAGACCCAGACTGTGGGTCTGCTTTGATCCAGACCCATAGTCCAGGCCCAGCCACCACCTCTGGCAGGGTTTGTTCTGGGAAGGGCCCACAATGTGGCAGACCTAGGGCAAACGTACAGACATGACGAGCCAAAGCGGCTCTGACCGGGTCAGTGTCATGTATGTTAACACCCATTGTGACTTCACTCTATTTTGGGGAAGGCCATGACAGAAAAGGGGTGAGGCTAAAGTGTCTCCCCACCCATTTTTGACATGCCCCTGTCTCCTACAGAGTACTGGGCTATATCCTAGTGCTTTGTAGGGGCAGGGCCTCTTATAGCTACGGAGTCCAGCCCAGTCAAAGCCTAACGGGCTTGAGTGGACAGAGTGCTCAACCTGTCCTATGCTCTGCTCAACCCGGCCTAGGCCCAACTAGATGAGTCAAGCTTGGGCTGGGTTGAAGTCCCCCTACCCCCACACCGCCCCACTGTGAAGCACGCATGGTGGCCCTTTAAGGACAGCCCTCTGGTCACTGGAGCCACGCCCCTTTCTGGTGATATAAAGGAAGGTCCAGCCTGACAGGAGTCAGTTGAGCTGGGGGCAGGCAAGGATGGAGTACAGATCACTGGCTGTTACTCTCTCCTCAGCCTACTCTCCAGGGTCCTGAAGGCCAGGTACCAGAAGACAGGAGCTAGCAAGGGAGCTAGAGGGGGAGACTTTCACCTACCTAGCCCATGTCAGGCAGAGGGGGTGTCCTGGGCATAAGCTGGGATCCAGAGAGGGGTCCAACTGCTGGAGATACCTGAAAACTGTATGTATCCTGTTTGCACTGATTGTATATACCCCGCACTGGGGACTGGAATAAAGTGGTGTTACCCTAAAGACAACACCTATTGCCTGTTCCTGGGGAGCAGAGGAGCACAAACCTGAACAGGTGCCCCTGATCCTGCAGGGAATCACACTGCTCGGTGGGGCAGTGTTCACACCCACCCGAGCCAAAGCTTCCATCTGAAAGGTAACATATGACAGAAGCAGCCAGAGAGCCTGAGGCAGTCATACAGGGGAGGGGGAACAGTATGTACGACGTGTTCTCTTCTCTAAAATCTGGAGCAGCAATCCCAAAGACGGTTGGGGTAGTTGTAGCTTCTGCATACCCCAGACTTATCAAATGACACCTCAGTGATCATGAATAGATTTAAGAGACAATGGTGGGGGAAATAATTGGTCAATTATACCTTAGGGACCGCCTCGCTCTTCGCGCCCCGGAACGGCTCCTGCGGTCTGCCGGGGGTGCCCTCCTGGAGGTCCCCCATGTTAAGCGAGCATTCTCGGTGGTAGGGCCGCAGCTGTGGAACTCCCTTCCGGAGGAAGCTCGCCTGGCCCCAAGCCTTTTGACATTTCGGCGGAACTGTAACCCATTTATTTATTTTTTATTTTCTAGCCCTGTTTTATGTGATGCATTTTATATTTAATATTTTAAAAGGAATTTTATTGTTTTTATTCATTGTTGGTAGCTGCCCCGAGCTGCGTTGCAGGAGGGGGCGGGGTATAAATTTGAAATAAATAAATAAATAAATTGGAAAGATTTCTAACTAACAGAAAAGAGACAACACAGTGCATTACCAAGACAAAATATGAAGTTGTCATTGTTGAAGGTGTCAGGACCCAAGTCTTCAAACTGGTGCCTCTGAGACCCTGATGCTAGTGGATGGCACCTCCACCCCACCAGTGAGAACCGGCCCAGTCCTGGCTCTGGTTCCCATTGACTCTTTGGACAGCCTGATGGGGTTCCCACCCACCACACCCCAATTGGCCCAGTATATAAAGGAATGTGTGTACAAGCAGAAGGCAGGCAGAGCTACAACCAGGCTTCTGTGCTTGTGTCTGGTTTGCTGCCTTCTGATTCCTGCCCCTGACTCTTGGTTCTGAACTCCTGATCCCAGTTGCCTGTGCAGTGCCATGATGTTCCCGCTCCTGCCTGATCCACCCGTTTGGACTGCCTCTCCATTTTGACTTTGGCCTGGACTCTGGTTATGTTTCTGGACTACCTTTTTGGACTTGTTGCCTGTTTGATCCTCTCAAAACTCTGGTTGGGGCCTGATCCTGCAGTTACTCAGCCCTGTCTCAAATAAGTTCCTGACAGCAGGTGATACTGAAGGCCTGACTAGAGACACCTCTATCTGAGAGGGTTTCTAAGGCTGAATGGACAAGGATGGGCTGGATGAGCCTGAAATCCCTTCCAACCCTATGACTCTATGACCTACAGGAAGAGTGTTTCTGCAAGATGCAGGTAACGTTGTCTATATTTATTCCAATAAATGGTAATCTGTTGGGGGTGGTGGAATTCAATGAGCCTGTAAAATCCAATTTGTTCCTTATCCGTGCTAATGTGATTAGACTGTGCATAGGAATCAGTTACTGTAATAGTAAAAATGTAAATCATGGCTGGACTACATAAGGTTGCCTTTTTTATCCAACTATCTTCCCCCAACCAAAGTCCTTGAAGGCAATGATTAAATAATGAAAGATGAGCAGCTTGGAACAACTGAACGTTAACACCAGAATCAGTCCCATACTAAGCTAAGAAATATCACCCACATTAATGTTTTTGATAAAACAAGAAGAGGCACAAGAGTCCAATACAGTCCACACTATTTATAACAGGCTAATCAAAGTTTCTAATTTTTGTCCACTATACATTGTCTGACATCACTTTAAGCAATGTTGCTCAAACGTACCATAAACAGTATACAGATCCTTGAGCAAGAGGCAGAGAAAGAGAGAATATTATTATTCACATTGTGAAAACAAGGGGTGCAAAACACTCCTGTGGTTTGGAATTTATGGGATGTCAAGGGGCACAGAACAGTTCTTGTTTTATTTGTACATGTCACTGAATATAACAGGATGGGTTTCACAAAGGTAGGAATCTGTTGGCTGTTCTGAAGGCTTTCTTGAAATCTATTTTTCATGTGAGAAGGATGCGTCACCTAGAGCCACTGAACTGCTGTACAACTTTGAGCAAGTTCTTTCATGTTCTGGTGCTTTAGTTTCCTTTCCCAACTTTCATCTAGCTTGTCTATTTTAATTTGGGGGAGAGGGGGAGGAGAAGAATTTATTTTTATTTTATTTATTTATTTAGATTAAAACTTGCAAGGACTTGAGGTGGGTAACAACACATCAAACAAGTGTTTTTTTAAAAGATAATAAATGCATAATGCAAAAATAACTCCATAAAACCTATTTCCTGTTAGCTCATCCCTGCCTGCTGAACACTGGACCAAATAGAAAAGTCTTGCACTGTTTCCAGAAAAAGCTCAGGCTCTCACTTTGGGGAACCTCCAAAAAATCAGGATTGCCTAAGCTGTGAAGCAGCCACGAAGAGTGCCTCTCTACATGGCTATGCTGTAGGGTGGCCATGCCTCCCCTTTAAAAGAGGACATTTATGAAAAATGCCAGGGGGTCTGCACCGGCACAATGGTGTCTTTAATTTTATTTATTTATTTACATACATTTTTACCCTGCCCCTGGCAGCTCGAGGCAGCTCACAACAAAGTAAAATTACCATAAAAATAGTAAACCAGAATATTAAAAACAGATCAATATAAAATAAAATAATTTTAAATTGTGCAAAAAACCCCACTCAAACGCATTAACCTCCTGCTACCCCACCAATAACAACAACAAATGCCTGGCAAAAGAGCCACATCTTACACTGATGCCAGAAGGTAAGAAGATCCGGGCTGAGGCAGACACCCAACCAGGAACGAGTTCCACAGTGCAGGAGCAGCCACCGAGAATGCCTGCCAGTCGGTCACCATGGTCAATACCTGGGAACCTCAAGGAAGCCACCCGCAGACGGCCACAGGAGCCGCTCAGGGGCCCAGGAAGTGAGACAATCCTTCAGGTAACCAGGTCCCAGGCCATTTAGGGCACCTCCAATCACCCTATGGTTTACTACGCATTTTACCATGCTTAAAAAAATGAGTCCCTTATTTCCGCAGTTGCCTCTGAGCACTACTGCAATATAAATAATAACTGATGTCCTTACTGACATTGTCGGCGCATCCGGAATGAGACCACTTACAAGGACAACATTGTTGGATTTAAATGGCCGCACTCTTTATTCAAATTGGAATTATGAATTAAGCTGGTGGGAGTAATTGCCCAACGGCAATTCAGGTCCAGTGCCCCAAAATTCACAACTGATTAACCATAACAACAGATGGGAATGGCTTGGATTTGCCCTCCAAAGCCATCCCTGCTTCCTTAACTTAAACGTCTCCCCTCAGGCCTAGGCAAACCGCCACCTCCAGAGGAGACCGTGTCTTTTTGGACTTGAGTAAGGAAGTGGGGTGCCGCCAGCTTGGGGACCATGCATGTCCCTGCCCGCCTTTGCCAAGCACCCCTCCCAGGAAGGCTAGCCCTGGCACTGGCCTTGCCCTGCCAACGCACCCAGTATTGCCTCCTCATCTCTTAGGGAGATTACTCCTCAAACTATTTATTTCTTATCAAATTTCGCTATGGCACTGGACCCCTGCCACTAAGGGGCCGCCGCTGATTACAGCAGATGGGCCTGACCCCCACCCGCACCCAACTCATACTTCCAAACTTTCAACCAAACAGGCCTTCAACGTGGCCAAATAACTGTTATTCCCCTCGGGGGACAAATATACTGCATCGGGGCGATAATATTCAGGCGTCCTGAACATAATCCCACAATGGGACACAATGAGACAGTCCTGTTGTTGCAACCACTTACCCACTTCTCTGTTAATCTTCCGCCTGGACCTATCCACCTTTCTCTGGTTGATGGCTTTTTCCCACTTCATCCTGCTCACCAATTCAGTCCAAATTTAAATTACTCACGGAGGAAATTTATTAACCTCTAATAGAGTAGATTTCATTTCCACAATTAGCCTAACCCCTTTTTTCTGTGGCAGATATTCTCACCCAGGTGGATTACCAAAACGTTTGGAAAGGACCCCCTTGCCTCAGACCTGAGGACAGGAAGCAGCTGGTGCCACCTCATCCCTCTCCGGCCCATCCAGCGTATCCTACCAAAAAAATGCTGTTACCAGCCTTAATTCAACTCCTAAACAGCATAAATACTTCGCCATCTGTTGTTTGGTCAGCTTGTATTAGACCTCTTTAGAAGTTATATTGTTCCACTTCTACAGCAAAGTGCACTTACGGTGCTTTGACAAGATACAACATGTGTGCTTTAGTGGAGAGGTTGTGGAAGGTGAGTTATTGGAATGGATAAAAACCTCACCAAGATACTGAAGGCAGATGGTACTCATGCTTGGGAACAGTTCTGAATGGAAGGAGTTGACTTGTGGAGTACCATAACATTAGTATTGGTTTTGTTTACCTTATAGACCTGAAAGAAGGAAAATGCAGTAAGCCAGGGCCCATCTGAGGGTCTGCCTCAGGGTCTGCCTTAGCAGGTATCTCCATTGGGATAGTAGTCTAGCAGATGCAGTAGCCTTGATATTAAAATCAGTTGGTCTGGTTAATTATAGATCTATGGTATTATCGAGTGATATTTCCCCTGAGGACATTCAGACTGGTACCCAGGTAATTTTGGATGCCCTTAGGCCCCTTTTTTATAGGGAAGTTAGGAAAAGACTTGGGGGTCACCCATCTAAGTGTAGGATGTCCTCTTTGGAAGACAAGGATGCTGACATGAACTTTGAGAAGAGCAAGATGTTTCCTTCAGGAGTCAAGTGCTGTCGCCAAATATGTTCTATCTAAGAGCAAGACATTTTGTTCATGGGAGTAGTGTCATGGTCATCAGCTCTGTGTGGAGCAATTTATGATGACAGGATTGAATGCGACTCTTATAAGTGCTGTGCCCTTCCTCCCTACCCGGACAGGCTTGGGGGTTAAATGCCTTGCTCAGCTTGCTCCTAGCTTTTGAAGTTTTGTCATTTAAGGTTGGGATTCATCATGCCATTATATTTATGTATATTTGGTTGTATATTTTATTTGTAAATTTGTACTTTTGGCCAGGGCGATAGTCAGTGCCCAATAAATAACTTTGGAACTCTGGCAGTAAGCCAGGAAAATGTACCGACAATGCAAAATGGAGGCACCCAGTAAGTACTGAAAAGGAAAGCAATAAACTTCAAAATGATTTGGGGAGACTACAAGCATGGACAGATAAGTAGTTTGCGCAATTCAATTTACAGAAGGGTAAAATAATGAATCTGAAACAACAGGAAAGGGGATGTATATTCAATGGGCAGAGAGACAGCTGCTAAAAAGGCCAGCATTGAACTTTCTATTACAGGAAGTGGTACACCATAAATTCAGATTTCCTAAATCCCTTAGTATAAAGTATGATTTGTCAATTGTTGCTACTATATGCTGGAAAACATGATGCAGAGGAAAGATCTGGAGAGACAGCAATGGATGAAATTAAAACTTTGGCTCACTGCTTGACAATGGTAAAAAATTAAAAAGAACCCTCCAGTGTTTAAGCAGAGGTCTGATAAATGCCTTGCTCACCTTGCTCCTACCTCTTGAGTGTGTCAGTAAATGAGCTAGAAAGAGACACCTGCCTTTGACTCCTTCCTGGGAAAACTGGGGGCAGGGCAAAGGCATCATCATAGAATGGGGTTACTACCAAAGTAGGCTGGGGTCACCAGGAAATGTGCTGGAGATCATTTTAGCACTGTGTCAGGAGACACAAAGTGACATCTTGAAACAGGTATACTGTCCTGATTATAAAATGACTAGGGGTTTTCTATTAGTTACCAAAACTAATGAAGCCCCATTCGTATTTGTAACAAAGGTCCTTTTTACATGGGGGGGGCAGTATTCACACCGATCTGCGTGCGGTGGGTGGGGAGAGGGTGTAGACAGGTGCACACCGGCGTACATCGACCTCGACCCATTGCACACACACAGAGTAATCAATCACCATTTTTGCTGGTTGCTCTGTGCATTTGCAAAGGGTGGATGTGGGTGTAAATGGGTGTTCACAGGAGTGTGCACGCACACACTCTCACCCCTCCACCGCAGATTTTACATGAGACTCACCCACGCATGAACACCCAAATATGAGTTTCTCTTCCCGATTGCCGTGGGCATGTTCCATCCCTTCCAATGTCCCTGCAGCTTGCATCCAAAAATGAGGTCAAAACATTTGACTCCAAGCAAGTTGTGTGGGTGCCGCCCATGTAGAAAGGGCCTAAGATTATGGAACTGGATGAATCATTAGGTTAACTACCAAGGGCTGCACATGTGCAGAATGGCCTGGGTTCCCATTTTGTGCATGTGCAGTGATTTTAATTTATTTATTTTTAATTTAAAATGTTTTGTTTACAAAAAACATTGAAAATAAAGGGGTTCCTGTAAATGAAAACAAAAACTAAAATAAAAACAAATGGGGTGCATTTTGCACACTCTTAAAAATGACTACACATTGGGAAAAGAGAAAGCAGAATAGCAGAGGGCAAGCAGAAAGGTGGAGGGGCCACTAGGGATAAGTTCTTTAGAAAGTTTAGAGAAAGTAGGGGTACATTTATAAAGCAATGTGAAAGGATTTTTTTTAATTTATTTTACAGAATTTATATCCCGCTCTCTCCTGCCACAAGCGGCCCAGAGTGGCTAACAGCAGCACATAAATAAATATAATATAAAAACAGTTCAACATTATAAAATATAATCAGTCATACAACAAACCCCATTCACCCTCCCCATGCATGCAATAGCATGCAATTGCTATTGGTTTTCATAGCAATAGCAATGTGTTTCTACGTTGTATGGAAATAAAGTTAATATTATTGAGAAATTAAAAAAAGAAAACAACCCAGAGCTGTTTTACTTAGTGCAGGGAAGCAATGCCATTACCCCCGTGCCGCTAAGCAAGGGAAGGCCAACTGGTTGGTGAGCTCAGTGTCAGCAGTGGAATAACAGCTAATGTTAATTTTCTGTCAAAGGTGTAATGATCTAGGGGAAAGGAGCAAAAATTATACAACAGGAAGAAGAAGGGAAAAGCATTACTTCAGTATTTTATTTATTCACATTTTTTCCCCCGAAATTGGCCTCTAGACACGTGGGAGGGCTACTGTTTGCTGATGACTTGGTAATTCTGTCACAAACGAGGGTGGGGTTAAAGAGACAACTAAGAGCCTTTGCACAGTATTGTAGGAGTAATGATCTTAAAATCAACTATGCAAAGTCTAAGATCATGGTCTTTGCTAAGTCCCAGATCCATAATTCTCATGCCTCGGAACTGGACGGGAAGACCCTAGAGCAGGTAAAGGCCTTTAAATATTTGGGTCTGCTCTTCCACTGCACTGGCTTTTGGAAGAGTCATGTCGCTGGCGCTGAGGTGTTAGCGAACAGAACCGCACTGGCCATTAGGAGGTTCCATAGCCGTTCAGGAGAGCCTGGCTTGGCAATGGTGGGGGATGTATTTAATGCTAAAGCTGGGGCCCAGTTCCTCTATGGGGCTGCTGTTTGGACACCTTTATTATCCTCGAATTTGGACTGTGTCCAAACCAAATTTCTTCAGGCCATTCTTAGAGTTCCCGGGGGAACCTTGAATTCAGCCCTCTGTATTGGACTGGGCCAGCGTAGATGGTACTTCAAGGCCTGGGTTGCGGTATTCAAACTTTGGGTTAGGCTAGCATTCCCAGGGGCCCTGGGTTTCTGGCCTTCCTTCAGGAAGATTCCTTCCACAGTAGCTGGTCCAGGGGAGTAGAAGCCAAGCTGGCTTCCTTGGGTCTGTCTCGGGAATATTTGTTATCAAGACATCCGAAGTTGGCCTGGGGAGGAACTCAAGTTGAAATGGCGGGACCTAGATAGGCAGGGGGAGGTAGCTAAAATCAGGTTGTCCCATCATATTCCCCAGTATCTGCCAGTGGCTCCCCCGCCTGATTCAATGGCTCCCTACCTTCACTCTGGGCAGTCACTCTATGGCAAACGGGTTTTTTTGCTGCTAGACTGAATGCCCTTCCCACGGCTGTGTTGGAAGGGTGCTTTCACGGAGTTCCGTTTGTTTTTCGATTATGTCCTTTTGATCATCTCAAGGCTGAATCTGTTGACCATGGTTTTTTTAGATGCCATTTATATGACCAGTTGAGATCTGTATTTTTATCTGAATTTATTTCTAAATTCCCCGGTAGATCAGATTTAATGTTAATGAATCTAGCTTTGGCAGACTCGGATCCAGGGTTAACAGCGCAGGTTGTTGCCTTTTTGATTCAAGCTTTTGCTCGTCGACAATTGTTTGTGGAATTTAAGCTCCCTCTTTCATAGGAGCCTTCTTTTGGTTTTTATTTTATGGTTTTATGTTATCTATGTTTGTATGTATGCCTTTGTTTGTTTGTGCTGGCTGTGACCTTTGGCCTTGCAGAATAAAGTTACTACTACTATTCACATTTTTATGTATACTTCCTGTAAAGTTCAGGGCAGGTCACAATACATAAAAACATATCCAAAAATATACAGATAAAACTAAATAAAAACCCCTAACATATTAAAATACACAAAGAAAACCAAGAAAAATTAATTAAAATCCCTTAACCCCCAACTCCCCAAACCTTTCCGTAAGGAAAGCAGATGAGGAAGATCCCTGTATGTTCCTGGGAGAAGGCTCCAGCACATTTCCTTGTGACCCCATCCTACTTTGGTAGTATCCCCATTCCATGATGATGCCTTTGCCCTGCTCCAGTTTTCCCAGGAAGGAGTCAAAGGAAGGTGTCTCTTTCTTGCTCATTTACTAACACACTCGAAGTCATACGAGTCCCCTCTCTCAGGACAGTTAAACCACTATAGTCCCTTACTGGGTACTATGCCTTTGCTCAGATCTTTCTCCTCTTGCCAAGAATTTTCCCATCCTTGGAGAATTTCTGAGTTTTCTAATAAAGCTTCAGATCACTCTTTGCACCCGCACATGCTATGCCATCCCTGTCTTTCTGTCTGCCAGTCCCTTCTCAAGACTAGCTTGGCTCTTTCCCTTAGTTCACTGCCATTTCCTTTCCCCAGGAAGACAGAGCTTCCCTTCAGTTCTGCCACAATCCTCAGCTGGGCAGTCAAGTTAGTCTAGAGACAGCATTTTCTATCTTCACACCCCTATAGCCAGGGCCCCGAGCAAAACGCGCTGCCGTGATTCGCGGTTTTTGCGCAGAATCCTGCCTTAGGCAGGATTAGCGCAGAAACCAGGGAAATCCCCGCGGATTTCCCTTTCACTGCCGGTGAATCAGGGGCTTGCTTTGACTCACCGGCAGTGAGCAATAAAGCAAGCCCCTGATTGGCTCACTGGTAGTGAGCCAATCAGTGGCTTGCATGACCCAAGGAAAAAAGTTTGCATCAGCCATTTGCCTCTCTTAGCTGCCGCCGCCTCCTCCCTCCAGCCTCAGGGACTCAGATAAGTTTACCTGCTGGTGCTCTTTCTTTCATGCTGGGGGGGGGCTGCGTGCTCTTTCTTTCATGCGGGGGGGGGCCTGCGTGCTCTTTCTTTCATGCTGGGGGGGCCCTGCGTGCTCT
>QEPC01014677.1:1515826-1531913 GCA_003113815.1 Sphenodon punctatus | reverse complement strand
GGTGCCTGATATTTGAAATACCCATACACAGAAAAAATTATAAGCAGACTTTTTTATTCATTGGTACAAGGAAATGGATCGCCATCTGATAGTTTTAATTTTACTAGACTTGTTTTGTAACTTTGTTGGGTCGCAGAATTTTCAATTTGGGGTCGCAGAATTTTCAATTTGGGGTCACAGAATTTTGGGGGGGAAATTGCAGAAGAATCAGGGCCCTGCCTATAGCTCATCCACCAGAATGAGGCACCAGGCTCTATATACCTGCTTAGGGCAAAAACAAACAAGACGCTAGCCCACATTAGCACCCACTGGGTGGATGTTCACCTTCCCATCTATTAGATGTTCATCAGATGTTAGCCCACACCCCTCACACAGTCCGCACTCACTCCCCACCCACAGCATCGTCCAAGGCTGTTGCCCACTGTGTGGGCCAGTGCGTACTAATGTGCACCCACATTGCTGCATCTCATTCATTAGGTTGCGTACAGCCTTGCCCATATCCAGGCCCACCAGCACCAAAGAGTCATGCCTAGCGCAGCTGGTAGAGGAGAGAGAGTGATTGCCCTCTCAGCTGACAGGAGACTACGAGAGGCGAGAGTGAGGCGGAAGGTGCAGGAAGGACCGTCTCTAGAGGATCTGCACCTGCACTTCTTTCTCGGTTTGGAAAAGGAACTGAGGGAGAACGGGAGCCCTGGTGGATCATTGCCCATCCCTCGCTCCCTTCGGTTCCTTTCCCAAATGGAGAGAGGAATGCTGGTGCAGATTCTCTGAAGGTCCTTCCTCCGTGCACTCCTGCCCGCCCGCCAACCCTCTGCTCTTTCTCCTCTTGCGGCCACCTCTTGGTTAAGAGTGCGATCCCTCTCCTCTCTTGCAACCGCTTCTCAGTTGGGATAGCATGCCAACACTGCTTCTGAAGGAAACCTTCTGAAAGAGAGAAGCCTTCTCTGGCTCTGACCCGCCCCCCACTTTCCATCAGTGCTAGGGAGAATGAAAGCACTGAGTAGCACCACTGGTGGGGACTGCCTCCAGCACATGAAGTGCTGACCATTTATTCCTCTACGTGCTAAAACCTGAGTGTGGGCTGCATGGATCAAACACAGACTCCAGTGGGTTATTGTCTCATTTGAAAACACCCTAGTCCAGAAATTTGGGCATGAGCTGGGCCCAAGTCTGACTGTATTGGGCCCAATGTATCTGGGTGGCCCAGCCCTCCACATAGCACTGTGACATCACAACACTCCATAAAGGACCAGGCTAAGGTGCTCCCCCCACGCCCCTTTCCAAGATGGTGACACCCCTTACAGAGTGCCATGATGCCACCACACTTTGTAGAGGCACGGCATCCTGCATGTGGAGAGCCTGCCTGAGCTAAGCTTGGGCAGAGGCTGTACCCAAGCTGGCTCAGGTCCAGAAGGACCAATCAGGTCTCTTTGAGCAGCTGGCCTGTCCGTGGCAGGACTTACTTGTTTTCAGCCCAACTACAGGCTCACCCCATTATAACTGCATTTCATCTCTGTCACAGTCTGGAGAATATACTAGAACTTGTGTGCCAACAGCTTATTATAGTTAGGGTCCGACGGAAGAATCAGGATTGAAGGACTAAATATTTGAAGACGAACGGAGAAATAAAAGAACAGAGATGGTATTTCTTCATAACAAAGTAATAAAAGCATCTTCCTTCTCATGTTGTCTTTCACCCTAGTATTTTGCATATGGCTTTGTTCCTTGCAAACAGAGATCTACTGACTTCAGGAAGTACTTTACTGGGGAGTGAGTGCAGACCTGACAAGTCTCAGGAAGCATGCGCCATGGTCTTCACAACTCACTAAAAGACAAACCAAACAGGCAGAGAGGATGAGTTTCAGTTTGTTATGAAGGTCATGGCAAATGTCTTCTGAGAATTGGCAGGTCTGCCCTCCACAGTAAAGGGCTCATTCCCACAACATTCTCCACTGAGGGGAAGCCAAGAAGGAGTACAGCCTGTGCTAGCTTCCTCTGTGGAGGTACATAAAAGGGGTTTGCAAGGCAAGGAAATGCATAAAGAACAATCCCATGCTATCAATATTGCTCAGCATGGGTTTCCATCCATGCCTCACAAACTCCTTTCCACACCTCACCCTCACATGGAAAGTCAACATGAGCTGTGCTCCTTCTTCGTTCACTTCTCAGGGGGAATATTGTGAACTACACAAGGATTGTAAAGCACTTTGAGTACTGAAAGTGCTATAATAATAATTTAAAAGAACAACCACCAATGATAGTAATAATGGTTCAGGGCCAAAGGAAATCAGGTTGTTCCTCTTGGTCAGTTGTCAGTGTGGAGGTTTTGGTATGCAAACTCTTTGTTCATCATGTGCTCATCTAACTCTTGCCTTTAACATGTTTGTGAAATATATAGGGCATCTGCATCCTCTCATCTGATTGACCCTGACACTGCTAGAATAGTATAAGTAATATGTACCTACAGTTAGAAAGAACAAAAGCCACCCATACCCCAAGGCATATCCTTCAGGTAGCATATGCATGTACCAGACAGTCTGGAAATGCTTCTAAGGATTACTCAGATGACTGCACTTCTGACTCAATTCTGAGTAAAGGTGCAATGTCAAGGGAAGCACTTTGCGAAGAGGAAGAGAAAAGGCTTTATTCTTGGTTGCTGGTTCCAGTTGCTCTGGGACCATCTCAGCCCTGATATTGATGAACTGACTCATTCAAAAACATGATTAAATAAAAGGAAATTATTCATGGCCACTCCAATTCTGTGCATCACTCGTGCATATTAATCTAGCAGCCTGTTGAAAGGGTCTGCAGGGGGAGGAAAGGATGCTGTGAAATGTCTATTTCAGAAGGGGTAAACAGGTCTTCAGGGAAGTATTCAGAGCTTTAACAGAGTGGCAACTACAGAAGACTTTACTTGTGCCTCTAGATCGGGGTGGTGAGGCCACTTTGGAAATTAGTACAAGCTTCATGGACCAAATGGGGTGGGGCAGGGATGCCTTAAGGGGTGTGTTCAGGTTGGGAGAAAAAAGAGGAGGGTTCAGATCATGGATTTATGCCATTGATCCATCCCCTGTCCTTGAGTGCCTACCCTTATCTTTCCTTCCTTCCCCTGAACTCACTCTTTCAGTGCTTGAGGGTAAGAACTAGATCCATGAGCTAGATCCAGGGATTGGAAAGGAGCCAAATAAAAAACAACCACAAAGCAGATTTGGTCCACAGACCTCAGATCTCTCCCTCCCTCCCTTGGCCAATGTGCATCTAGAGTGGTGATAGATTGCCCTGTGGGACCACTGGTAACCTCAGGCCCCGTGATCACAGCCAAAGAAGGACACAGCCAGGGCAGGGGCCCCCTCTGCCAGACAGGCCGTGTAGGCAGCCAGGCTGCGCACAGAGAGGGCAGACACGGTCTCCACCACCGACCACCCCACATGCGAGCACCTGATCTCAGGGATGCGCCCATTGGGAAAGGGACACAGGCCTAGCATCTCCGCATGCAGCCGGTAGTCGCGGGCGCTCACCACATAGCCATAGTACCACAGCCCGGAGCTCATACTCTCGTAGACACCTGTGCAGCTGTCTGGGCAGCTCAGGAGCAATTGCACAGCCGGGGAATGCCACGGGTCACACAGGGCCATGGTCTCGCGGATGGTCCAGCTATGGGGGGGCCTGGGGGCAACGCGGCCCGGGAGCCCTGGGGAAGAGCAGCCAGCCATGGTCCAGCGAGTGGTGGATACCAAGTGCAAGGAACAGAGGGCCCCACAATCCCTGGAGGGACGGGAGGGGAAGCAGGGGAGCTCCAAGGCCAAGCGATAAGGCCAGAGGCCGCAACATTGTACGGCTAAAAAGCAAGGCATGGGGTGCAGACCCAGCCCAGCTGCTGGAACAGGGCACATGGACAGGACAGCCTACACACTAAGCAGGGCGGTGAGGACAACAGGCATCCGACACCAAGAGGTGGGAGGTGATAACAGCAGGAATGCAGCTGCTGCCCACACATGCCTGGGCGAAGGCAGGACCATTCGCCAAGCCCCCTGAAGGGAAGGCAAGTGCATGCATTGGGCCGCCTATGGCCTCCCTGCCCCACTCGCCCTGCAGGAGCCGGGCCTGCCAGCCTGGGGGGCAGTCAGGGCACCCTGGGACCCCGAGCCCGGTTGGCAGGGTGCGACCGAGGGGGCAGGGATACACAGGCCCCATCCTATAACAGGTGTAGCTCCAACCCACCTGGGGCACTGGTCACCATGGAGCTGGGATGGTTGGGCACCTGCGGGATGCACCTAGCCATTTGCATGGAGTGGTACCGCTCACACACTGACCTCCTGCGTATCCAGACCACTGAGGTGCACCTGGCCACCCGGCTGGGGGTGTGCATGGCCAGGAGCGCTGCCAGAGCCCAGAGAGCCCACCACGGGCGCAGGCACTCCCTGGCCCGCCTCAGGGCCCAGCGGGTGGCTGGGGCAGCCCGACAGGCCCTCCTCCATGCCCAAGGGTGGTCTGCTGTGCTCTGTGAGGTGGCCAGCTGGCTCCAGTGGCAGAGGGAGACCATGGGGCACGCAGCCCTGCTCGCTATGCCCATTGACAGGCAGGTATGGGTCACAGATTGGGCACAGGGGTGGTGGGCCAGGGCACTGGCCCAATGGGACGAGGTCGCCTGGAGAGCGCACTTTTGGATGGACAGGCACATCCTCCTGAAACTCTCCGAGCTGTTAACGCCCTGTCTGGAGAGACAGGACACCACCATGTGGGTCCAGTGGGTGGCCATCGGGGTCTGAGCCCTTGCAACACCCAACTCCTGCTGCTCCGTCATGCAGGAGTCCACTGCCTCGCAGACGTCCCACAGGATCCCGGTGATGGTGCTCACCCCAACGCCGAAGTGCTGCGTGACGGAGCCAACAAGCCATAGTCAGCAGCACAGAAGGTGACTCAGTGTGAGTTAAACATTTCTATCCTGTCCCTGTCGCCAATGGCAACTCAGGGCAGCTCACAGAATATAATTTATAATAATAATAAAAACATCAATATCAAAATTATTTAAAATATATCAATATAAAAAACATACATAAATAAGCATACATAAAAACAGGTCTGTGCATAACATCTCCCTCACCCCCCACAACTCAGCTAACCCAACGCACCTCCTGCCCACCCTCACCCCCGGCCAAACGCCTGATGGAAAAGCCGGGTCTTACAGTTTCATCGGAATGCAAGGAGATCCATATTGAGGTGAACCTCCACTGGGAGGGAATTTGAAAGCAATGGTGCAGCTGCCGAGAATGCCCTACTGTTGGTTCGGACCCGTCGATAGTTAGGGACCTCTAGGAGGGTGCTTCTGGACAACTGCAGGGGCCGCCCAGGGGATTTATTTATTCATTTGCACATACTTTTACCCCGCCCCTCCTGCTATACCAGCTCAGGGTGGCTTACAATATAAACTAAATATATATATTTAGTTAATTAAAATGATTTAATTAAAAATATATTTAAAATGGCATATTATTATTATTATTATTATTATTAACAAACATTTATATAGCGCCAGCAGTGTACCTGGCACTTTACAAAGTAATAAAATAGACACGGTCCCTGCCCCTAGGGCTTACAATCTGAGAGACAGGAGCTGGGGGAGAGACTTAGGAAGGGGAACAGAGGGAGAGACAAGGGGTCTAACATTCATGAAGATGCGAGGTCTCAAGTGCACGTACTTGGCTTGGTTACGATGAGAATGACAGCAGGCAGGTCCATGTTGCAAGGATAAGGGTAAACCGATCGTAGGTATAGGAATAGTGGCTCAGCAGGATAAAGAGTCAGACAGAGCAGAGCGAAAGAGGTGAGTTTTAAGGAGAGATTTGAAGGTATGAAGGGAGGGTGCAAGGCGGATGTGGACAGGGAGGGAGTTCCAGGCATGGGGGGCAGCAAGTGAGAAGGGACGAAGGCGCTTAGGGGAGCAGGGAAGGCGTGGAAGGGTGAGAGAAGGGACAGAGGAGGAGCGAAGTGCACGGGCTGGAGTATGGAGGGCGATAAGTGCAGAGAGGTAGGGGGGAGCAAGGTTGTGAAGAGCTTTATAGGTGAAGACTAGGAGCTTGTGCAGGATTCGTTCAGGAAGGGGAAGCCAGTGAAGCGAAGAGAGGAGGGGCTGCACATGGTCGAAGCGACTGGCGAGGTAGATGACCCTGGCAGCAGAGTTTTGGACAGAGATGAGGGGAGAAAGGTGAGACCGGGGAAGGCCAGTGAGAAGGAGGTTACAGTAATCGAGGCGAGAGATGACCAGAGCATGAACAAGAGTTTTGGCAGACGAGACAGAGAGAAAAGGGCGAATCTTAGCAATGTTATGGAGGGAGAAGCGACAGGATTTAGCAACAGAGTCAATGTAGGGTTTAAAAGAAAGGGCTGAGTCAAAGATGAAGCCTAGGCTACGGGCTTGGGGGACAGGCAGGATGGTGACTCCATCAATAGTTATTGACAGTGAGGAAGGAGAGGAAGGATGAGGGGGGAAGATAAGGAGTTCAGTTTTAGCCATGTTGAGTTTGAGTTGACGTTGAGACATCCAGGTAGAGATGTCAGAGAGACAGTTGATGAGACGAGCTTGAACAGAGGGAGAGAGAGAAGGAGTAGAGAGATAGAGTTGAGTGTCATCAGCATAGAGGTGGTATTGGAAGCCATGGGAGGCAATGAGTTTGCCTAAGGATGAGGTATAGATCGAGAAGAGGAGAGGGCCAAGAACAGAGCCTTGAGGAACACCAACTGAGAGGGGGAAAGAGGAGGAGGCGGAGTTGGAGAGAGACACATTAAAGGAGCAGTCAGAGAACATAAATCACAAAGGGGGACGTAGAAATAATCAAAACACCCCCACACCTAAGCTCCTCAAAACCCCCACCCTTCACCCATCTCCCGCACCGAAAACCTAGAGGAACAGCCAGGTCTTACACTGTCGATGGAAGGAAGGGAGATCCACGGCCATGCTGGAAGAGAGTTCCACAGGCGAGGAGCAGCCAGCAAAAATGCCCTCTCCATATTCGACCCCCTCAAACAACTTGGGGTACTTCAAGAAGGGCACTCCCAGCAGAACGCAGGGGCCAATCCAGAGCACGGAGGATGAGGCAATCTCTCAGGTAAGTAGGGTCCAGGCTGTGAAGGGCTTTAAAGGTTTAAACCAGCACCTTGAATTGGGCCCGGAAGACAATAGGCAGTCAGTGCAGTGCTTGGAGCACTGGCTGGATGTGCTCTCTGAGGCCTGCCCCAGTAAGCAGGCGAGCCACTGCATTCTGCACTAGCTGAAGCTTCCGAACCATCACCATGGGCAGCCCCACGTAGAGCATATTTCAGTAGTCTAGCCTCAAGGCGATGACTACATGGATGACAGTGGCAAGGTCGGAGTCCAAGACATATAGGTGGAGTCTCTTCACCAGATGTAGTTGGTGAAAGCCACCCCTGACCACAGTCAACACCTGGGATTTAGAAATCTGTTCCCAAGCATCTGCAACACCAACAAATCAACTGACTCTGCACTAATATGAATTTCCACTAGGGCAAATTCATTTGTACCATTAAGAGCCAGAGAGTTTTGAATGAATGTCCTGCCTTTCTTTTGAAGAATTGGATCCACCAGCCCAAACCACCAGGGTCACTGTGTTATGAAACCCAGCCCAGCATCCAGAATACTGAGCAGGCCTTCTGCCAGGAGAAATCCATCTCCAAAAGAGACAGCAAGGTCCCCGACTCTGCAGCAGACAGATGATGTTACAGTGGGAAATATTTATGTACCTGTATAAACTATAGGAGAAATATTTATGGTGCCATTGGAAGAACAAACAACAAAAATAATAAAATAAATACTGTAAGCATGGATGTGAGCTTTGTCTTTCCCTTTGGAGGCCATTAAATCTTGGGGGCTGAAATGAGTACGCTTGAATTGTTGAAGAGACATTTCTCAAGCGAAGAATAGTAACGACTAGCATTTATATAGTTTCTTGTAGCCAGAGTGTTCTAACAAGCTTCACATATGGATTTACAAGCTGGGACCCAAAATGATCAGCTGTCCATGCCCCAGTAACCACAGTGTTCACAGGAATACGTGTGCTTAAGGTTACTCACGTGCTTCAGCATCTGCAAGCTTGTGTCATAGGCACACGTCAGGATCTGGGCAGGAGCAGAGTCTGGATTGGGGCCAGGAGACAAGGGTCCAAGGTAAGGGGGAATCAGGGGCAGGCTAAGGCTGGAAGCGGAAGCATTGTTTCACCCAGTTTTCAATTCTCCCTGGGCAGACATATCTGGGCAGGAACCAATCTATAAGAAAATGGAGAGGAAGCATAGCACAGACTATGGGGGTCAGGGGTCTAACAGGGCAGGTTTTGAGCTACATCAAGAAGTGGCAGAGGTACTGCCAAGTCAGCTACTGCCCTGAAACCTTAAGGGCACTGGTTCAAGGCCCAGGTCCTGACAAATTAGGTATTCAATTATAAATGACTTTGCCAATCCCTTTGGGATAATTTACAGCTGCCTTGGCATCCTAAAGCAACTCATCCCAGCAGCTCAGGAGAGAAAAAGCCCAATCTGACACTCCAGGAAGGATTGTAGGTCCTTATATATATTATTGTTGGTCCCGATATATATTATTGTAGGTCCTGATATATATAATTATATCAATTATAATTACCCAAATTGAATGAGCCTTAAAATATGGAGCCTTTAAATTCTATAGCCCTATCAACACCTCCAGCGTGTGACCTTATGAACATCCAGGAACTGCAAAGCAATTTAGTACAATCATATTTGTGGGTAAAGTTTGAGCTGGTTTTCAAGCAGAAGACAGGGAAAAAGAGGGGTAAATGTAATGCCACAGACTTGTAAGGAATAAGATAAAGCGGTTTGGACAGATGAACCTCTGCCTACTTCTCTTGTTAATAATATTAATTTTATTAAAATTATAATCATAATTTAAAATATGACTAGTGGGAGTCTAGGAAACCAGAAGCAAAGTGTTGTACTACCATCTGCTGGACGTATGGTATAATGACAATATGTCAACAGAATCGCAGCTGCTCCTTTACTGCTGTTCATAAAGGATTTGGCTGTGGGCTTTTCTTGAGCAATGGTATCACTGCAAACAGATACAAATGCTTGTATTGCTGAGAGTATTTTCTCCCTACAGCAATGATATTAAATACGATTAGAAAGATACATAGATCCCAATGCCTTTTGACACCTATTGCAAGAGGTAGTAAGAACAAACAAGAGTTTTTAAGAAGGCCAAAGAGAATTAAACTAGGCTATAAATATACAATAAAGAATCTCTCCTGCTCCCAGTGAAGCCATCAGTAAAACTCCCATTATTTCAGAATGGGATCCAGAGCAAAGTGAAACTGCTGAAAAGTTACCAGATCATGACAACATTTCTTTTCTTTCCCTTTGGTTGCTTTAGGGAATTACTCAAAGGGCTAGTTGAAAGCATTTATATCTGAGGAAACTAGTAGTTAAATGCTAAGTTAACCATCACCAAATTGCTTAACACAAACTAGAGAGAGAGAGAGCGGTTGCTCTTGCATGCATGCTAGCAATCATTGGTTTTGAAACTAAGCACAGATTGACTTTGTGTTGCTCCAAGTTTCATTAGCACCCCTTCTGATTCAAAAACAGTTGGGTAGTAAAAAAAAATCAATACCACATAGGATTCCTTCCAATATTCCCCAGGGGTTTCCCTCAGCTGTAAATCCATTTATGGCTAAAATTAAACTGCCCAATTGTTCCATTTCCTAGTTTTCATTATGGACCAAAACATCCATTCAGCAATTTTCGCCCCCACTACTAATGTAAGAGAAACTCATCTGCTCAGTGAGATTTATGACTTGTTTTTCCCCTGTGTTCACCCAAGATTGTTGTGCGTTTTTGCAGTAGGTCTTTATTATCTAGTAATGATGGGCTTGCAAATTAAATTAGTTTTTAATGGCATAGTTAAATTCTAATTTATGTTTTAGAGCTTTGTTTAATTCATTTAGTTGTAATGTAATCGCTTTCTTGCTATCATCTTATATTACATAGGAAGAACAAAAGGAGAGCAACACCTCTCCTTGCATTCAGTTGTTTGGGCTTTATTAAATCTCATTACTAATTGCATTTCCCTGAGAAACTTTCAAAACAACCTCAGGCTTATCTTTTGGGCTCAGATATAGAGCCATTCAGCATGCTAGCCAGTGCCTGAAAGGAGTCTGACTGAAACAGGGCAGTCAAAATATTCTGATCTGAGTGAAATAAAGCTCTTCCTCCCAGGGCTGGCCTTAGGATCTGCAGGGCCCAGGGCAGAAGAGAAATACGGGACCCAGTCTCCCGCTGATGGGCCTAGGGGTGCTCCCCGGCTCAGAGGGCGCTACCCGGCTCGGTCAGAGGGTGCTTCCCAGGCCTGGGCTCAGGGATGGGCGGAGGGG
Organism: Sphenodon punctatus; assembly: GCA_003113815.1. Lineage (NCBI taxonomy): Eukaryota > Metazoa > Chordata > Lepidosauria > Sphenodontia > Sphenodontidae > Sphenodon > Sphenodon punctatus. The sequence goes on along the minus strand of QEPC01014677.1, from coordinate 1,521,498 downwards.
CACTCCCCTCCGCCTATCCCCAAGCCCAAACAGTTCGGGGGCACTTACCTTCCGCATCCGCCCCTCGCCGTCCTGGGCCCTGCACTAGGCCCGCTCACCAGGGGGGCTCCCTGCGGAGGGCTTTGGCGGTGGCAGGCACAGCAGCGGCAGATTAAATATGCCGCCACCTGCCACCGCCAAAAGTTGCAGGGCGTGTGGGAGTAGCAGGGCCTCTGCCTCTCCCTCACTTCCGCTGGCGGCTTGCCCCCCCCCGCCTGACTGTCTTGGCCAGGGGGAATGATGGAGAGGCAGAGGCCCCGCCTCTCCCATATTTCCCCTGACCGAGACTGACAGGCAGTGGAGGGGGGGGCACAGAGTGTCCTCTGCCTCTCCTTCACTTCGTCCCACCCCCCTGCTGCCTGTCAGGGGAGATGTGGACCGACCGATCAGTCATCCAGGGGGACCCCGAGTGCAGGACCCCCCCAGGAGCAGGGCCTGGGGCGGCTGCCCCGAACCACCCTGCAGTAGGGCTAGCCCTGCTTCCTCCCCCAAAATGGTGGCAGCTACACTCCCTCATCTGGATTCTAGAAAATGTCAGTGGGCTGCAGAATGGCAAAGTTCCCTACTTTATTAATTATATTATTAATTAGTATTATTGTTATTTTATTATGATGCTTTATAATCCTTATCTAGTTTACTCTCACAACAATCCTATGAGGTAGATCATTATGATTCCCATTTTACAGATGGGAAAAATGAAGTGGAGAGACACTGGCCCTTTTCAAACAGACGGCAGAGGCACCACGGTCCATGGGGGATGGGTGGAGGCAGCAGCAGGTGTGCGGAGGGTGCGCAGGCTGGCACATGGACGCACACCCATCTCCACTGATCTCTACACATGGCGGCACCTCTGTTTTCCCCAATGCCTCCATGCGTGGGGGATCAGGGGAGATGAGTGGAGCGCGGGAGTGTGTACACACACTCCCTATTCCCACCAGCAGCCAAACAGACACACTCCCCTCGCCTATGCAGTTGCACACACGGACAGGGGGGGGGGGACCCGTGTAAAAAAGGCCAATAATGTACACAAACCACCTTACCAAGTGAGTTCATGGCTAAGGCAGAATTTGAACTTTGGTCTCCTACATCCAAGTCCAACACCTTGTCTGTTACATTGGCTTTCTTAATTTAAGTCCACTGACACAAACTTGGTGGGAGAAGCATATTTGGGTTGGTTCGGTTCATTTAGTTATGTGTGTCTATACTTATCTTGGAAAAGGAGTGAAGATTTATTTTTATTTTTTTAAAGAAGTTTTCAGAGTTTAAAAGTTCTTGACAAACTTGTGCAGCATCCTCCACAAGAGGGTACTTTTACCTGCAGATCTAAAGTACGTTTGGGCTCTGATCCTCAAACAGCTGTGCTGGCACAAACCATAAGGATTGAAGCCTTTGTGCTCATTTTCCTTCAAAAATTTCCAATGTAATCAATGGGAGTTCAGCATCGGAGCAGAATGTAATATATGCAGCCAGGTTTCAGGGGATTTGCAGTATGCACTTGAGAACTGAAGGTAACCTACAGTTTAGTAGTAAAAGGGGAAACTCTCACCCAAAAACAAACCTAAAAGATTTTTATTTGAAAGAATACCATAGGCATGGTGGGGCCAATCCCATGCCCCGTGCAAGCCGCATGCACACACGAACCAACCGGCACGCAAGTCCATTGTGGGGACATTGTGCTATGCGGAACCTACATGGATCCCGCGCGCAGAGGGTTTGGGATTGCGCAGTCAGTGTTCAGTACATAAGACCAATGGTTGATCAAGCCCAGCATCCCAATGCTGCAAACACAAGGACCCTGGATGGCTCTGCGCTCCCTCCTGCTCCTGATGCCACATGGCTCCCTCTCGCTGCTGTTGCAGCAGCTCTCAAGAGCAGGAGAATCCTGGCCTCACTCCAGCTGTGGCATAAAGCCACCAGGAGTCTGTGGCCAGCACCACTCTCCCTGCTAGCTCTCTGATCCCAGTCACCATGGCTCTCGTCAAGAGCATAGCTAGGTGGAAATGGGCCCTGGTGCAGAATATGGAATGGGTCCCCAGTGCGTATGCATTCAACATGTGTGTAGGCCGCCTAAGGCTTGTGGGCGTTGATGCCACTGCAACCAATCTACGCCCCATCTCATCACTTTCCCAGCTGTCTGCTTGCTTGTCTTCCAGCACCTAGCTGACCACATGTGCAGAGACACTCCCTCTGGGAGCAAAGAGTGATTCCCCACCCCCTCACCATTTGAGAACCACAGGTTTTGATAAACTAGAAACTAGAACCTGGGCAGGAAGGAACAAAATGAGATTTAAACAAAGACAAATGCCGAGGACTACACATGGGAGCAAAACAAATCCAATGCAGAAATATAAAATGGGGGATTACTGGTTGTTGGGCAGTAGCACTGCAGGAAAGGATCGGTGAGTTATGGCGGATCATAAGCTGAACATGAAGCGACAGTGTGAGGCTGTCTCAAAAAGGGTAATGGCCATTCGGGGCTGCATTAACAGATGCCTCCGATTCATGATACGGAAGGTGAAGAGACTTTACTCGGCACTGGCGAGAAACCTCACTTGGAATAGTATATGCCGTTTTGGACACCGTGCCTGCAAGAAGTAGAGGATTCAGAGGAGAGCAACCAAGATGATGAAAGGGCTAAAATGCAAGCCATCGGAGAAAAGGCAGAAGCAGGAATTGGGTTTCTTTAGCCTAGAGAAAAGAAGGCTAACAATGGACACGATAGCATTTCAAACACCTATGCCACAAAAATATGGAGTGCATTCATTCTCCACTGCCACAGAAAGTGGAAAGAAAGTGAATGTACTTACCATGCAGCAAGGTAGAGTTTGGTAAAATATTAGGAAAAACTGCTTCTCTGTAAAACCAATCAGGCAGTGGTGGAGACTGAATGGGGAGGTTGTGGAATCTCTGTCTATGGATATTTTCAAGAACTAGCTGAACAAACATCTATTTGTCTGAGATGCTGTAGATAGAGGGTATCCTACCTTGCAGCGCAGGAGCTTGGACTAGTTGAGCCTTCAAGTCCCTTCCAACTCTAGGGCTGCTTTTAAACAAGACAAGAAACGCGGCTGATCCTTTGATCAGCCGCGTTTCTTTGCGCTCGTTTAAATTGAAAACGCACATTTAAGCCGGCTCTTCCCTGCGTTGGACCGGGCAGGCGATCCTGCCCCGTCCAACGCGGATCGCCGCTGTGCCGGCTTCACAGCACACTTCGGGATATTTTGACGAGTGCACATGCGCAGAAGGGCGCGCATGCACACTGAGTCTCTACACCGGGTCTGATGCTCTTCTGAGCATCAGACCCGGCGGAGAGAGAAAGGCGGGTGCCCGATCCCACCTCTGAACGATCCCGCTTGTTAGCGGGATCGTCTAAAAGCGCCCTAGGGTTCCCAGGTTCTAAGTTTAGTCCTGTACTCGAATTACATAGAGGTTCTTTCTCCCTTGCTATCAGATGATTGAGGATTTTTATTCTTTTTCTAAAGAAAACGATGAATATTTATTAATGGTATAACATTTCTGAGTCAGTAATGCACCTTTACAAAGCTACTTGAGAAACTGTTTATCCAAAAGACTAGTGGCTGTAATGCAGTCAATCATATGCAGTTTTAAAGTTCTTTTTCTGCATATTTCCATAGTCTGTGTTTTCAGAAGCCTCCATTAATACCCACTGTACGCTACAGAACGCAACAGCTCTGAAGAGTGATTGCAGACTATGGTGACAATCATCAGCCACCCATAACATAGACACACAAACACACACACAAATGGTAGAAAAGAATTAGATACAAAACGATGTTAAGATACTGAGCTAAAATAGCAAGGCAAAGAAATGTAAAGCTACCCTACCAATCTCATCCTGTGTGCCAGTGTATAGTGCACATCTCAGTCAGGTCAGGGATTCAGGCCTTGGACCCTGGCAGAAGGTGCTTCTACACTGCCATCAGGCTGCTCTGGTGAAACAGAGGAACTGCATCCCAGTAGCCTTTTGCAAGTCTGACCAGGCCTGACACATCTGATTGGCTGCTGTTAATCCACACACTCTGGTTGGCCAGAGGCTCCTATTTTGGTTCCTGGGTCACAGAAATCCCCTGACCTAAGCAACCAGCCAACAACCCAGTTGATATTTAAATTGGGTTGAAGAGACCTTTAAGTGAGTGAACCATCAAGATGGATAAAAGCAATTCATACATTTCATTTATAAAATGCTGCACCACCTCATCCAGGTCTCAGGGGGGAAGCACTTTATGCAAAGCAGCATATGAAGAGAAGTGGTCAGCTGGCCAGAGAATATGCCAGAGCAGATGACTAGAACTAGAGAGGTCAAATGATGGCCCACACCTAGAGCCTTGGGGGGGGGGACAAAAAACCCCACCAATCATCCAAGATAAGTGTCCTCGCATAAGCTAGTGGGCCCATTCCCCAATATGAACACTGCCTAGTATACAGGATTGCTGGGAAAGACATCACTAATTGTTTGAAATCACTTGGTGATCCTCAAATTCAAGACTATAGAAGTGCAAACATCTATTATTATACTCAGTACCTGTTATGTGTGAGACACTACGCATATAATTTCTAAAGAGTTTGTTACAGATTTTTTTGAACAGCCTTCTGTTCCTTTCCATTATTCAGTTGACTTTTTTCAGCTGCAAATTTATTGACACACAACTTTTTATGCACGACCCCAGAGGGCGTAAAAGACCAAATTCCCCATCCACATTCTGCTGCTATTAATATACTGCCAAAGACTGTTTTTTCACTGTTTGTTACATCAGCAAAGGCCCTGAGAAGAGGTATAGGACTGTGTTCATTGTGGGGACATCTATCCTATCATACACAGACAAAATACAAATGTTAGCAGCTGCACAGTATACAGCATTGGCATATTTTATTATTTCTTAATTTTATTTTATTTCTTAGCAATTTTATGCCATCCCCCTCATGCCCACGGCATGCTAACAATACAGTAAAACAGTAAAATACATTAAAAATCAACATCACTTTTAAAAAAAAAATTAAAACCCACCCCTAACCCTACCCTCCAATTCCCCCAAATTCCCCACCCCACCAATCTCCCATTTACCCCTCCATCCCCCCTCTTCTCCAAAGGACTGGGCAAACAGCCAAGTCTTGCATGTCTGCCAAAAGGCAAGCAGACCCGGGGCCAGGTGGGCTTCCTTCAGAAGGGAGTTCCACAGCCGTGACCCGACCACCGAGGACGCCCTCTCCATGGTGGCCCCCCGCCTTACACGGGGGACCTCCAGATAGGCACCCCCAGTGGATCAGAGGGTCCGTCCTGAGTCATGGAAGGTGAGGCAGTCCCTGATATAAGAGGGACCGAGACCGTATAGGGCTTTGTATACCAATACTAGCACCTTGAACTTGGCTCGGTACGCTATAGGCAGCCAGTGCAGAGAACGGAGCACTGGTGTAATGTGCTCACGGCGACCCGTCCCCATAAGGAGATGGGCCACCGCATTCTGCACCAGCTGCAGCCTCCAAACCAATATCAAGGGAAGCCCCACATAGAGCACGTTACAGTAGTCAAGCCTCGAGGTAATGAAGACATGGATGAGAGTGGCCAGGTCGGGTCTGGAGATGTATGGGCGCAGCCTCCGCACCAGATACAGCTG
>QEPC01014677.1:1493635-1509256 GCA_003113815.1 Sphenodon punctatus | reverse complement strand
ATGAATGTTAGACCCCTTGTCTCTCCCTCTGTTCCCCTTCCTATGTCTCTCCCCCAGCTCCTGTCTCTCAGATTGTAAGCCCTAGGGGCAGGGACCATGTCTATTTGATTACTTTGTAAAGTGCCAGGTACACTGCTGGCCCTATATAAATATTTGTTTATTAATAATAATAATAATAATAATAATAATAATAATACTCTGCCACATCCAATCCGCCACGGTCTCCAAACATTGGGAAAGTAACAAGACAGCAGGACCTGGGTCACTTGAAAATGAGAGGTACAGCTGAGTATCATCAGCATATTGGTGACATCGCACCCCGAATCCTCTCACGATCTTCCCCAGGAGCTGCATGTACACATTAAATAATAGTGGAGACAGAATCAAACCCTACAGAACGCCGGAGGTCAAGGCCCAGGGGCTAGACGTTTCAGCCCCCAACACCACCCGCTGGCTTCTCCCCGAGAGGAATGAGCAGAACCACCCAAGGACAGTCCCGTCCAGACCTCCCAAGTCTCGCAGTCATCTCAACAGCAGCCCATTGTCCACAGTATCAAAAGTGGCTGAGAGATCTAGCAGGATTAGAAATGTTGAACATCCTGCATCCATCTCCCGGTGGAGATCGTCCACCAAGGCCATCTTATTCTGCAAATATTGCAGAAGTTTAGCAACTGTGTTCAGGACCCTAAAAAAGATCGCACCATCTGTAAACGGGATCAATATTCCAACTGATATTTATTTATTTTACAATTTTTTTACCCCACCTCCCCTGCTAAAAGCAGCTCAAGGTGGGTAACACCAAAAATACACAAAATACAATAAAAATACAATAATAAATATATTAAACAATAAAACTATAAAAACCAACTGAGGGATGTCATAAAATCAAACCCAACCACACTAACCCACCCCCCCTCACCAAAAGCCTGGCAGAACAGCCAGGTCTTGCATTTGTGTCAAAAGGAAAGAGGTCTGGGGCCAATCAGGAGGTCTAGGTGCAAAGGGAGTTCCACAGCCTAGGTGCGGCCACTGAGAATGCCCTCTCCAGAGTCACTCCCCGGATACCTGGAGGACCTCCAGAAGGGTGCCCCCCAGCAGACCGCAGGGGCTGCTCCAGGGCCTGGGGAATGAGGCAGTCCTGCAGGTAGATGGGGTCTAGACCATTTATTTGATATATTTTATTTATTTATAAAAATAAAATAGACTGCAGAGGCCATCTTTACATGTGTTTGTTACTGGAGGGTTTCACAGAATTATATTTAAGTTTGAACTGAAATTACTATCCACAGCTAATATCTTATTTGCTCACTTGGAACCATAGCCAATAAAATGGATAATAACCTCTGTTTGGTTCTGGCTTCATTGGATATCCATTTTGACTATTTATGGATAGTCACTGGGTTATTTTGGTAATATTTGTGCTATTGCTTATGTGCAATAGTCAAAATGAAGTAACCCAATAAACAAAAAACCAGACAACTGAATATGCAGTTATGTGAATATCCATTTCAAATCTGCGTATTCCAACAGCTGTCCAAAAATGTAAATCATCTTTCTGAAAACAAACTCTTCTATTCACTTCAGCTCTAATTTAAGTTTCAAAATGGGAAAATATGGGCAAAAAAATTGGGAATGAAATTACTGTACAATAATAGAAATACTCAGTCCAATATCAGTGACTATTGACTCGCTGATTGTCGAAAAGACAGGAATCTCTCACTGTCCACAGTAATGGTTTGTATTTTTAAACCAAGAAGATTATGAGACCTCAGACCTTAAAACAAAATAATTATGCAGAAAGCCTACTGCATTTTAGGTATCATGTAATGTTTTCTAAAGTGGCATCTCTTGTTATTTTCCTCTTCCAATGCAGATGATGCTGTTGGACACACGTAGCTTTACAGACAGAAGCATATGAAAAATAGTACCAATAAAATGTTCAAAACCTCTTTAGGACTTCATAAACGAGCTTTCCAGTAAAATATGTGGAATATACAGTGTTGTGTCATCATGATTTTATAAGCACTTGCTTGAGAGTACCTGCTTATCTCAGTCAATGCTCCTCTACTGATGACTAATGCAGTAATCACAAACAAAGACATGCCAATAAAACTTTTATACTCTCTCCTCAGCAGCACAGATTTGCTCTTTTTTTCTCCGACTATGTGTGGCATTACATGCCAGGTAAATTTTGGTGAGAGAATGGAGTAAGAAATCCACATTATGAAGGAAAAGAGATGTGTGCACCAGGTATCCATGTCATTATTCATTTTTGTTTTTGTTTTCATTATTTAAATCTTTTGTTTTTGTAAATATCAAAATTTCATTTTTGTTTTTGCTTTTGTTTTCAATTTCCATTGGTTTCAATGGAAACACACATCTTTGGCTGTAACCTTTTCCTTTTCATTATATTTGGATTAAATTTGGGTAGACTGTACCTCCACTGGAAGGCATTACGTGTACCAAATTTCAGAAATAATGGATAACGGAATCCTATTTTATAAACAGGATTTATGAATTATGTTATTTTGCAAAAATCTACATCTACATTCCTGGCTGTAACTTCTTTGTCTCCCATCTAATGTGAATGAAATTTAGAATGATTATACCCCTCCTCATGCTTACTAACTATAACAACTGTCAGAAGGATTGGATAAAGGGTCCTGGTGGCATAAGCAATTAACTTATAAATGTATGACTGACTGTAATTTCCTTTTAGTCCAACCAGTGTACATGAATTTTGGCAGAGTTATATCTTACACCTTTAGTATAATTGCTGCAAAATATCAGAGAGACGTGAGAAAGGGTATCAATTTTATAAGTCTGCACAGCATATGCAGAGAATGAGCCTATGCCAGGAATTCTCTTACGTGTCACTATGGGTACTTTCAGACGATACGGGGCCCTTTGGCCCCGTACCGGAACCAACGTCTTCGTTCCCCACCGGGGTCACCCCTGCACGGCCCAACAGACGTGCCGGGGGGATCCCGGCGGGGAAAGTGGGAGGGGCCGGGGCCGCGCGGCGCAACGTGCGGCCGCACGGCCCCGCCCCCTCCACGCACCCCGCCGCCCGCCCTCCGAGGAGACGGGCGGGCGGCGGGGCCAATGCGGCCGCCGCGTCTGGCCGATCGTGCCACGGCCCGGGATCCCGCCGGGGATCCCGGGCCGTGGCACGCGGCCAGACGTTACTTTTTGTTGGCCACGGCCCGGGGTCCGTTTGACCACGCTTCCCGGGACCTTCCCCCGGCTAGCCCGGGAAGCGTGGTTCAAATTGACCCCATGTGCCGATTGAGTGTGGCCAACATCTGGCGGCCGCCAAACAGACGTGCGGGACACGGTGACCCCAGGTGGGTATTCACCGTGGTTCACCGTGTCAACGTCACGTCTGAAATCACCCTATGGTATAAGATCTGTTTGTGATGCCAATTGGGCAGCAGAAATGTCAACCAAACATCCTCATTCTGTGCCCTGACCACCCCAACTTCTCTCCCCCACTTTTTACCGAGAAGTTGAAAGTATCTGTTTAGGAAAGAGCCAATAGAGATTCTCTTATGTCCTCTGTCACACGGTGTTTTCAGACATGATGCTAACCCCAGTTTAAACCTTTCTTATGCATGTTGCAGGGCTGCATAGGTCACCAATACAGACCTGCAACATGTATAAGAAATGTTTAAGTGTGGTTAAACTGTGGTTAGCATCATGCCTGAAAACACCCACAGTGCTGCAGGATGTGATTGTGATGATAATTGGCCAGCCTGGATGTGTAAACCATGTCTCCTGATTTCTGGGATGCTATCCCCAAAGTCCCTGTTATGTCCCTTCCATGCCCACCTCAGGGCCACCCCCTACACCTGCCTCGAAGCCACCATCAATTGGTCCTGTAAAGCTAGAAGCATGCAGTAATTGGCCAGTGAATGTGCTTGTTAGTCTGTTGAGTTACTCCCCATCCTCCCTCCTACAGCCTTCCTCCCCCTGCCATGCCAGGTGCCTGCCTCTGAATGGCACTACAATGTGCTGCTATTTATCTGAATAATGGTCTTCAAGGGCATAACTTCAATTGCTTATAAACTGGGGCCCTTTATCAAATTGTCCTGTTGTTTGCCAGAGATGACAGGAAAGGTGTGGGATACATTCTTGCCAAACATGTTGTGAACAGAATGGAATATAAAAATGTTACTCCCAGAAATGCATTTTCAAGTTAATGTCTTATAACATCAGAACCCTTTGTCCAATCTTTCTGAAATTTTCCAGGATTGGTAGTCTTGGGAAGGGAAATACTCTTACCAGGCTTTATGCAAGTTGGGTGGAATATAAAGAAGTTGTATCCAGGAATGTGTATGCAGCTGTTCTTAAAATCACAATATTCAATTGCTTATAAAATCAGTTCCCTTTATCTAATCCTTCCAAACTCTGGAACACATCGTGCCCTCTATTGTGGGTACAATATACCTATGTTTCATCAGAATTGAATAAGAATCAAAAAGGTTATAGCCAGAAATAGGGTTTTAAGTGTTTTCCCATTATGTCGAGAACTAAAATTTGTGGGGGTTTTGTTGTTATTTTTTGTTTTCATGATTATAATAATTTTCATTTTTATCATAATAGCAAAAATGAATTGTACACTCCTAAGGAAAAAGGAGGAAACGTTCATTTGGGTGGCAGCACGATCTTTTTTAATGGTGGCTTGTAACTGCTCATGAAATGTTAGCTAAGTCTAGGAAAGAATGATTAATAGGCAAAGGTGCAAGACATTTATAAAACAGATACGTAGGCTCTTTTCACACGAGATGCCCGCACCCATCTCCACACAGTCTGTTTTTAAACGGACACCCCCACCCCACAATGGGAGTGTGGGCAGGTGTGTGGTTGGGAGGGCTTCCATGTAAATGCCACAGTGGTGGGTGGGGGGATGGGGGTGTCCATACAAACAGCACAGGAAGTGGGTGGGGGTGCGTGCGCACTCCCACGCAACACCCACCTCCATCCATGGAGCCATCCAGCAAACCGGAAGAGGCTCCGTGGGTGGAGGTAGGTGTGTGCCCATGGGAATGGGTGCACACCCACCTCCACCCACCGCGGAAGCACACCCATCTTCCCACCCACCGCTCCACTGCATGGAGATGGGTGGAGATGCCCGTGTAAGTGCCGTGGGGGATGGGTGGGGTGTGTCAACGCTCACACGCTACATCCACCTCCACCCATCACACATGCATGGAGCAATGGGCTCCAATGCCGGATGCTCTGTGGGTGGAGGTGGGTGTGTGCCCATGGAAATGGGTGCACACCCACATTCCCCCACCCACCGCGGTCCATTTAAAAATGGCCAGAGTGTGCATACAGCTTTAAGTATGAGATAACATATTTTCATTCACACTAAGTCCCCCTTACTCTGATATGGCAATGCAAAGGGACTTTGGGGTAAATGAAATTCTGGTCCAGTACTTCAACATAGTATAGCTCTCTATGCTATACTGACGTTAACAAGCAGCAGAGTTTAAAAAAAAAAAAGAAGCACTGTTTCACACAATCTACAATTAACTTGTAGAACTCATTGCTGTTGGTTTCTGTAAATACCAATGGTATGACTGGCTTTGGAATTCCCTCCCAGTGGGGACCCGTCTGGCCCGAGACCTCCCAGTTTTCCATAGGAATTGTAAGCCCTGGCTGTTCCGTCAGGTGCTTGGTGAGGGAGAAGGGTAGGGGTGGATGGGGTGGGGTTCTTTCTCCTCATTTTTATTATATGATGCTTTTATATGTTTTATATGTTTTATTGTATTTTATTGATTGTTGCTGTTAGCCACCCTGGGCTGCCTGTGGCAGGAGGGGTGGGATATAAAATTTTTAAATAAAATAAATAAAAAGGATTGGATAAACTCATAGACCCTTCAATCGTCACTAGGCCAAGTTGTTCAGGGATGAATGAAGCTGGGAGTGAATGAGAGGGGATTGATGACTGGATTGTTGTGGGGGGTTTGGGAGGGGGAGTTGTACATTTAAACTTCCTCTGTAGCATCAGGAGCTGGCCACTGTCAGAGACAGGATACTGGGCTAGATGAATCCCAGTACTGCAGATTAGGTGGAATTAGTGCTTTCTGATGCTTGAATTTAAAATCTTTCTGATTCAGTCCACAAAAACACTTCAAAATACTACAAAACATTAAACACTAAGGTTAGAAGACTATTGAACAGTCGATGCTCAAAGGAAATTCAGTGCCTTCTTCTCCACAGGTATCTGTTCTTCTGAACAAGTTAGAAATAAAATGCTGCCATTTTCTAAATGTCTAATCATATCAATTCACGGGGCTAATTATAACAGAACATTACCAGTCTCAATTGTCTGTAAAGCAGAAATTTCATGAACAAAATGTAATTGTTATAATTTGTCGTGTTCACATGTGATAGGCTGCATTACTGACACTACAGACAGATTTAACAATCCTCCTACTGCAACAGACTAACGATACAGCTACCACCTTCTCTTATCTTGTCTCCACCAGACTGATGGATGATTATTTCAGAGGAAGAAATAAAATCTTAGCATCTCCAGATTGGGTTTAGAGGAGAGGATGTTGGACTCAAAACCCAAGATCACAGGCTATGGGGGCAACCCAGCGGCCCATTTACACAACCTGAAGGCACTATGCTAAGGCCAGAACGCGCACACTCAGGGGCGCATGCATGCCACACACAGAGCACAGCTGCCGGGGACAGTGCTGTTCGTATGGCACGTGTGGGCACATTCTGGCCTGAGCACAGTGCCTGCAGGTGGCATTTGCTGGCCATTGGATTGCCCCCTAGGTCTACAGATCCAGATCCAGAAAAACAAGGGCCCTATTTGAGGCTACCGGGAGGATATTATCAAAATGCTATTGAGAACCACTGATATAGCACGGTATTTCAACCAAAGCTAGAAGAAAGCTCACACCACCAACTGCTCTCAGGAAACTTCACTTAACTACTTTTTACACTTTATTTCTGAGATTTTGATACATCTAAATCTTAAGGGTGTGCACCAAGGACCCATGTCATTTTTGTAATTTTTGTTAACGTTATTAACGGAATTTCATTTTTCGGTATCTGTATCAATTTCGAGCGATAACAAAGATTTTGTTTTCAGTATAATTTCCATTGTGAGCTGCCACCAGTGGCATAAGTGTCAGTAGACACCTGCCCCAGACTTCTCAGAAGTTGAACTCCTTTCTCATTATAATGCAGTAGTAATAATAAGTGCACAATGACAATATAAAAAATTACTAATATGTATGTCTAACCTAAACCTACACCTAATAACCTATACTATATGCAATATATTCCTATATAAGTATCTATATCAATAAACTTCTATCTGCTATGTGTTCTAAGTATCTATCTATCCTATCCTATAATGCTAATATACATAATAACAAAGCCTAGTATCATCTATCTAATCTATCTATCTATCTATCTATCTATAAAGAGGGAGAGACAAACAGGGGAAGGGGAAAGGAAAAAACAATAGTGTATATCTATCTAATCTCTATCTATATTATCTATATCTGTAATCTATATCTGTCTGTCTGTCTGTAGTGTCTGGCTATGGACAGGGGAAGGGGAAAGGAAAAAACAATAGTGTATATCTATCTAATCTCTATCTATATTATCTATATCTGTAATCTATGGGTGTTTTCAGACATGATGCTAACCCCAGTTTAACCACACTTGAACATTTCTTATACATGTTTCAGAGCTGTATTGGTGCCTTATGCAGCCCTGCAACATGCATAAGAAATGTTTAAGTGTGGTTAAACTGGGGTTAGTGCCGTGTCTGAAAACACCCTATATATATCTATCTAATCTATATACCTAAACTTATATCTATCTATATATATGTACAGAGGAAGGTAAAAGGTAACATAAAGTGCATAAGGAAAGGTAAGGTATGACACTGAGGGCTTGGGAAGATTTAGTGCAAGCAGCACCAGAGTTCTGTAAATGCAACCTGGCACCAAGAGCTAACACAGAACAAGAGTCAAACAGCCTGGCCCTGCAACATAAAGGGTTTCAGTGCCCTCCCCAGAATCCCCATGATTGGTTCTGGGAGACAGGAGGCAGTGAGAAATCTCAGGGTGCCATGCAACTGCCTGGGACCTGCTTGCGCTGCTCATTGACCAGTAATTACATTCATCAGGTTCTTCCCCTCCCATCACAGACCCAGTGCAAGAGTTTTACACTGTTTCTGGCTCCGAAATATCTGCTCCCGCCTCCCCTCTTCACATTTCCCTCCCAAAAACATCTGCCAGGCAATAACAAAATCAATAATGACTTTCATTATCATTATTGATTTCATTATTATCTTCATTATCATTACTTCAATAACGATAATGAAAACAAAGACTTTTGTTATCATTATCAATATAACGAAACCAAAGTGCACACCTCTACTAAATCTGAACCCAACCCTTGCTCCGATTTGGCCTATGGTGTTATACCAGCAATCTGAACATGGTATATCTCCAGAATTCTAACCACCTTGAGCCTCTTCTATCTACGCCCTCATACCTGCATAAATACTACACCATACAGAGAAATTTCCTTCATTCTCTGGGTGATGAACTCTTCATTAAGCAGTTGTACAACAGTGATCCATAACATCACCTCTTACGTTAGTGCCACCGTATGGGCAAACTATGGCTCAGAAGTGAGATAACGCTCTTGGGTCACTTAAGTGTGACTCTCATCCTGGGCTGGTCCTAGGTCTCAGTCAGCCTTAATGGTCCTAAGCCTTATTTCATTGTACCTGAGTCTCAGCAGCTGAACTGCAGCTGCTTCTCAGAATTTTAGCAACCAGGACTGCAACCAGCCAATCACAAAGCAGGAGAGCAGTGAGACGCATGTGTTTGTGTGTATCTTTGGCTCTCGGCCATATGAAGATTTTGGGGTTTGAAACTTTGCCCACCCATGCTAGAGGACTTTGGATTGTCGTCATACAATATCATGGACTGCATTGTCCCTATTGGCACCAGTGAGGGGGAAATGGTGAGCATGGGTCCCTAGTCTTCCTATATAAAGTTTATCTAGTGTGCTCCAGTGAATAGCATGTTGGGTTTGTAAGTGAGAATGCTGAGTTTGAATTCTGGATACAGTCTTGGACAAGTTACTCCTCACATTCTCAGCTTTCCAGCTGTAAAAAAGGTTCTGGCATCAGGCAAGCCAGCCTTCTGGCTACAGTAGCCCTGATGGGAGCGACATTTGTCCCATTGTTCTTACCCTTCAATCCCATAACAGGACTTGCAAAGTTTTTTAAAGACTAGAGCTGAAATTAATACTATATTTTATATTCACAAATATTATTTGTCTAGCTATCTGAACATGCAGATATATACTCAAAGCTAAAATGAAATTAATTGATTCATTTCTTTAATTGTTTTGGTTGGGAAACTTAAATTATTTTAGTTAGGAAATTTGGTTATTTCACCAAATATTCAAACCAAAATAACGGAAGTAAATTAATATCTGAAACAAAAAGCAAAGTAGAAACAAATAGTTATTTGTATTCACTTCACCTGGATAGATCTTAGCAGGAAAATCTGTTGAACAGATTTGTTTTTCACATTATTTTTTTTCAGATCCACTCATGACCACAGAGATGAATAATTAGCAAACCCAAGATCCCCCGACTCTGTCCTTTGTGTATTCACATTTCCTGCATTAATAGTCAAGTATTAAGAAACAAAATCCATCTTCCAGTTGCCTCAAGATATTTTTTTTTAAAAAAGCTATTTGAACCATCCCCTAATGGAGATAATATTTTAAAATAAAATACTCTGTAAAGTTATCATTGCGGTTTTCCATGATAATACTTACTACTCAGAATACCCAAGGCCCTGCCGTAACTTAGTTCTAAAAAAGCATTAAACATAATTGCCTTTGACTACAAGTCACTTTACACTGAAGGATGACCCCTAATTTTATTCTGAGAGGTAAGCATACCTCCACCAACTGTAGTTGGTCCAATAAAAGATATCACTGTAATACTTTGTCTCTATAAGCTATATATAGCATTTCTGAGATATGACTACAGTGCATGAAGTCAGGCTGGGGGTGGGGGGGCAGGGAGGTCACATTCAGGACTTAATGCATCTAAACTTTAAAAAAAAAAATGTGGTTTAGAAATTAAGTCCAAAAAATCATTTTTTTGAGCAAATTACTGCAAAGGATGACATCCAATAAAGTACTTGACTGAAGTTTACTAGGAGCTAGCATGAGTTTGTCAAGAACAAGTCATGCCAAACTAATCTTATTTCCCTTTTTGATTGAGTTAGTAGTTTAGTAGATCATGGGAATTCCATGAACGTAGTATATCTTGATTTCAGCAAAGAATTTGACAATGGGTGATTTCAGACGTGAAGGGGTGCCTATTGGCCCCATCACGGAATAACCTTTTGATTCCCCACGGGAATCAGAATGGCCCATCAACAGACGAGCCAGCTGATTCTGGTGGGGAATTGGGGGAGGGGGCAGGGCTGCACGGCGCAATGTGCGGCCACACAGCCCTGCCCGCCCTCCGAGAGACAGGAGGGTGCAACGGCTGATTCTGTCCCGGGGTCTGGACCACGGCCTGGAATCGACGGCGGTAACAGATATTACCAGCCGCCGATTCCGGGCCGTGGTTCAATTAACCACGCTTTCGGAGATGGTGCCTGGACCATCCCCGAAAGCGTGGTTAATTTGCTCACTGCCAGTGGTTCACTGTGGTCAACATCTGGCGGCGAGCAAACACACGTTATGCGACCATCCGTCACCACAGGGGATTGTCTGTGGTTGACCGTGATTGCATAACGTCTGAAATTACCCAATGTCTCCCATGATATCCTTCTTACAAGCTGGTAAAATATGGGCTAGATGATACTAGTGTTAGGTGGATTTACAGCTGGTTGAAGAACTGTACCTAAAGAGTGCTCATAAATGGCTCCCCATCAATCTGGAGGGAGGTATCAAATGAGGTGCCTCGGGACTCGGTCCTGGGCCCTGTACTGTTCAACATCTTTATTAATGACTTGGATGAAGGAATAGAGGGGATGCTTATCAAATTTGCAGATGACACAAAACTGGACAGCTAACACCTTAGAAGAAAGAAACAGAAATTATCTTGACAGAATGGAAAGCTGGGTTAAAACTAACAAAACAAAATTCAACAGAGATAAATGTAAAGTTCTGCATTTAGGTAAGAAAAATCAAATGCACATGTACAGGATGGGTGATACCTGGCTTGGCAGAAGTACATGTGAAAACGATCTAGGGGTTGTAGTTGATCACAACCTGAACATGAGTCAGCAGTGTGATGCAGCCACTAAAAAGGCTAATGCAATTTACTTTAGGGTGCATTTACAGAAGCTTAGTGTCCAGGTCACAAGAAGTAATAGTTCCTCTCTATTCTGCACTGGTCAGACCTCATCTGGAGTACCGTGACCAGTTCTGGGCACCGCATTTTAAGAAAGACATTGACAAATTGGAACAGGTTCAGATAAAAGAGATAAAGATGGTCAGGGGTCTGGTAAATAAGTCCTATGAGGAAAGGTTGAGGGAGCTGGGTATGTTTAACCTGGAGAAGAGAAGACTAAGGGGAGACATGATAGCTGCCTTCAAATATCTGAAGGGCTGTCACAGAGAAGATGGAGCAGACCTGTTCTCTGTTGCTCCTGAGGGCAAGACTAGAACCAATGGGCTCAAATTACAAGAAAGCAGATTGCGGCTAAATATTGGGAAGAACTTCCTAATAGTAAGAGCTGTTTGACCATGGAACAGACTGCCTAGGGAGGTTGGGGTCTCTCCTCCGCTGGAGGTTTTCAAACAAAGCATAGACAGCTATCTGGCAGGGATGCTGTAGCTGTGGATTTCCTGCATTGAGCAGAGGATGGGACCTAGATGACCGCTGAGGTACCTTCCAACTCTAAGATTCTATTATTAAAGAGAATGGGATGATTTTTATGAAAACTAATGCCATCTGTCACAAGGCAAGATAAAGTATCAATAAGAAGATATCAACCCCATGTTTCAGGATATAAGACAATCTCTGAATTGGTAATTCTCACTTCCTCCAAAAGAGCATTGCTTAAATAGTTTGAGTCTGATCCAACAACATCCACAAAAGTTAGTATGAGTCTGTCCCTTTTCATATGGGTGTTCTAGCATGGGTGCTGCCTGTATGAATCCCGCGGGGGTGGGGGGTGCACCCTCACCACCATGCATCCCCATGCATGGAGGCACTGGAAAAAATGAAGGTACTACCATGCATGGGGATGCATGGTGGTGGGTGTGCACCCTGTCTGAATCCTCCCCCCACCCACTGCACATGGACCGCGGCGCACCCCACCACCACGCAGCCGCGGCCTATATTAAAAGGACCTCTGTTTTGATAGTTACTTCAGTGTGTTTCCATAGGTGTACTGCATGATTTGCTCCTGTATAGAGATCATTAGTCCTGCATTCCAAATTCACTAAACATCTTCTCTTTTATACCGTAGCTTGTAAACCAGCCTCTTGGAATGGGTAAGCTTCAGATCATAATCCTACTGCTTTTGCCTAGAAAGGCTGCAGTTCATCACGAATCTGAGAGCATACATTAGGCTTGATAAATAGAGCAAGACTCAGTAAACAACCCTGGAAAATGTACCATCAAATGGCAGGGAATAGACCAACTGATCTTAACATTGAGTCCAAGCACACAGCTGAAAGAAAGGGTAATGTGTGGAATGAGATTTCCATTCACTAATCTAAATGTAATTTTTGTTTTATTTCTTCAATAAGACTGGCTATAATGGAATTGAGTCAATATCTGTCTTAATATCTCGGTCAATACCTATAATAAGGTGCAAAATTAACCTTCTGCCTGGTTTTTCCCACCTCTAATCTTGCCATTGTTGTTTTATACTTCAGTAGGCTTTGAAATGAAAAAACATAGTGACATTACAATTACAAGCTTTTTCCTTTTGAACTTGGATCCCACATACACTGAAATTGAGCCCCATTATAATCATTAGGAATGTGCAAACAGAACGTGGTTTAGTTGCTCGGTTGTACGGTTGTTCAGGTTCGGGTTCGGTTGTTCAGTCCAGGACCCGATTTTGGATTCGGTCGTTTGGTTCGGTGGAGTTCGGTTCAGCCAAACATTTGGTGGGGAGGGGGCGATATTGGTATCAGTCTCGCGTGATCCTGTGATTGCATCGGAAACCAGAAATTCAAGTGTGTGCGGAGTTTGTGTGGAGAGAGAGCGTGTGTGTTGTGGCTGGCTGGCTGTGTGGTTTTGTTTGGTGTGGTTTGGCTGTGTTGGACTGTTGGTTTGGCTGTGTTGGTTTGACTGGTTGGTTGCAAGTTGGAGGGTGTTTTGTTTGGCTGTTTGTTGACTGTGTTGGGAGGGGGGAAATGAAGAGGTTTAGGAAGGTCAAGGTGGAGGAGGAAGAAGCTGCTGGAACTTCTGAGGTGGTAGAGGTCGGCTCCTCATCAGAGGAGCAAGAGGGCACAGGAGGTGCTGCCAGGTTTGTAAACTTTATTTTTACTTTGAGGACAAGAAGAATACTATCCTTTAGAGTGAGCTCACTGGCATTCGGGTGGGTGGGTGATGGGCAGTCAGGCACAAACAGTGGGCATCAGCAGGTGGCAGCNAGTCAGGCACGAACCAAAGGAAGCACCCACCCAAACACGTGCCAGCCATCCCTAGCACCCCAAGAAGGGCAGGATTTGCACGTGCCAGCAATGGTCTCCAGAGCTAGCACCCCAGGAAGGGCAAAATTTGAACGTGCCAGCAAGGGTCTCTCCATTTCCCATCCCTAGCACCCCAAGAAGGGCAGGATTTGCATGTGCCAGCCAGGGTCTCTCCATTTGCCATCCCTAGCATCCCAAGCTGGGAGGACTAGAGGCATCATCATAAATGCATGATATTATTTAGGTGTTGCTTATGTGTTTCAGAGAGGGTGATAATGCCGCCCCCACCGCTGGTGTCAGGCTCAGGACACCATCCAGGTCGAGGTCGCCACTGCCAGAAAGTGGGCACATGAGGTCCGATGTCTGGTGATGGTACGATAAGGCTAGAGGCGGATTCACCATCTGCAAGGTAAGGCGTGGGGTCTGGAACAACAGGGAATGGATTGCCCTATGACCTGTTAGGAAGTCCCCTGCAGAGAGAGATTGGCCACCCACCCACTTCTGGAGACAGAATGCAGGCAGGGCTTGACAGACCATTGGTGTGACACAGTATGGCACTTCTTATGTTCCTATCTTTTTATGTTCTTTAGATATGCGGCAAAAAAATTAAAAGGGGCAGCCAGGAGACCACATCGTGGCTCATCGCACATGTGGAGAACATCCACGGAGAGATGAGGCGCTGGGACTCCGACGTGGAGGAGCATAATCACCAGAAGAAAGGGGGGGAAGGCACGGCAGAAGCGCCGCCATCAAAGACCTTCCCCCTCCTCCAGCTCCGCTGAGGAGTCCCTCCAGGAGGAGTCGGAAGCGGCAAGGACTTTTCGGGCCCAAGTTGAGAGACCTACCCAGGAGTTTCTGGAGGCCCAGAAAAAATACATGGATGGGCTAAGGGTCCAAGCCTTACAATGGAGAACCGGCTGATGGGATGGTTCCAGGACCTCGAGGCACAGCAACGCGAGGTGGAGGCATACTCCGAGTACCTCCGCTCACAGATTGCTGATGTGGAACTATACCGCCAGTCGGTCTCCAAATGGCAGGAGTCCTTGGCGGAGGACCTCGACTATGCCTGGCGACACAGATTTCAGCTGAAGGAGGACTTGATGCTCGCCCCTCACTCCCATTTCCCTTTCCCTCACGTTCCACCACAGACCCCTAAGTTAGTTTCCTTTGTTTGTATGTCTGTTTTCTGTTTGATAAAGTTGAATGTTTGTAGTTAGTTTTAAAAGTTGTTATAAAAGTTAAATTGGTTACCTTACCATCTTTGTTTGACTGTTCAATCTTTTATCCCTCTGTCTGTGCTGCTTCTGGCAGGTGGCAGAATCTCATTCTATATACAGCTTGTCCGATCCCTACCTGACAGCAGCAGCAGATGTAGTGTTAGTGTATTAGCCCCAAGATGTGCCAGAAGCAGGGTCTAAACTTGCAGACAGCCCCCCAGGAGGGGCAAGGCTTGTGTCTGTGTGGGTGTGCCAGAGAGAAACAGAGAGAGGCTATTTGGCAGCGGGCAGGAGGCGGCGGGTGCTGGTGGTCAGAGGGGCTCTTTTAGCTGCTTCAGCGGGCATCCGAGAGTGGGTGCGGAGGACTAGGCTCGTGGGGGGCAGGCTGGCATGTGGGCACCGGGCTTCTGGATGCAGTGGAATGGAATGACAGCCCCCCATGACTGGAATGATGGTCCCAGAATCTCGTTGATGGTTCCTGGGATGGGCATGACTGCTTCAGGTACAGTGGAATAACAGCCTATGGGAGTTGAATGATGTCCCTAGAAATAGTGCTTGTTTGGGAACACTTCATTCAATCATGAAATAGGTGGTAGCAGGTACAGGAATGCACACGGGCAGGCAGGCACATATTATTATTATTATTATTATTAACAAACATTTATATAGCACCAGCAGTGTACCTGGCACTTTACAAAGTAATAAAATAGACACGGTCCCTGCC
>QEPC01014677.1:1441144-1483963 GCA_003113815.1 Sphenodon punctatus | reverse complement strand
CTGCCCCCCATGCCTGGAACTCCCTCCCTACCCACATCCGCCTTGCCCCCTCCCTCCGCTCCTTCAAATCCCTCCTCAAGACCCACTTTTTCCTCACCACCTTTCCCAATGCCTGCTAGTCGTTCCCCATATACTTAATGTCTGTCCTCCTCTGCAGACTGCTGCAACCAACCTGATTGTAACCAAGCCAAGCACACGCACCTGAGACTTCGCATCCGCCTGAATGTTTGTTTGTCTTCTCCCTTGTCTCTCCCACTGTTCCCTCTCCCTGTCTCTCCCTCCTTGTTTTTTAGATTGTAAGTCACAGGCAGGGACCGCATCTATTTCTATGTTCTGTACAGTGCCAGGTACATGACCGGCGCTATATAAATGTTTATAATAATAATAATAATAATTAATGGTGATTGGGCAGTCTAGCTGCTACTCCAAGCCTCTCCACACCTGGTGCTTGGAAGTCTCCTCAGCTGACCCCCGCTCCCTGTGCCTGCCTGTGTCAGGCAGTGGTCACATTTCTCCCACCCGAACTCATCCAAACTCATCTGAACGCGGCCGAACTGTTCGGGTCTTGTGGGGATTGGGTTCCTGAAGCTCATGTGGCTGGCTGCACCCTATGACTCTGTCCTCTATGCCCAGCACGACACCTCTTTAGGATACTAAAATAAAAATATTTAGCACCACACAAAAGAACTGCGTTAGCAAAGGAAGCAGCAAACGTGCATGGTAATTGGTTACTGTGCCTGGAGATCTATAAATGGCATAAAAGACAGATGTAGAGTCTATGAGGGGTCAGGGTTAGCACAATGATGGGTGTCTCAGCAATACCACAGACAGCATTTTATACTCCCAGATCAAGCACCACCAAAAGGGCAACCTCCTTATTTGCTCTAAATACAGCAGGAGGTAATTGCACATTTAATTCATTTCTGCAGCATTCTGTAATTTTGCAAATGCTAAAACGTTTTTGTTGACAGCTGCGCTATGCATTCCTTATACTATCTGTGTAAAATGAAAGTACATGGGAGTGAGCAAACGAGAGAAGATGTGTGGGGGATGGCAAGCTCTCGCCATGTAGCAGGAAAGAGTAAAAAAAAACAAATTCAAAAATAAAACAACAAAAATAATCCCAAACCCTTTATTCTGAAAATTTCTGAATTGTGTATTTAATCGCAAATCTCATGTCTGTTAAAACATCCCATAAAATGCAGGGTGTCCCATAATACAAGCAGCCCACATTGCCCACTTTATGGTTTTTAGGATCCCCAACCAAGGGTTAAACTGTGATTAGGATTACCATCCACTCTAGGTTTTAACCCATCAGCTCCCAACTCTGAGTGAACCACTGATTTCTCCAGGTTATCCTGTGGTATCTTAATAACCCTGAGAAATTGGGACTTCAAGGGATGGTGGGGGAAGCAAAGGCCACAGTGGAAAACTATGAGGCAAAAAGGCTCTTGATGTCACATGCTTCAAAAGGGGTGTGGTCACATTAGAAAGGGGTGGGAGAGTCCGTTGGTTCTGCTTCCTTCTGACATGGTCCACCCCCTTTGAGTCAAAGCTGAGGGAAGGTGTTCCCCTTGTGAAGCGCTGCGTGCTAGCAGTTCACACAGGAGAGAGTACCACAGAAGCAAATGGAACTCACACACATTAAAACAGCTACAGTGCTTGTTATCCTGCAGAGAACTGTCCTGTTAATATAGCTCTTTCTAGTTTGTTGCTATGTATTCTGAATGGTTAGCTACTGATATTTTCTGGGAAATTTACCCAAATGTAGTGAAATGCAAATTTAAAAGAAAAAAGTATTTATTTTCAAGCCTGGAATATGCATTTACTGAGCATCATTTTTATTTCAGAAACAAAGTCACTGTAATATAAGCATGCCTATATATCCAATCCCAATCCAATCCAATTTTAATTTATATCCCGCACTCTCTTATCAACAGATAACTTGAGACGGCTTACAACAAGCAAAATAATACAATAATACATCATCATAAATTCAATTCAACTATAGCAATTCCCAATCACAACTCCCAACCCTAACCCTTCCATAAATCATACAATATGCCCTCCATCCATCTAGCAGTCTCCCAACACCTACACGCAAGTAGTGTTAGCCATCCTGCCAAATATCTTCCACCTCCACCCTGCTGCCACCAGGGAGAAGCCCTCCTTTACTCCTCCCCCTTGCTCTCACCAAGGGCGGGGGGGTCTCTTCCCGGGCAATAAACATATACCCCTCTTCCTCCATCCAGATACTAATCACACCGTCTAGGGGTGTAAATTATGTTTTCTCCAAATATTTGTTTTACGGAAATCCATTCCTTTTCCAAATACAGAGCAACAGGACACACTCCTCCACCTATCAATTTGGGGGATGGGAAAAAAGCTGCAGTTCAAGTTTTCTACCAGGAACTTACAGGAAGTCCCACTGTTCAGTATGGTCTCCACCACTCAGGTGGCAGTGGGTTCTGGGAATAGATGTTCTGTGTGGGTGGAGACTGGGCCAATTTCAGATGGAAAAGACTGCTGCAGATTACTGTGGATAAATACAATCCAAGTAGATACAGTTCAGCATGCTGTACAGTGGTAATTGGACATCCAAGGGATGCTCCTGTTCTCTGCAAATAACAATAATTATTTTTATTTTTATATCATTCCCCCCTGCCATGGAACTCGAAACGCTTCACAAAGAACAATTTAACAAAACTTTTTAATCCTCACAATAACCCTGTGGGGTAGGTTAGGCAGAGAATCTATTGTGACTGGCTCAGTGAGTTTTTGACTAAGGAAAGACTTGAACTGGGGCCCCCAGCAAGGTCCAAATGCCTTGCTTCCGGGCTTCGGAAGAGGACACGGTTCCTGGAGAGGCTTGCTAGCCTGAAGGAAGGATACGAGAACCTGAATGAGAAGACCCTGAGGAGTGAGTTGAAGGTAACTAGCCTGGGACTGTGTTTGGCTAGACCGATGTTATATGTTTGACTGTGAGTTGGAGTTAAAGACTGGCCAGAGGCTTGGTGCCTGGCCTATGAACTGGAATATAAATAAACTGTGTCAAGCTGAAACCAAAGAGTGAAACTCTTCCTTGGGCCTAATCCAGCAAACACTCACCCATGGTGAAAGTGGGACCTGCTACACATACATACCAGCCAGTCTTCAGGCAGAAACTCACTTCTCAGCTGATTGGGTAATCCATCAAGGAAAGGCACAAGTGGCTTGCTGACAGTAGGACATTTTGCCAGGAAGGACAATGATCCTGTACAACCTAGTACAGGACAAATGCCAACCGGTTTCGTGTTTGACTCCGATAAGCACTTCATCTTTACTATCCAGATACTCTACATTGGTAGAACTAAGTCTGAAAAAAACCCGCAAGAAGAGGCTCGCTTATGGGATTTTAGTACAGATAAATGAGGCACTCTACCATATTATACAGAAAATGTGCTTCATACAGCTTGGAAGGCACAGACATAAATGCCCAGTGAAGTCATGGAAACTCTCTCATTGATCTCATAAGCCCTTAGGTGACAAGAGCAAATCTGGTTAGTATAGAGTTGAAATGAATACCCATGGCAAACATATTCATACAATGGTTAGGAGATATCTCTAGACAAGAGGACGTGGTAGCCATTAGACTTTCTAGAATAGCACCCTCCTATGTGCATTGGTTTCCAGAAATAGGTTCGGCAGGTTATCTGGGGCTAGAAATTAAAAACAGCACTAAGTAGGCTCCATTGTGAACAGATGCCCTCTGCCATTTTAGCCGGGAGACGCTATGGTATTAATAGGGATAAAAGGAACTCTACTTGCTCCTTGGATGGGATGGAGGATATTTTACATTATGTCATGTTCTGCTCTTATTTTATTGAAATAAGGGAAGACTTGATCGTCCCCCTATGGACCAACCTCCCCTTTCTGGATTCCTGGGAAAGGATTATCTGGCTTTTTCAGACTAATACACCTAGTATAATTAGCCATCTGGCATTATTTGCTTTTAAGGCAGAATAAATAAGGGTTATCATGCCTAAATCCAACTGTGATCTGGAGTATGTTTAATTATGTTCAGGGGATTGGTTGGTCTGCCATTGTTCTGGAGAAGAGCAAGACTACTTGCCCTTATGTCCCTATGCACTTGTATAATAATATTAATATTTATTAACAGCTTAAGCCAAAAAGAGAATTACGAAATAAAAATACAATAGACAATATATGTATGAATAAAATTCACATAATTATGCAGTCTTTTCTCCTGTACAGAGCAGTAAGGCAGACAATTACGCCCCTGAACAAGGTCTTTGCTCCTACTCAGACCTGTAAAGCAGACAAGTCACACGCCTGAACCAGGACCTTACTCCTACTAAATACAGTTAACATCTTATACAAGGTCTTAGCTCCTATGCGGAGCTGTAAGTCAGACAATTACACCCCTGAACAAAAATCTTTACTCCTAGCTGAAGTCGTAAAACAATCACTTCACACCCCTGAGTCTAGGCCTAGCTCCCAATCGGAGTACTTTATTCCCACTTTGGCTTCAGTTGGGAGATTTATAAAGTAAAACAAAATATACAGTGTATAGAAACACATAAACTATTGTCAGACACTTAATAAGATTATATAGTTCTTTGTCACTGGTTACAGGCCGCGATCACGTAACATGCCAAGTCATGTAACACCTTTGTAGAGTCATTCTGTAAAATCCATAAAGTTTTCTCTAAATTTGTAACGGCTCTGAGCTTTTTGGTATGGGGGGGTGTCAAATATTTCTCTCGCTGCTCTATCATCTTCTCACTAGACTACAGAAAATGCACAAGGTCATCTATTCCACCTACTGAGCAATGGCAGAGTCTTAGATCATAGGGAATCGTCTGCCAAACTCCTTTTTGAGCATACGTCCCTACCTGGTTAAACCTTGGTTTAGTGAGGATTTCCCTATGTGGAAAATAGCATATTAGGGCAAGGTAATAAAGAAGATTTGGCCTTTTCTAAACTATGTACTTGTAAGTATGTTTAATTATGTTCAAGGGAATGGTATGGTCGTACCATTGCTCTGGAGAAGAGCAAGACCACTTGCACTGATGTCCTTATGTATTTGTGTGTATGTTTAATTATGTTCAGGGGATTGGTATGGTTGTGCCATTGCTCCAGAGAAAAAGCAAGACCACTTGCCCTTATGTCCTTGTATGAATTTTTAAATATTTGTTCACTTGTTGTATAATCGTCCTTGGCCAGGGCGACAGCCAGTGCCTTAATCATCATCATCATCATCATCAAAAATTATACCAGTGTGTACATGTGACAATTACAGGAATTATGACTTGAAACAAATATTTGGTATCAAATCAGTTAATAGCATGTGTCTTAACCCACATGTAAATAAAGTCTTGGAAATTCCATACTATAAGGTATTGGTGGTTCAAAATACGAACCATAGTAAATATAGAGTATTCAGTTTGAGAGAGTTAATCCTGCCAATTAGTTGGTCTTTGAATGTTCCAGTGATGGGTGCTATCTTAACTCTAACATGGCTTTCTTGAAACAGCCATTTTACCTGTAGAAAGAGTGACTACCGTAATTCCATAGCCGAGTCCATTACAACAGAACTACACCAGCATAAAACTGGAACAGCAGTGATAAATCAAGCCCTTTATGGTCATAGATGCCTGAGACGCTTTTGACTTAATTTATTATGACTGCTACTGAGTGTTAGCCAAGGAAGACAACCCTTGGGAAATAAGAGAGATGAGCATGTAATCTTCTGTGGCTTACATCAAAAGATTTCACAGCACTGTCATAAATGCTGTAGATCTGAAATGAGATACATATTCAGGATGTGCCAATTAGTGCAGAACAACCAAAGCAATGAAAAGGAAGACTTCCCAGAATCACTAGCATACTCAGTGGCTGCACTCTTTCAGCCACGGAAGAGTCTGTGGTAAAATGGGATATACATATCCTCATCAAGACAAAACACATGCCATCACTATGTATGCGACAACATCATCACATGCCAATGTTCCAGGAGAAATGCACAGAGTTATAACAACATCCAGTATCTATTTCAGCTAGATGCTAACAGCCCACACTTGGAAGCTTTATATTGTCAGTGAGGAAATGATATCAAACCAGTCTTGTCAAAACTGAGCTATCTGGTTATCTCTCCTGTATTTCAGAGAAAGTTTTTACCCTTTTGCAGCTCCATTGTTTTCATTATTCAGCTTAGACTGCCAGCCCCTTGCGGCAGGGAACTTTACTTTTTTTCTGTGCTATGCAAACCCTTCCACTATTGAAACAATTATTCTCTAGTCAGTACTCCTAGTTTTTGTCACAAATACCTATGGCTGAAAACATTTCATATATATTCTTATTATTATTGTTCCTGTAATCTTTTTTTTTTTTAAAATGTATTTGATAGTAAACATACCATAACATTGTTCTTGGAAACCTCAGATTTGTTTCAAGCTAAAGGAAGTTGTTGTAAGTTGTACCTGTTTATTCATTATCCCCACTCTCCATATTAATTCAAGAGGGTCTTGCTTTCCATAATGTGTGATTGTTCTGTCCGGAACAATCAGGTTCCTCTAAATCTCCCTATTATTTTTCCTTACAGAAATACAGCATAAATACCATAAGACTTGCAGCATGTTTATCTACTGAGAACACAATGGGTGTTTTTACACACACATTTCTCCTGCATGTTTGCTGTTACATCCTGAACTTTCTGTGTGTCTAAATCACTCACTCAGCACTTGTGCACATTAAATCTCATCTGCCATTTAGNGGATCTTTGAACTTCTGCGTAGAACTTCTCCCAGAAGGATAGGTCCCATGACTTCTTAAATTTCCTCAAGAGTCTTTTATGTGGGACCTTATCAAATGCTTTCTTGAAATCCAGGTACACTACATCTACCAAGCCTCCTTGTCCACATGCTTATTTACATCCTCAAAGAATTCCAACAGATTAGTAAGGCATGAATTACCTTTGCTAAATCCATGTTTACTCTTCCCCGTTAAGCCATGTTTATCAACATGCCCAGCAATTCTGTTCTTCATGATAGTTTCCATCATTTTGCCCAGCACAGACATCAAGCTTACCAGTCTGTAGCTTCCAGGATCATCTCTGGATCCCTTTTTAAATATCGGAGTTACATTTACCACCCTCCAGTCCTCAGGTACAGTGGCAGATTTTAGTGATAGGTTACAAATTACTAACAGTAGGTTTGCAATTTCATATCTGAGTTCCTTCACAACCTCTCTAAAAAGAGAGGCTTGACAAGCTTTCATCTTAGAGAAGAGAAGACTGAGAGGACATGATAGAGGTTTATAAAATCTTGAGTGGTGTGGAATGAGTAGATAGGGAACTTAGTCCCCAGCACTGTGTACTCCTAGTTTGGATTATTTTTCCCTATGTGCCTCACTTTGCACTTGTGCACATTAAATCTCATCTGCCATTTAGATGCCCAGGCACCCAGTCTCGTAAGATCCTGTTGAGTTCTTCACAGTATGCTCGTGTTTTAATTGTTCCGCCAGACTTTCGGTAAGGGAGATGGGTGGGGTTTTTGGGGGGGTTAGGTTGGGAGGGGGTTGATTATTTCTACATCCCCCATTATAGTTTTAGAGACTTTCCTCCTGTCAGTGAATGGAAACATCAACATGCATGTACCTACACCTACTTATGAAAACCTATCTAAAGAAGAAAGGATCACCTTAACTACTCTCCAATTAAGAAGGGACATTATTATCAAACCTGCTGACAAAGGTGGAGCTTTGATACTATTTAATACCCTGTATCTTTGTGAATAAGTCCCTTATCTGTAAACCCTTGGATGGTTTTGGAGATGTGGTCATTAAGATCTGATGTGATGTCCTTTTCGAGGGGTTTGTAAGTGCTAAGGTCATTAAGTTGTTTTAAGCCTTCTGAAATGTAGGCTGTATTCTCACCTGTGGCGGCAATGGCAGCAGCGGGAGGGGCGAGGGAAGATGTGGCAGCCCAGAGGAGCCAGTCGACGGGAAAGGAGCCGGTGCTAACGGGAATCTGCCACAGCTTCTCTCACGCATGTCAGGGCAGGATTTTGCGTCGGCTGACTCCTCTGGGCTGCCGCATCTTCCCTCACCCCTCCCGCTGCCGCAGGTGAGAATACAGCCTACATTTCAGAAGGCTTAAAACAACTTAATGACCTTAGCACTTACAAACCCCTCAAGAAGGACATCACATCAGATATTAATGACCACATCTCCAAAACCATCCAAGGGTTTACAGATAAGGGACTTATTCACAAAGATACAGGCTCACTTCTCATCAATCCTAACCCCACTCCTGGAACATTTTACATGTTGCTTAAAATCCACAAACCTAATAACCCAGGATGCCCCATTGTCTCAGGCAACAATACAGCTACAGAAAGAATCTCTCTGTATATCGATTCACACCTACAAAATCTGGTCCAAAACCTTCCATCTTTTGTTGACTCACCCTGGAAAAAGATACGGACACATTTGTGGGATCGAACAGCTGTACTCTATTCATTTTAATTCCATAAAAAGGGGGAAGGGGTAACCCTCCCGCTTCCCCCTTTGAACTGGGGTCCTACCTTCCCTAACTGTTTTCTACCCCAATCCCACAGGAGGTTCCCGACCCTACCCAACATGCCTATGGCCATCCAGCCCTCGTCCTTATATTAACTCTAAGGGAAACCTCCTGTGGTCTAACTCCCCAAACTTGTAACTCATGCCCTGCCCTGCTGGCCGGGTTTCCCCGGGCTGGGGCGGGTTGTTCGTACCTATACCCCTTTGGGGTTAAACAAGGGTGAGGGCACTGTGACCTACTGCTTGGCACATGGTCCACCCAGCGGGTCCAGCCGTTCACCTCTCACCCTTGGGCTGACCATGCCATTGGGCCACTCTGTGTGGCTATGCCTGGCCTGCCCATCTCTTAGGGAGATGTTTTCTAACCATCCTATGCTAATTTGTATAATGTTTAAACCATTCACTTTAATCTAGCCCCCTGCCAAGAGTGCAACTTTTCAGGCCTACCACCCGCAAATTGCTCCATCGCCCTACAACCAAATCAGCAGAACACTCCGGGAAAGGCAAAAAATCCCTCACCCTTTGTGTGCCAATTAGACTTGGGGAAAATTCCTTTCCGGTCCTAATTGGCGACCAGCTTGTCTCGGAGTGTTGCCATAAAAGGGGCAGGTGGGTGGGTGCACGTCTTTCCCCGCTCGCCACTTCAAACGCACTGGGGCGACAGGCGGGGAATCCTAAGATGGTGCCCGAGACTGCCAGGTCTCGTGGGAGTCCCGGGCACTTCTACTAGTTGCTAGGCAACTGCTCGGCCCCCAGTTTGTTTTGCGCCACCTCGGCGCTCTTCTTGTCCTCGCCTTCTTCCTCCCCAAAAGGGGGGGGAGGCGCCGCCAAAACCCCACCGCCGCCAGCGCGGAGGGGGTGATATTAAAGACACTAATGATTTTCTACAGAAGACTGAAGTCTTGAATAAACAATACCAATTAAATTCCAACACTATATTGGTTACATTTGATGTTACCATCACTATATACCAACATATCACATAATGATGGTATCCAGTCTTTGAACAATTGCCTCAACAACAGAATTTCTAAGGAACCACTTACAGAGGTGATTACTGAACTAACCAAACTGGTTCTTACTTGCAACAACTTCACCTTTGACCAGGAACACTACTTGCAACTACAAGGCACAGCCATGGGAACACGTATGACACCTTCATATGCCAATTTATTCATGGGGAACCTGGAACAAACTAAACTATCCTCAAGAATACTAAACACAAACCCCTAGTTTGGTGGCGATTTAGTGATGATATTTTTGTTATCTGGACCAGTGGCAAGAATAACTTAGACCGCTTTAAAGATGAGATCAACTCTGCTCATCCTAATATGAAATTCACATGCAATAACACTATAGAAAACTCTCACATTCCTTTTTTGGATGTTTTGCTCACTATTTACCAACACAAAATTGTCACTGTCTATACAGTAAACCAATGGATGCCCATGTATATATAGAATGGAATTCATGCCATTCCAAACATGTAAAGAAGAATATCGTCTACAGCTTAGCCCTGAGAATTAAACGTATCTGTAATAACAACACCAATTACTTCAAAAGAATTAACGAGCTCAAACAACTCCTCCTTTTTAGGAGATATCCTCCACCTGTTATTGATCACAACATCTACCGAGCATCTATTCTCACAAGGGACTCGCTCCTCCAAAAACCGTTGAGTGAAAACACTAAACACTCATCCTTTTTGTGGTTGACTTCCACACAGCATCCCCTAATTTTCATCTGGCTATTAAGGAAAGCTATCCTTTGGTTGCCAACTCACCACGTCTGGCTACATCTATTAACAAACCCCCTCTCATCGCCTTCCATCAACTTCCCAACTTATGCAAATTGCTAGTAAGAGTCCAAATGAATAGGGATGGGCGAACAGATCGCGGTTCGGGTTCGGCTGTTCAGTTTGGCTGCGTTCGGTTCATCCATTCAGTTCGTCTGTTCGGTTAGTTCACCGGGTTCGGGTCCGGCCGTTCGGTTCGGCAGTTCTGTTCGGCCGTTCAGTTCGGCCGTTCAGTTCGGCCGTTCAGTTCGGCCGTTCAGGAAATGTTATGGGTGGGTTTTTTTGTTTTTATATGGGTTTTTGTTTTTTTATTGGGTTTTATATGGTTTTCTTTTGTTTTTTATTTGGTTTTTTTGTTTTTATATGGGATTTTTTATTTATTCTTTTTAGCTAATATTATATCTATCTATCTACACTAAATCTAACTCCATTAACTATTCTAAATGCTATGAACTAAATGGATTATCTAATAAGTACACAGGCCTACTCCTACAAACACTAAAACTAAATCACTAACGCTATCTCTATCACTAAGCTAGCTCCTACAACTACTATCCCTAACCTATCTATCTATCTCTCTATATCTATATCTCTCTATCTCTCTCTATATGGGATGGGGGGGAATCACAAACACAAGGTTTCAGTTTAAGGTTTAAGTTTCATTTCAGTACAAAACTGAAATGAAACTTAAAGCAATCTAATAATCCTACTCAACGCCTGCTGTTCAGGAACAGTGACTAGCTCAGAAGGTGTTGGGAAGGGGGGAGGCAGATAGTTTCATTTCTTGCAAGCCTCTCCACCCCTGGTGCCTGGAAGTCTGCTCCTCAGTGACTAGTACTACCCCTCCCTGTCACCTTACAGTGAACCTTTTTTTGCCACCCGAACTCACCCGAACGCGATCCGAACTGACCGAACTGTTCGGCCATTTCGCCGTTCTGTTCTGTTCGGTATGTTCGTGTTCAGGTTCGGGTTTGCATTCAGTCGTCCGAACAGGCCGAGTTCGAGCTGAACTCCGAACTTCCGAACCGCGTTCGCCCATTCCTACAAATTAAACCACCTATCTGCAATCCAGGATCACACCGTTGTAATTCCAGTCGGTGCATCACCTGCACGTACATGAGAAAGACTGCAACCTTTAAAAGCAGTGTAATCGGCAAAACCTACTTTATTAAACAGAACATCACCTGTAAATCCAACTATCTCATATATGTTATTGAATGCAAACGCCCTGGATGCCACATTCAGTATGTTGGAAAGACAACTACTGATCTTCGCACACATTTTAGAAACCACAAATCGGCTATCACCACAAAGAAGCTAGAACAACCTGTTTCTAAACATTTTAACTCTGATAGCCACAGCCTTTCGGACTGTGGATTCCCCATAGAGAATCCACCAATACAATGGTCACTAGAAGAAAGGGAGAACTTTTGGCTATACAGACTTTGTACCCTTACACCCCAAGGCCTCAGCCTAAAAATCAACACCTAAGATTTTCCTAATCTTTAGTAATTCTCCCCTCCCTTTCAGCATCACCTGCCTTGGAATTCTTCTTCCCTCAACACTCTACACTCTGTTACCCGCGGGGCAACTGCAAGTCCCCTCCAATGCAACTCTCCAAGCCCACACAACCCACAGCCCAGGGAATGGAGCAGGATCCTGATCAAGCACCGCCCAGTTGTATTGTGCACCTGGCAGCCCTATTTTCTGTTGCCATTGATAGGGGAAATATTTTTCCCCAAGCTTACTCTCATTTATCTTTTGGTTATTTTTTAAAAAGCCTCCCAGAGCATTCTACAGCCTTTAAATAGGGAGATGATGCCTTCAGTACTGATCTCCCAAGACATCTCTCCTAAGGGAGAGTGGGGAGGTATTGCAGTGACTTGGCTTCCGGGACATGAATGACAGAGGAGGAGAGAGCATACTGTGGTGCAGTTCTGCCCCTGCCACCTCTGATTGTCCCTTGGACCCAGGGGGATGTGACCAAGGATACCCATCCCTAGGGAGTGTGAAACCCCCAGCACTGAGCCACCCAGCCTCTTTCATCTCAGCACAACTTGCCTACCCACTTGTTTCGGGCTTTACAGCTTCGTGTTACCTATTTCCCCTCCCCACACTTCTGGTTACCTCCATAATAACCTGATATTAAATAAATGATATAGGTTTTACCCATCTTGGGTTCTAGGGGGTCAATCAACCCGGGGGTTGAATCATCTTCCACCCACTGTGACCTTTTTGCGGATTATTTTGCAGATAAAATCGTTCATATTCACCAAGACCTTGATGCCCCACTTAATGCAGTGAAGGAGGTATAGGGTGTAGAAGCCCTGGCTTGTCCGATTTTGTGGGATCACTTTCAGTCAGTGACGCCCGCTGACGTGGTGAGGGTGCTTGGGGCTGTTCGAGCCACATCTTGTGAAATAGATCTGTGCCCATCCTGGTTGGTTAAGAGCCAGGAGACATTGGGGCCGTTGCTGGCCGGAGTGGTCAACGTCTCCCTATGGGAAGGCAGAGTGCCGAGCTGTCTCAGAGGCAGTGGTATGGCCTCTGCTCAATAAACCATCGCTTGATGCTGACTCCCCTGCCAGCTATTGGCATGTCTCTAACCTACCCTTTTTAGGGAAGGTTATTGAACAGGTAGTGGCTCAGCAGCTCCAGGGGCATCTTGACCATGTTGGTTATCTTGATCCTTCGCAGTCTGGCTTCCATCCGGGTTATGGCACTGAGACAGCACTTGTGGCCTTGGTGGATTAACTTCACTGAGAAAAGGACCAGGGTCGATCGACCCTATTGGTCCTATTAGATCTGTCAGCAGAATTTGATACCGTTGACCACAGGATGTGGTTAACGCGCCTGAGGGACAGTGCGGAGGTGGACGGGATCGTTCTTGAATAGTTCTGCTCATTCCTGACCAGAAGAATTCAGCAGGTGGTACACGGTGATTGTTTTTCATCTTACCAAGACCTCCCATGTGGGGTCCCACAGGGTTCAGTTTTGTCCCCTCTCCTGCTCAATGTGTACATGCAGCCGCTCAGCGAGGTGATCAGAGAGTTTGGGGTGAGGTGTCATCAGTATGCGGATGACACCCAGCTGTATCTCTCATTTTCAACTGATCCAGGTCCGGCTGTCTTGGTGCTTATCTGGTGTTTGGCAGCTGTGGGGGACTGGATGAGGGCTAACCGACTGTGATTGAATCCTGACAAGACAGAGGTGATGCTAGTGGGTAGGTTGGCAGAGTTGACAGTCCCATCGATTGATGGAATCTGCCCTCTGCTGATGTCCCAGGTACGGAACCTGGCGATGCTCCTCGATGCACAGCTCCGCCTGGATTTCCAGCTCGATGCTGTGACGAGGAGTGCCTTCTGCCAGTTACATCTGGTGCGGTAGCTCCGGCCACTGGTTTTGGCTCTGGACCTGGCCACGATCATCCATGCTTTTATTACCTCTTGGTTAGACTACTGCAACACACTCTACGTGGGGCTACCTATGGTGACGACTCGAAAGCTGAAGCTTGTGCAGAGTGCGGTGGCCCGGCACCTAGTGGACTTGGGCCACCGGGAGCACATTACACCAGTGTTGCCAATAGTCTTCTGGGCCTGATTCAAAGTGTTGGTTTTAACCTATAAAGCCTTACACGGCCTGGGCCCTGCTTATTTGTGAGACCACCTCACCCCCCGGGTCCTAGATTGACCCCTGCGGTCATCTGGGGGCACCTTGTTTGAGGTCCCCTGGGTTTCCCGGGGGGCCACACAGAACAGGGAATTCTCTGTGGCCATGCCACACCTCGAACTTCCTCCCTGTATGGGCACATTTGGCCCCAGACCTTCCAGCCTTCTGTAGGAACTGCAAAACCTGGCTGTTCCATCAGGCATTTGGCGAGGAAGAGGGGTAGGTTTGGGTGGAGTTAGGGAGGGTGGCGGGGGGTGTTGTTTTACAGTGTTTCAAATTGTTTTTATATTATATTTATATTTGTGGTGTTGTTAGTCACTCTGGGTCGCCTGTGGCAGGAAGAGCAGGATAAAAATTTTGAAAAATAAAATAAATAAATAGTTCCCCGGGTGCCATGAGCCCAGATGGAGCAGGCTCCTACTCCATCCCTGGGCTGCAGGGTGTGTGGGCTTGGGGGTTGCATTGGAGGGGGTGCACAGTTGCCCCAGGCGACTTGCTGTGCGTGTGGGGTGCATGAGCGTGTGCATTCACTGCTTATGGCGCAAGTGCAGACCGGCGTAAGTGGCCCGTAGGATTGCACCCTCTGTGTATGCAAGGTAAAGGGAGGAACATATTAAATTTACTTTCAATGAGTTTGTTCTTAATGTGCATACACAGCACTTTCCTTCCTCCCTCTTCTTCTGTTCTCTCTCTAGACTCCTATTATCTGTATCTCAGTATATCAGTCTAGCATTGGGCTCCCTCATGCAGACAAATTCATGTAATTAAAATAATCATAATCAGAAACTTAATGAGATCAGGAGGTAGTGACCCCAAGACAGGCACAATACTGATAGCCTGTGCTGGATGGAGGCATATGTGCATCACTTCTAATGACTAGGCTAATGAAGCTACTCCTTTAGCTCACTGTGTAAAAAAGCCTACAGTCTGGAAGCCAAAACCTTTGAGCTATAGTTCCTATGCTGCATGCACACAACAGTCTGACCACAGTGGTTATAAGTAGAACATAAGTATAAGTTTATAGCACTTTGTTGGATTTAAGGGGACAATTTCACACACTGAATGCCAGGATGGGGTTTTAAGGTTCATTCATAGAAAAATCTTAGACTGGGTAGGGAGTCGGGACACCGATCTCTACTCTTTCTTCCTGACCACCACCCTCCAGTGGAGGCAGCCAATAGGAGTGCAGTCTGCCCGCTTCCTCCATGGTGGAGTGTTGTGGTGTGTGAAAAGGCCGATCAACCCCACACTACAGGCTGTGCTCTGTGTTGGTTTCCCCTGATAGGGAATGTTATCCTAACTGGCCCTAACAGTTGTGTGAAGCCTTTACCACTTCCATTGTTCCTTATTCTCTGCCACGTGATGGAAAGAGTTTGCTTGAAAGGATCTGATCCTAGCAAGTAACAATGGTACAATTTGACTAACCCTTACCCAAAGCAAGCTCCAGTCTGCAGTACATTTCCTATTTATCACCTCCCACCTCTGAGTGACCTCCCTGAGCAGTCACAGAGTCCTGGAGCAGGGACTCCCTCCTCTGCTCCATGTTGCATTGTATGCAGGGATATTAAGCTTATTAGAGAAATTTGCAGTTCCCAGAGGTGGCACTTCTATACAGCCATATGGAATACATGGCTGTACAGCTTCCCTACTAAAGCTGTGGCTGCTGCATGGAATTGTAATGTATTGCTGGTTATAGGCAACTCCAGCTTAGAATCAGGAGTGCACATGCTGGACTCCATTACAAGTGCAATCTGTATTACATCAGCATTCAAGGTAAAACATAGTTATCAGCCCACAAAAGAAGATTTAAATTAGGCAACTGCCTAAGGAACTAGTCTACAGATTCACATAAGCAGATTTACCAGTCTGCTTCAATCCATCACAGAAAGCTGTACGGGAGGGGCTGGGCTGGGAGCAGTCTAGCAGGAGTTGTTCTGCCTCAGCCTTGAGCTTCACTGAGCATGTCTGAGGTGAAATGCTGGTTGCCCAAGTGGCACATGCGCTGTTCAGTTTAGGGGCAGAGTTACAGGTGGGGCTGTAATCTCTCAAATTGGGTTCCTTTGAAGGAATCCAGCCAATGAGAGTAATCTTGGGGCAAAATTAATATTGTCCGTATCAACGGCAACAGAGAATAGGGCTGCCAGGGGTGGGACGCACTTTGTACCTGCCTGAGCCTGCTCCAAGTGGCCATTAGCATAGGGGAGCCCAGAGTCAGCATATTGCAGGCAAGCAGGCAGGCAGGCAGCTTGCTTGCTTTCCAGTGAGGAAGCTCTCCTGGGGAGATATGGCACAGGGATCTTTGCTGCAGCACAGCATCAGAGGTGAGTCAATGTGTTTGTGGATGGATGTTGGCAACGGGGCTGAGAACTGGAGGAGAGGGGAGGGTGCTGATGTGCACTGCACACTGCTTTGTGAGTTGATAATGGGCAGGGAGGGTGTTCAGATTGTACCCACAAAGCTAGTATTTTTAAAGTGCAAGTTTGTTTTTTGAATCTCAACTACAGGAGTTTCCAGGTCTAAACTCCGTGTTTCCGGTTGCGGCATAGAGTCTGGTTACGCACCTATGCCATTGCACTGTGGACAGCAAAGAAGGTTTTCTTTGCTGCCCTCATTGCGTCCACTAAGTCCCGCCTGGTTGAGCTGTTCCGGGTGGTGAGGGGGCTGGTCACGGTCAGTCCAACCGACCTCCGCCTGGACGTAGAACCATCAAATGCTCGCTGTGAATTGTTTGCTGATTTTTTTGCAGATAAAATTGCTCTAATTCACCATGGTTTTGATGTGACTTTTTCAGCAAGGAACAGGTCTGAGGCAGTAACCCATCCCATAAAACCCATCCCATAAAGAAGGGACTTCCCTTCTTGTCCTGTTTTATGGGATGGGTTTCAGGCGGTGTTGCCCTCAGATGCGGGGGATGCTCTTGGGACTGTTTGAGCGACCTATTGTGAACTAAATCCATGCCTGTCCTGGCTGGTTAAGGCTATCCGGGAGACATTGGTGCCATTGCTGGTGGGGATAGTCAATGCCTGCCTTGGGGAGGGCGGGGTGCTGGGCTATCTCAAGGAGGCGGTGGTGCAGCCCCTGTTCAAGAAACCATCTTTGGACGTTGACGCCCTTGCCAGTTATCAGCCAGTCTCTAACCTTCCCTTTTTAGGGAAGGTTATTGAATGGGTGGTGGCTCAGCAGCTTCAGGGGCATTTGGACCGGGTTAACTTTCTCAATCCCTTGCAGTCAGGCTTTCATCCGGGTTATGGCACAGAGACTGTGCTTGTGGCCTTGGCCGACAACCTCTCCCGTGAGTTGAACCGGGGTCGTTTGTCCCTGCTGATCCTATTAGATCTCTCGGCTACATTTGATACCGTTGATCATGAGTTGTTGGTGACTCAGCTGCGGGACTGGGCAGGGATTGACGGGACTGTTCTTGAATAGTTCTGCTCTTTCCTGGCCGGGATAACCCAGCGTGTGGTGCTAGGGGAGTTTTCATCTTTTCCCCTGGGGCCTCACGTATGGAGTACCACATGGGTTCCATCTTATTCCCTCTCTTGTTTAGGGTAAGAGGGGTTGGAGGTTTCATATTTTTAATTGAATCATTTTTTTATGTTAATGCTTTAAAATGTTTTAAATATGCCGTGAGCCGCCTCGATATGCCTAAGGTAGGAGAGGGCGGCATATACATTTTAAACATAAATCAATAAATATAAATATAGTAAAGTAAAGTAAATTTTATTTTGACATCATCATAGACCATTGTCAAGAATTCTAATATATAAATATAAAAAATAAATAATCAATGATTTTTAAAAGGAGGCTGCAAGGGTATTTTCTGAGACTTGATAACTGTAGGATCTTTCCTGCCACTAAGGTGTGTGGTCCCTCATGAGGGGCAAACATTACTTTGAGCTTTCCCCTCTTTATCTGAGATAAAGCATCTAGGGATTTAAATAAATTTTAAAAAAGAAAATGCAGCTATAGATGCTCTTAATGCGTGTTAACTTGATTTTCTCTAGGCTTTGGGGCTCCAGTCTTTGCTTATCCGGTTTTAAGTGCATAACCTGTCCATCTGTGTGTGACAGCTTTCTGCTTGACCAGTTGTCTAGGGATGTGGTTTTACTGGATTTTACAGTAAAATCCAGTAAAACTACAGCATTGCTTTGCTGTAATCCTGCAGCATTTCTTCATGTTGTGGAGAAGTTTTGTATTCATTTATTTTATTTATTGAATTTTTTTAGCCTGCCCTTCCCAAATAGGCTCACGTTGGATTACAAAATATATGGAGGGAGGCTTTTCTCATTGGGAGTACCCATCGAATGATGCTTTATCGTCTTAGTCTAAAACATTGCTTGGTAGTTTTGTCTCCTTTAATTGTATGCGTAAAATACGTTTCTTCTTTTTCTGGTATAACAAGAACCCCTTTCATTTGACGCTGAGTGCCACTCTCAGGTGAGACAGCTCAAGTGCTACTGAACCGAGTCTAAGTCCCATAGAAGTGAATAGGACTTTTGCTAACTGCTAGTAAGCATGTGCATTCTTTTGGCAGAGGTTTGCACTGTTAATGTGTGTGCATTTTTGAAAAGGACAGGACTTGAATTCTGGGTTTTGAAGTAGCCACCCACAGGTAAAATGCAATATATGGCCCAAAGGGTGGCCAGGGCTGTAATTTTGTGAGGACTCTTTCTTGCTATCTCAGGAAAGCAGCCAGCAACTGAGCAAGGTGGGAGAGGGGCTGCTTTGTCAGATCAGGGCAAACAGCCTTTCCAAAATGAGGTGTTTAGGAGTAGAGGGAGGTGGGGAAAGGCTATGGGACAGTAGCAGTATTGTTCTCAGTCATCAGATTTTCACAGAACTATTGAACATTACATTTGTGCCCTTTTCTTGTTTCTTGCAGAGAAATATGGTTTAGGGATAACTTGCAAATTCAGCCTGTGAGTTTGGTTTGCATCTGGATCAGGAATGTTTCTGCTGCTGGATTTGAGAAACAGCCTTCCCTTTTTTGGAGCAAAATGGCCTGTCTCCAAGAGCAAAACACACATCTTAGCAGAAGACAACTTATCTTGCCTTTCTCTCCTGAAAAAATACATCATTCTCATCCCCCAGTTCTAAAATTGTTGTAATTCCCTGTGTGGGTGAACAGATGGAAGGAAAGACAAAAACAAATGTCTTGCTCTGCAGCCAGATGATTTCAGACCCCAAAGGCAAACTGTGTGTCAGATAAGACTTTAGGAGAGTCTTAAGTGTTTTAAGTGCTTCACAAAACCGAAAGGATCACATGGAAACCAGGTGTCACATTCTACCATGTTCCTGCCTCTTTCTTCCTCCCCTGAAATTCAGCCAGAACCACAATATGTGAAACTGTCCAATGTCATTACTGCCTAAATGGCATGGGCATTACGGCAGGAGCCTTAACTTACAATTTCCAGGCTTTTTGTTGCATGACTGATTTTGTCACTGCCTTAACTTCTTCCTTAAACCAACAAGTCTTTTATTTGTGAATCATAAAGACATTCCTGCATGCCCTTTGCATTGTGGTAAATACCACAGCAATGTAGGGAGAAGAATGGGATAGAGAAATGCAGCAGAATCAGCAGTTGTGTGAACGCTACTACAAGACAAGGAAAATGTAGGTTAAGAAACAAGGGGTAACGGTGTTGCATGAATAAACCTTCATTTTACTAACCCGCTTCACTAATGTTATAATGGCAATAAAACTCTCAAGCACAGAATGCTCATTGAGGGATTCTAGCGATCAGCTCATTGTAATCTCAATCACAGATGCAAACCATATGCTGCTAAGTTCAAATGACTTATTGTGTCTGTCTGCTGAGTCTTAC
The DNA here is from genome assembly GCA_003113815.1 of Sphenodon punctatus. Classification (NCBI taxonomy): domain Eukaryota; kingdom Metazoa; phylum Chordata; class Lepidosauria; order Sphenodontia; family Sphenodontidae; genus Sphenodon; species Sphenodon punctatus. Next base: position 1,464,094 of record QEPC01014677.1, on the reverse strand, counting down.
ATTTGCTAATGGCTCTGAAGCAGGAGCAGGTGCTGCCATAAAGAGATGGGAAAGCACAGAGTCAGCCACACGACTATTGTGGTAATGCAAAATTGTCCACCAGAGAGGAAGGTTTCAAATTAAAACACATGTAATTCATTTCCTTCTCCTCCAATCCTCCGGTGACATTTGTGCTAAACACTAGGTGTTTGCAGCATGTGTGCGTGCAGTTTCCTAATTGGTTCGAAGGCAGTCTCTGCTCTGGAGAGCGACAGCAGAAGTGGTGATTAAAGGGAGCCGGAATGCAAATGCCTGCTGCACTCTCGCTGCCTGGGAGCAGCCAAGCCACTGTGCAAGGAGGCTCTGGGGAGGGCTTTCTGGTTTCTTTCCATTTTCTTTGCCACATTGTGATTGTTCCATTTGACTTCGCTTCTCATTCCTTACGTCTGTCATTGGATGTGACAGGCTAATTATGATATATTCACTTTGGAATATTTTTAAATCTATTCTGGAATGTAGAATAATGTTTTAATAGAGATCGGCTGAAAACAGCAGGTGGTTGATATCCAGTTTAGTAACAGCTGCCACTTTTTAACAACAGAGGCAGAAAGTAAGCAGGGAGAGTGCACTGCAGGACCGGCCTTACCACAGGGCGACCCTCGGGTGACTGCCCCAAGCCCCATTCTTTCCGAGAACCCTACAGTGGCCCCTGTTTTCACCAGGGCAGGGTGTAGGGGCCCAAACACAACCACATTTAGGGCCTCACAGAGGGTGTCCCCAAGCATCAAGGACCCTGCAAATTCTCAGGCTGGCCCTGATGCAGGGGTACACCATTTTTATATTATAAATAGATAAAAATATAAATTTGTTCCATACTCTCATGCATGCCTAGGAAATGGAGGCCTTGAACTGAACTTGATAATAGATTTCGGTGTTGTTCTTCACAAGCACCTCTATCTGACCCTAACGGAGTTGTGGTATAGTTCTGACTTCTAACATGTTTGCATACTTTTAAAATATCATCATCATACATATCTTTATTGACATGACTACTTGGTCAGCGTAAAATCATAATAAAAAGACAAAATTTCCCCATTGAGTACAAACAACGAAGGAGGAAAGCAACCTTGTATAAGTTATAAATCAAAGTACAAACATTTTGGTCTAATCTTACTTCTAATCTTATCAACAGAAGCCCAGCCACTTGGAACTGGGCCAATTCCTAAGCCACCACTTCCTTCTTCAAGACATACCAAACAGCAGGGCCCTCCCTCTGTGACTCCGCCTAAACCGTACGTCTTTTCTTAGCCAGCATAAACAAAAAGTTGGCTACCTTACACATTTGTTTTCCGCTTGGGTTAGCCAAGATATATCCCAGTTTTTGGTCTTGATTCCACCACAGAGCCCCACGGGAAAGAATCTCCCTAAACCAGGAGCGAATGTCTGCAGTTAACGTACAGTCAAAGAGGTAACGGGGTAAATCCTCTATAGACTGGTTACAGTCACATAGCCTTTGTCTAAAAGGAATACCTTTCAGCTGCCCCTCTAGAACTTTGGAGGGCATCAACTGGAATCTGCTCAGTGTAAGGGCCTTTCTCAAAGCAAAATTTGTTATATAGTCAAGGTGGGCTTAAACTTATGTTCAATTTTCAACTTCCCATAGTGGGGGGCGACTACCGATGCTGCCACTTGTGCTATATCTTGTTGTTTGTGGATGTCTAATCAGCCAGATCCCAGGAGTGTTTTAAAATATGCGTTTATATGTGTTTTATATGTTTGTAAGCCGCCCTGAGCCTTTTAGAGAAAGGTGGGATAAAAGATTAAATGAATACATAAATAAATAATAGTCTCACCAACAGAAGTTGGTTCAATAAAAAATATCATCTGAACTACTCTCTCTTCATCATACCTAATCTGGCACCCATTTCACCTCCACATTTTAAATTGCAAAATCTCTCTCCCATGGATTTTGGAAACTAAGGATTTATTCACACAGCCCTCCCCAGGAAAGAGAAGCTAACATAAATGGTGCTCTATGTCAGCTTCCTCTATCAGGGATTGAGGTGTTGTGTGAAAGGGGTTTGCCTAGCAATTGCACCATTGCTAAGCTACCCCAAAAGCACAGGTTTGCTAGCACAACAAACCCCTTCAGACAAAAGCTAATCCCTGGAATTTGGGCTTCATGCAAATGTCCCCCAAGGGGACAACACTTGAGTAGAATATGTAATAGCACAGACCCACATTCTGAGCATTGTGTGAAATCCTTACCATTTCCTGTGTTCCTTGACAAGAGCTTATTCTCTTATCACTTGATGGAAAAGACTTGCTTGCAAGGACCTGATTTTAGCTAGTAGCAGTGTTTTAATTTGATTAACCTGGATCATGTTTCATCCCATGATACATCATTTCCTGATATGTCCTACCTCCAACTGACCATTGAGCTGTCACTGTGGCCAGTGAATCGTGAAGTAAGGACTCCCTTCTCTGCTCCATGCTATTTGCAGAATGTTGCATGCAGGGATATCAGACAGGCATTCCTTCATGCCTGAGGGTGGAATCAAATGAGATGATAGACCACTGGAGTCTGTGTTCGGTCTGTGAAGCCCCCAATCACATTTAGCCTGTCTAGCTGAATAAACAGGAAGCCCCCCTACCCAAATTTCATGTGCTTGCAGCAGGTTCCATCAGTGGCACTAGCGATCTCCCTCCCCCATGGTCACCACTCAGCTGAGAGCAGGGGCGGCTGGTGGATTTTGATGTTGGAGGGGCACTGGGGCAGTAAGGCCGGCAGACCTAGAAGCGGAGCCAGGGGGATGGTAGGTAGAGCCAGGGGGATGGTAGGCCAGTGGCGTGGCATGGCATAACCCAGCAGCAAGGAGTTCCCAGGGTTAACACCGGATGGAAGAAAACACAGTCTACATGCACATCAAGCTTAAAATAAATAATGTATAAACCCAAAACATAGGGAAACATAGAAAACACTGGCAAAACACTGGCACAACACAGCAGCAAGGAGTTCCCAGGATTAACATCGGATGGAAGAAAACACAGTCTACATGCACATCAAGCTTAAAATAATGTATAAACCCAAAACACAAGGAAACATAGAAAACACTGGTAGAACACTGGCACAACACAGCAGCAAGGAGATCCCAGGGTTAACATCGGATGGAAGAAAACACAGTCTGCATGCACATCAAGCTTAAAATAAATAATGTATAAACCCAAAACACAGGGAAACATAGAAGACACTGGCAAAACACTGGCACAACACAACAGCAAGGAGCTCCCAGGGTTAACATTGGATGGAAGAAAACACAGTCTACATGAACATCAAGCTTAAAATAATGTATAAACCCAAAACACAGGGAAACATAGAAAACACTGGCAAAACACAGCAGCAAGGCGTTCCCAGGGTTAACATCGGATGGAAGAAAACAGAGTCTACATGCACATCAAGCTTAAAATAAATAATGTATAAACTCCTAAGACCAACATCCTAGTGGGAGGAGGATGCAGGGGGGAGGGGGAACAGCCTAAGGGGAGGAGGATGCAGGGTGGGTGCATCTGGGTGAGGGAAGGTGGGTGCAGGGTGGGTGCAGCCGGGTGCGGGAAGGTGGGTGCAGGATGCGGGGAGCTGGGTGAGGGAAGGTGGGTGCAGCCAGGTGAGGGAAAGTGGGTGGGTGCAGGATGGGGGGAGCCGGGTGAGGGAAGGTGTGTGCAGGATGGGTGGGATGGGTGGAGGGGAGGAGGTCCGGGTCAGGTACAGGAGGAGGGAGGAATCATCAGTCAGCCTTACCTGCTCTGCTGACTGCTCCAGGAGTCATGCCGATCCCAGGCTAGGCGGAGGGGAGGGTTGTTTTTTCTTAAATTGCCAATGTGTCCCCGTGGAGCCAGGACGCGCGAGCAATTTTTTAAAAAAAAACAAAAAAAAGTTGCTTGCTGCTCCCCTCCCCACCCCCCAGCGGTGGATGGGCATGGGGGGGAGTGGCAATGGCAGTGCAGGGGGAAGCAGCAGCGGGAACTGGAAGGAAGGCGCGTGACGCTTTCAGTCTGAGGTAGGGAGGAGCGCACGTGCGCGCTCCTCCCTGCCTCAGTCCCCTGAGTCAAGCTATCTCGCCAGGGCTGTCAGCACGACTGCTCTGGCAAGATCTTCCATTACGCCCATTGAGTGCAATGGAAAGGCTTTGCCCCTCCCTCCATAGCACGTCCCATGCGTGCTGTGGATGGAGGAGCTCAGCCGCCCAAATCGCGTTTTCCATAGGAAAATGCTTGGGTGGCTGAGCAGCTGAGCCTTTTTGTCCCTTCAGGAACCCACTCCCAGAGTGGGTGGGTCCCCAAAGGGAGAACATTAACATGGTGACAGCTACAGCAGCCTCTGCAGCAGCTCAGAGGCTGCTGTAGTTGTCATAACCGGTGCGGTTTTTTTGTTTTTTGTTTTAAAAGCTAGCTTTAAGCGGCGGTGGCCACCCACAGTGCTTTGAGGGGCACTGCCCCAAATTTCCTGAAGGGGGAGCCGCCACTGGCTGAGGGGCACGCTAGAGATCTCCCTCCGCATCTCTCAGCTGTGAGAGTGCAGGGGAGGCTGTGTGGGAGGGAGATTTCTAGCTTGCCTCTCATCTGAGAGACTGGGAAGGGAAGGGAAGGGAAATCTCTAGTGCACCTCTCAGCTGAGAGGTGGACACTGGGGAGATAGATTGCTACCCCTCCCACCTCTCAGCTGGCCAGGCATGCTAGGTGGGACTCTATGTGCTGGCAGACCTGGATGCTGCTGAGACTTCAGGCAAACCTTATTGACAAGATGTGGATACGTGGGCACCTATTAGCTCTTATTGACCCACACAGTGGGTCCATGATGTCCCTGGACTCTGCTGTGAGTGGTGACTCTGCGGTGCCCATATGGCAAATGCCTAATAGACGGGCACATGAGAACACACCTGGTGAAGGCTACTGTGGGCTATTGTCTCATTTGATTCCATGATTAGTATTAGGGAAAATACCACAAAGAAGATAGGATAGAGAAGAGCCATTGAAGAGCTGGGGAATCAGTAATTGTATGGCTGCATTACTATAGAACAAGGCAAACAAGAGGTGCATTTGCAAGGGGGAAGGGTGCTGCGTGACTGAGCCCAAATATTTGTATATATTTATTTCGGGATACTTTTATCCCGCACCCTCCTGCAAAATAGCAGCTCGGGGCGGCTCTTATGATCATAAGAGATGCTGATCACCCCAATACTTACTAGGGGTGAAACGAGAATGGAAATCCATTCCTGTGAGAATGCATGAGATTCTCGCAACCCCAGTGAGATCTGGCACATTCTCGCAAGGGTTCTCGAGATTCTCAAGAAACCTCCAACACTTTGCGTATGCGCGGCTGACCTCCAACAGTCACTGTGAATGCACAGAGATTTTTTTTAGGTTTCTCAAGAATCTCATGAGATTCTTGAAACCCTAAAAGCACTCTGCATATGTGCAAAATGGTTGCGGGGGAGGGGGTGCAGTGGCCATTTTGTGCATGCACAGAGCTGGTTTTCGGCCATGCAAGAATCTTGCGAGAACAGGTTGAGAATTGGTCAATTCTTGACCCGTTCTTGTTCTGAAAAATCTCAGTGAGAACCCGGTTTTCGCCAAGATTTTTGAGATTGGCAAGGGCGAGTTTCAGCTCTAGTAGTTGCTGCAATGGAACTTTGATAAGATCAGAAAGAAGGAGAACCATGCTGCATTAGTACTGGTGTACCATCCCATGCGTACGGGACATAATGTGTATCTGAGTATTTGTTTCCCTTGCACCTAGGTTCAATCCTCCAACTGTTTAGCATTTAGCATCTCCATCAATCCCATTTACTTGAATGGAATTAGTACCAGTCTTAGTGCTAAACAGCTGAAGGATCATGCTGCCAATTGTGCAACAAAGGGTCCAAAAGGGAAAAGCAAAACAAGAGTTAGGGAAATGGAAAACTGAGTAATAACCTAGTAGTACCTGGGGGACTCAAGATAGCATAACCCAATAGTTTGAGATTAGCGTTCCTGAGGATGTTTCAAAGGATAGGGGTTGAGATGCAGGAAAAAGCAGTTAGGAGAGTGACATTAGCAGTTAGGAGAGTGATAGCAGAAAGAAAATTGGATACATTAATTAAGAAATTGTTGGAGTTGGAATTCAGGCATAAAAAGGTTAGCAATGATACCTAGAATTTGAAAACAGCAATGAGCTAAAGATTGGGTATTATGCTCTGAAGGAAAAAACTTAGTGCAACTGAAACTGCTATTGTGAAAAGATTTGTGTGTTCAGGAAAGCAAAAGATAAAGCAAACTGTTCATGGACTAAAATGAGGGCAAAAGAAAATTGTACCTATTAGGAAAGATTGTAAAAAGCTGTCTTATGGGACATACTATATACTACATTTCCTAGATATTACAAAAGACTTGTGTGCCCTAGGAACAAAAGTAAAGATCAACAGATGCAGGATGTAAGGGGGATAGGCTGATCTAGGATGAGAAGGGAAAGAAAGATCAAGCTCAAGACACTCAAACTGCAGTGGTGGCTCCCTTGAAGAATCCCTACTGATAACAGCAGAGGATCAGACACTAGAGAGTATAATTTCAGGAAGGGGCACAAGAACCACAAGGAGGTCTGAGAACCACAAGGAGGTTTGAGGTCTGCAATCAACTTTCTTTAGCTTAAGCCAGCACCGCTTAAACAGGTTTAGTAGATGTGGGGTTTCTTGTGCTGGTTTAAGAGGGCTGTCTTGACAGGACACCGAGATATTTGTTCCTGAGCAGGCACACAGCTACCGAGAGTGCTCAGTAGAGACGTAGCCCTGAACCCTCCCCTTTCTTTCCCCATCCTGAGATCACCCCCAAAAATACCCTGCCCTCAATTCCTATCCATCCTGTGGACTTGTACTACTTTTCAAAGTGGCTTGCACAAGAGAAAAGGTTCCTCACTCCTGATTTATAAGTTAGATGGAGATTACACAGCCGGTAGTATTTATACTTAAATCCAGACACACCCACTAACAAACTTAGTTTCTTCGCATTACTCATTCAAATCTGTCAGTATATCCGTCCTGGCTGGGAATACTAGTTAGGAGGTCTACTTCAATGAACTGGCAGAACTAAGCTGCATAGTAAGTGCTGTGCCCCAACTCTACACTCTGGCTCTGTCAGCCAGGCCATCCTGGCATTTTGTCAGACCAGTAAGATGCTCACAATTTGGCAGCCAGGTAGCTAGGATTAGTCTTTACTTACTCTGAGCACAATTCTCAAACCATTTACCTTGGATTTATTCCACTGCGGGTCATCATTGCGGGACTACTCCAGAGTAAGTGGTTTAAGAATTGCACTCTAATTCTTAGAATTCAGTCATTTGCACTGACTGCTAATAGCCTGAAAGAGTAAGAATTTTATCTATATAATAGCATCTTATTAATAAAACAAGGTTTTCTTTCAGCTGCAGTCTGAGTTTGTAAGTGAGTGTAAAAGGAGCAGGAGCAAAAGAAACATTAATTATTGAACTGAGAATGAATGAACATATTTTTTCATGATACTCAAAAGAGCTTTGGGAAAATGGAATCTCTCCAAAAGCTCTTCTGAGACTGCTGTGCTTGCTTTGTAAGTGCTTTAACTTCCCTTGAAGCTTCAACGGCAGAAACCAAATAAAAAGTCCTTCTACTTAGACTGAACTTAAAAGAGAATTCAAAAACCCTCGTATGACTTTATTTGCCATTGCAATGACTAACTTTGGGCCGCTTTACATTCTGCTCTGGTTCCCTCGGCAAGATAACACAAGCGCTAACTGTTAGCACAGGTGTATGTTTCATAGAAGTGAATGAGGTCTGTGCTCGCTATCTGCTAGAACATGTGCTATCTAATGGTGAATCATGCTGCCCATCTTGAATGGATACAGAAATGCAAGCATTCACATACAGTCTTTTTTCTTATACCAACTTAATTCTCCCATTAAAATAGTTTAGTAAGACAAGGTCTGTAATCAACTTTCTTTAGCTTAAGATTGTGGATGTGGGGTTTCTTGTGTTGGTTTAAGATGGCTGTCCTGATAGAAAACTAAGATATTTGTTCACAAGCAGGCACATAGCTACTATGCTACACCACTGGAAGGAAGTTTTCAGAGGGTGCAGGGGTGAAGTACTGGGCTCGCCAGCTCATAAAACATTCTTCCTGGTGGAGAAACCGCCACTCCAGGGGGTCTCAATGGGAGCCAGAGTGTTCCCACAACCTTTGTTGGGGGAGGCCTAGGCTGTCTGGGAGCCTTGGGAGGGCCATTGCTAAGGAAGTCCGCACTCCCTTGCCCTTAGGGAGTCCCATAACTGGGACATGAGCCCAGGCCCACCACACGATTGCACACAAGCCACTGCTCCTGTATCAGTACGATCAACAGCAGTGCAGATTATAATCTCCGGGTGGCAGTAAAAGTACTAATTCCTGACATAGGGGGTCAGTTCCTTAACACAGTTTAAATTTAAATTAGCTTAAGGTTAAACTGGTGAGGCTTAATGTGGACAAGACCAGAAATGCATCATTACAAATCGCTCCCTTGTATCCAGAAGAAAAGCAGCAATCATCCCAGTACTTATCAAAATGAATCTGTAAATTAATCTCTCTGACTGCTGCATGTGCCCTGCCCTTTAATGGTATTGCAATCAAGTGAATACATTTGTACTGTGCTGAGTCGGGAAGCTAAAAATAGTTGGGTGTTCTTATGATTAGTACCTCTAGACAGAAGAAAACAAGCAAAGAACAGGTCATACATCACTTCTCTGAAAACAAAAAGAACAAAATGCTTAGCAATGAAAGAGGTCTATTAAATAGGAATCTAATATTATGCAAAAATTTAAAACCTACCAAAAGCATTAATGATGATAGAGTTCATCTTTGTAGAGGCCATCATGTTTGTTTGGTAACAATAACTATATTAAACTACATGAAATTTAAAAACTAGGATAATCATTCTCATCTGAAAAACCGGAACAGATACAATAAACCCTAGGTGGGACACACCTAAAGTCAAATGAGAACATACTTTCTGATATCAAATATTTAAATAGCCCTCTCCCAAGGGATTACTTTCTGTGTAATAATCACACAGGCATTTACACTTACCTGCTCTGGAATGCTAACTTGGACTGCTTTTAGACATGCGTGGTGAACATGCTGCATAAAATCACGTTGTGTGTCCATATCCTGCATGTGGGATTTAGACGCAACATTTTGAGTGTTAAAGTTGGTCGCGCGTTCTTTTAAAGCTGCAAATTAAATACCTCAATGTCGAGGTATTTAATTCAAGGCTTTAACAGAATGCGCGACCAGCTTTAATGCGCAAAATGTCACATCTGAATCCCACATGCAGGATATTGACACACAACGTGTTCGCCGCGCACGTCTAAAAGCGGCCTACCTCTCCCCCTCATTTTTTTTCCTACAAACCTCTCACTTGTTTACTGTATGCATAGTTTCTGGCATTCTCTTAAATGATTACTTTCATACATTTGTCAAAGCTCAGTCTATAGTTCTAACGTCTTACATGCTTGAGGAAGGGCTCTGTGTGGCCCAAAAGCTTGCATACGCTTACCAACAGTAGTTGGTTCAACAGAAGGTGATATCTGAACTATTTTGTTTGCATCTTACGTTTTGGACTAACATGACTCCTATACATTCTCTCAGACTATTTATATAGCCTCAGTAACAGTCTGATTTTCATACTCTGTGAGCTAAATCCAGCCCAGTCCAAATTTCAAACTTCAGCTTCTTCGCTGAAGACCCATTAAAAAAAAAAAGACTGGGGATCTAGGAAAATAAGGAAAATGAATTTTCTCTTATAACTCAAGCTGCTCAAAGGATTTATTCAGTTTTGATAGCAAAGTAATCAACCAAGCACAGAAAAGTTCAGCTTCCAAAGGTTAGGAGTTTCACAAAAGTATGAGCTTATATAACTAAGGAATTATAACAGCACTACTTTGCAATTTTATTATGGTTGCTGCTAGGCACACCTGCTATAGTTATATCCCTCTGTTTTATATTTTATCCCTTTTCTAATACAACCTAGTGTCTAATTTGCCTGTTTTACTGCAGCTGTGCAATGGGATGAGTTTCTGATCTTTATTTTTGCACAATAATCCCCAAATCCTTTTCCTGATCATTGTGCTGGATGATTGTTCCATTTAGTATGTATTCCCCAGATTGGCTCCTTACTTCAACTTTAATTATCTTACATTTCTCTGTATTGAACTATATTTGCCATCTGCTAGCCCAGTCTCCTAAATGATCCAATTTCTTCCAAACCTGATTGCATTGTCTGCATTATTTGCATTGCTTCTAATTTCGTTGCTCTTTGAAACACCTTGTTGACAGATGCCATCAACCAAATAGCTCCTGAGTGTCCACTCCCTTAGCATCAGCACCGCAAGCCTCCCTGGTTTACGGAGGATCTGCGGCAGCTGAAGCGGGAAGGGTGGCAGTTGGTGGTGGCGCTGTTCATGTGCTGAAGCGGACAGATTGCTATATAGAACTAGTTTAAAAGCCTATGCTGCGGCTGTGCAGACAGCAAAGAAGGGGTTCTTTGCTGCCCTCATAGTATCTGTGAAGTTTCGTCCAGCGGAGCTTTTCTGGGTGGTGAGGGGGCTGGTCGGTCCGGCCTCCCTCTGCCTAGAACTGGAATCTTCCAGTGCTCGCTGTGACATGTTTGTTGATTACTTTGCGGATAAAATCACTTGGATTCACCATGACTTTGATGCCGCACTTAATACAATAAAAGAAGCAGAGATTATGGAAGCCCTGTCCTATCTGGTTGGATTCATGGGATCAGTTTCAGTGGGTATTGCTCACTGATGCGGGGGGTGTTCTTGGGGCAGTCAGAGCTACCTCTTGTGAACTGGGCCCATGCCCATCCTGGCTGGATAAGGCCAGCCAGGAGATGCTGGGGTCATTGCTGGCAGGGGTGGTCAATGTCTCCCTTCAGGAGGCCAGAGTGCTGGGCTGCCTCAGAGGCAGTAGTGCAGCCTCTGCTCAGGAAACCATCGCTTGACATTGACTCCCTCACCAGTTATCGACTACTCTCAAACGTTCCCTTTTTATTTTATTTATTTATTTATTTATTTATTTATTATTACATTTGTATGCCACCTCCTCCTGCTAAAAGCATCTCAGGGCGGCTAACAACATATTAAAACAACAACAAAAATAATACAATTAAAACCCCACAATAAAACAAATTACCCCCTACCCCACCCAGCCCATCTCCCTCAGGAAAGGCACGGCGGAACAGCCAGGTCTCACATTGTGTATGGAAAGAGGGGAGGTCGGTGGTCAGGTGGACCTCCAATGGGAGGGAGCTCCACAGCAGTGGCATGGCCACAGAGAACGCCCTCCGCAAGGTTGACACCCAAGAAACCCAGGGGACCTCAAGGAGGGCGCCCCTGACTGACCGCAGGGGCCGATCCAGGATCCAGTGGGTGAGGCGGTCATGCAGATAGGTTGGGCCAGGCCGTTTAGGGTTTTTAAGGTCAACACCAATACATGGAACTGGGCCTGTAAGACTATTGGCAGCCAGTGCAGAGAGCGAAACACAGGTGTAATATGCTCGTGCTGACCCAGCCCCGTTAGGAGACGAGCTGCCGCATTCTGTACCAGCTGCAGTCTCCAAACCAGCACCAAGGGTAGCCCCACATAGAGTGCATTACAGTAGTCCAGTCTCAAGGTAATAAAAGCATGGACAATTGTGGCCAGATCCGAGTCCGAGACATACGGCTGAAGCAGACGCACCAGATGTAATTGGCGAAATACCCCCTTCACCACAGCTGCCACCTGGACATCCAGGTGGAGCTGTGGGTCCAGGAGCACCCCCAGACTCCAAACCTGAGATACCGGGGAGGACGGGCTCCATCAATGATGGGGGCCACCACTTCCCTGGCCTTCTCCAAAACCATCACCTCCATCTTGTTGGGATTTAACCTCAGGCAGCTCTCCCTCATCCAGTCCCCCACAGTCGTCAAACACCGGGTAAGAACCGAGACTGCCAGGCTTGAGTCCGATGAAAAAGAGAGAGATAGCTGGGTGTCATCAGCATATTGATGACACCATACGCCAAACTCCTGAACAACCTTCCCCAAAGGTTGCATATACACATTGAACAAGAGAGGGGACAGAATAGAACCCTGCGGGACTTCCACGTGAGGCCCCGGGGAGAAGATGAAAAATCACCCAGGACCACACGTTGGGTTCTCCCGGCCAGGAAAGAACGGATCCATTCAAGAATGGTCCCACCAATCCCTGCCTGGTCCCGCAGCCGAGTCACCAACAACTCATGATCAATGGTATCAAATGCAGCCGAGAGATCTAACAGGATCAACAGGGTCGAACAACCCTGGTCCAACTCACAGGAGAGGTTGTCGACCAAGGCCACAAGCGCAGTCTCCATGCCATATCCCAGACAAAAGCCAGACTGTGAGGGATCGAGAAAATTTATCTGGTCCAGATGCTCCTGCAGCTGCCAGGTCACCACTCATTCAATAACCTTCCCTAAAAAGGGAAGGTTAGAGACCGGCCGATAGCTGGCCAGGACATCAACGTCCAATGATGGCTTCTTGAGCAGGGACCACACCACAGCCTCCTTGAGGCAGACCAGCACCCTGCCCACCCCAAGGGAGGCATTGACAATCCCCGTCAGCAACGGCCCTAATGTCTCCTGGCTGGCCTTGACCAGCCAGGATGGGCATGGATCTAGTTCACAGTAAGTGGCTCAAACAGTACCAAGAGCATCCCCGCATCTGAGGGTGACACATCCTGAAATTCATCCCACAAAACAGGACAAGATGGGGCTTCTACTCCCTTTGGCTCACCTACTACTAAAAATCTTGTGTCAAAACTGTGGTGGATTTGAGCAATTTTATCCGCAAAAAAGTCCACAAACAAATCACAGTGGGCATTGGATGATTCTAAGTCCAGGCAGAGGGAGACAGGACTGACCAGCCCCCTGACCATGAGGAAAACTCCACCGGGCAGCACTTAGCGGATGCAGTGAGAACAGCAAAGAGAACTTTCTTTGCTGCCCGCACCGCAACAGAATTTTAGGGAAGGTTGTTGAGTGGGTTTGTGGCTCAGCAGCTGCAGGAGCATCTGAAATGTATCCGCTTCCTAGATCCCTTCGCAGTCCAGCTTTCTTCCCCTGTTGATTCTATTAGATCTGTCGGATGCCTTTGATACCGTTGATCACAAGATGTTGGCGACTTGCCTGCAGGACCGAGCCAGGGTGGACAGGATTGTTCTCAAATGGTTCTGCTCTTTCCTGGCTGGGAGAACTCAGTGAGTGGTGCTGGGGGACTGTTCTTTGTCTCCTCATGACCTCTTGTATAGAGTCCCGCAGGGTTCCATTCTGTCCTCTCTCCTATTCCAATGTGTATATGCAGCCACTGGGTGGGGCTGATGTTCGGTGTCATAAATATGCTGATGACACCCAACTCTACCTCTCTTTTTCATCAAACCCAGGCCCAGAAGTCTCAGTGCTTACTCGGTGTCTGGCAGTCATGGGGAACTAGATGAGGGTGAGCCGTTTAAAGCTGACTCCCGACAAGATAGAGGTGATGCTAGTGGGGAAGGCAATGGGGTTGTTGCCTGTCATTGATTGGGTTCGCTCTCCACTGGTCCCTCAGGTTCATAGTCTTGGAGTGCTCCTAAACTCTCAGCTCCTCCTGGATGTTCAGGTGGAGGCTGGGGTAAGGAGAGCATTTTTCCAGCTACGTCTGGTCCAGCATCTCAGACTCTGACCTGGCCATTATCATCCATTCTTTCATCACCTCAAGACTGGACTATTGTAATGCGCTCTACATGGGGCTACCCATGGTGACTGTTTGGAGACTGCAGCTGGTGCAGAACGCGGAGCCCCACCTCCTCACATGGACGGGTCACCATGAGCACATTACACTAGTGCTCTGTTCTCTGTACTGGCTGCCTATAGTCTTCTGGGCCTGATTCAAGGTGTTGATGCTTACCTATAAAGCCCTACACAGCCTGGGCCCTACTTATCTGCGGGACTGTCTCACTCCCTGGGCTCTGGATTGACCCCTGTGGTCGGCCGGGGGCACCTTTCTCGAAGTCCCTCAAGTAACTTGGGGGGTGGGGGACTATGGAGAGGGCATTCTCTGTGACCACACCTAGGTTGTGGGACTCCCTCCCGGCAGGGGCCTGTGTGGCCTGGGACCTCACCTCTTTTCGACAACAATGTAAGACCTGGCTCTTCCGCCAGGCTTTCAGGAAGGGAGATGGGTAAGGCGGGGGTGAGGGTTAGGGAAGACGGTTTCTCCTTTTCTTGTCTGTATTTGTTGACACCTCATTATGTGGATTTTATGCTGTCTATATGGTTTCATATTTATATTATATTTATTATATTTGTATGATTTTAAGGGTTTATTATATTTGTATGATGATACGGGTTTGTATAATTACTAGGGTTCATCTTCAACTCCTCCCTCTCCTTCTGTTGCCAATTCCTGTCACTTCTCTCTACACAGCATTGCTAAGGTCCATCCTTTCCTCACTGTTTCCTCTGCTAAAACCCTTGTCCAGGCCCTGGTCATCTCTCACCTCGACTATTGCAACCTCCTTCTCACAGGCCTTCCTCGCTCTCACCTTGCTCCTCTCATTCCTCTTCATAACTCTGCTGCCAGGGTCATTCAACTTACCCACCGCTGTGACCATGTACAACCCCTCCTCAACTCTCTCCACTGGCTCCCTCTTCCTGAACGCATATTGCACAAACTCCTGGTTTTTACCTAAAAGGCTCTTCATGAACTTGCTCCCCCCTATGTCTCAGCACTCATTTCCCACTACACTCCTGTCCGGGATCTCCGCTCCTCCTCTGCCACCACCCTCGCCTGCTCACAGCTCCCCTGCTCCTCAAAACACATCTGCCCCTTTTCCCTGGCAGCCCCCCATGCATGGAACTCCCTCCCTGAACAATTCACTTGGCTTCCTCCTTCCAAATCTTCAAATCCCTCCTCAAAACCCACCTCTTCAGTCAAGCTTTCCCTGGCTCCTCATTCCTCTCACCCCATTGCTTCCTTATCCTGAATCATCATATCTTGTGTACCATTAAATGAGTAACTACACCTTTGTAACTAAGCCAAGCACGTGCACCTGAGACCTCAGGAGTTCATGTACGTATCCTTGTCTCTTCCTCTGTTTCCCCCTCCCTTGTCTCTCTTAGATGGTAAGCCTGCTGGGGCCTGGACCATGTCACTTTCTTACAATTGAAAAGTGCCAGTTACATTGCTGGTGCTATATAAATGCTTAATACAATAATAATAATAATAATAATAATAATTAATTTTGTTAGACACCCCGAGCTGCTGTCAGCAGGAGGATGTGGGGTAAAAATTAAAAATAAAATTTTAATATCATCTGTAGACTTAAACACTTAAACACTTTGTTTTCAATACTCTCTAGAAACACAGGGCTTGAGGAAACCCCTAGCGTTATGTAGTCCAGCATTCTGCTACTGAACAGAATTTGCTGTGAGATGTCCGTCGAACCTGTTTTTAAAGGTCTTCAGTGATGGGGCTTCCACAACCTTCCTGCACTAATTAGAAAATTCTAATTAGTAATTAGAAAATTAGTCATTAGAAAATTCTTCCTAAATCTTTTCTACTTTTTAACTTAAGATGATTAACTCTAGTCCTGTCCCGAGAGATGAGAGAGAACAAGGCACCCTCGTAATAGTTGAGGGTGCATTTGTGTGAGTCAACCCTAGAACCTGGGGGCTCTGTGGGCAGGGGAAAGGAATCCCCTGTGTTTCTGTGGCGGATAACACCATGGGAACCATGCTTAGGAAGAACTCCTTAACAGTTAGGAATGCATACAGCACACACCCAATTGCCCGGGGTGGGGGTGTTGGTCGGGGTGGCATGATGACACCTAGCTCAAGGCTATGAACAACTGGGCCAGGAATCACCTCCATTGCCCCCACCCCCTTGTGTTAGGGGAGGGGGTAAGAACCGAAACACATCCACACCCACACACAAAGAACGGCTAACCGCCCTCTGGGTCCGTCCTCTAGGGGAAAAGTGTCCTCAGGATCTTATAAGGCCCTTAGCTCCAGAACAAAGCAGGCCAGATCATCACAGGACCCAGACCAGTGCTGCCAGTAGCACAGCGCCAGGGAGGGGGAGCACTTCATACAACGGGGGTGAGGACCCGAAGGGGGGAAAGAAGGTGCCACAGGGTCCAAAGGGAAACAGTGGGTGGAAAGGGTCGGGCTCTTGTTCAGGGGTAGTGAGGAAGGGCCTTGGAAAGGGGGAAGGAAAAGGAAATTCCTCGCACTCACGCTATCACTCTTCACTTTTACCCACCTAGTAAACGCAAACGTACCTCACTCAGTCACCTCGCACACAAGCCTTTTAGAACCCACAATATGCATCCTTGCTTTCGCATGGGGGGCCAGTCTCTGAGCTGTGGAACTGATCACCGGCAAGGCTGTCTCTGTGCAGCTGTCTTTTATTGCTGCCCAAGTTGTCCCGCCTTCATGTGCAGGCACGCTGAGCGCCTTGGTTCCTCCAGCAAACCCATGATTCTGCACATGCGTGGTGGTTCTAGGTGGCTCTGCTCTGCCTGAGCCGCGAGGTCGGGGCCTTCTCCTGCCTCCATTGCCGTTCCACCATCAGATCTGGCCAGTGAACCCCCCATCCCCAGAGCCCCTGTCTCATCATTACCAGGGGGCCCCCTGTCCCCAACATCGCTGGAGGCTTGGTGAGTCCGGCGTCGGTGCTCCCGGGCCCAACCCTGCCCCCCATAAGCCATAACACCTTGGGGTGGGAAGGGTGACCTCTCAGGGGAGTCAATAAAGTTGTGGCAAATGCCCATTAACCCATATTATGTGTCTGGTCTGGTTCCTGTTGGTCATACTTGCGCAACTGGACACCATTTCTTTATCACATCCTTTTAGGTATTTGAAAACTAGAGCCATCCCCCTGTAATCTTCTTTTTGCTAGGCTAGACATTCCCAACTCCTTTAAGCTCATTGCATAGGTCTTTCCTTCCAATCCCTTTATCATTTTGTTGTTCTCATACAAGCCCTTTCCAGTTTGTCTGTATCCTTTTTAAAGTAAGGCAACCAAAGCTGGATGAGGCCTGATCAAGACCAAGTAGAAAGGAACAATTGTCTCCCTTGTCTTGACCTATTAAGTCTGACTCTACTATAACCCATAGATCTTTTTCAAATGTACTGCTTCCCAGCCAGTTGTCTCCCATTTTGCATTTGTACTTTGGTTTTTCGCTCCTGTGTAATACTTTGCATTTGCCTTTATTGAATTTAATCCTCTTTTTTTCTGCCAGTTTTTTTTCCAGCTTGTCAAGATCATTTTGGATTCTGATCCTGTCCTCCAGAGATCTTGGAATCCCTCTGTCATTTGTGTCATTGGTAAATTTCATTGGAATACCTTCCACCCATGCATACAAATGTTTGCTGAAAATGTTAAATCAGCACCAGACCCAGGACAAACCCTTGGGGACCCCATTTACTTGTTCCCAATCTGACAAAGAACCACTGAATACCAGTACCATGATTATTTGACCTGTTGTGAACCCACCTAATAGCAGTGCCCACATTTCCCTCACTTACTTATGATTATGGGTAAAAAATCAGATGTTTTAGGACTTTTTAACACAACACACACATGTAACATACATGTTTCTGATACAAGTACTCTGTCCACATTACTTAGCCATATCTGGCCAGGTCAGGGAGGGGCCCTGAACAAACATGCATGCCTACATTGGGCCGGAGTGGGTGGCCTTGGCCCAGGATTCGCCTCGGCAATTTTCCTGAGGATGCATCCCAGGCCGGCTGCCTACCTGTCCTGGGGCAGTCCTGGGCCAACATCTGCAGCACGGGAACAGATGAGTGGGTGAGTCCCAAGCCACAGCAGATCATCATCATGGCTGTTTTTACTCTCGTCACATGGAATTATGTCAAATATCTTACTAAAGACAAGGTATATTACATCAACTGCAAGCATCTCCATTGTTCACTAGTCCCATCACTTTATCAAAGAAAAAGAAGTTTGATCTAGTACTATCTGTTCTTGACAAGCCCATGTTGGCTACTTCTTAACCCTCACCCTCCCCCAGTGCCTGGAAATTAATTGTTTTATTTTTTGTTTGAAGATGTTACCTGGCATTGAAGTCAAGCTGATTGGTCCGTAGTTTTCCTCCTTTTTAAAATGGGAATAATATTAGCTCTTCTCCAGTCCTCAGGGAAACCATTACATTTCCATGACTTACTTGTTGAAGGTGAAGGCCAATGACTCTGAGATTATGGACTTTTCTTACATGGGCTGCACCCACGCACGAATACCCAGAACTCTGGGTGTTCATGTGTGGGTGCTGCCTGCATAAATCCCATGGGGGTGGGGGTGGGGTATGTGTGTGTGCTCCTACGCACATTCACCTCCACCCATCCCCCACGTTTGGAGCAACCAGCAAAAATGGCAGTTACACCATGTATGTTGATGGGTGGAGGTGGGTGTAGATGGGTGTGTGCCCTTCTTCATCCTCCCCCCCCCACCTGCACATGGGCCGTGGTGCACACCGACCTGAGTAAAAAGGGCCTATCTCAGCTAACACCGTACACCTCTAATACAATAGAGTGAATTTCATCAAGCCCTGCAGACTTAGATCTTGAATATCCTGCTAGATATCCAGCTAGAATATCGTTTTTCACCTGCCTTTGGGCCTACTCCTCTTCCGTGTTTAATGTCAGGAACAGATTACAATCAGTCATTTTGTGAAAACTAAAGCAACAAAGGCTCACCATCTGTAATGCATAATGGACTTATACTTTGTTTGGGGATTTTCTTGCTGCTAGTATACTTAAACCTTTTTGGTGATTGTTTTTCACATCCCTTCATTCACTAATTTTGTGCTTTTGCTCTTCCTCTCTTGTTCCTTCATTCCTGTAATATACTTCTATATTCATTCTTATTTATACTACCGTCTTTCCCCTTCCTATAGAATCTTCTTTGGGTTTTAGGTCTTTAAGAAGTCAGCTACTTTCATCCAATGAATACTTTTTCAGTTTTCCTTCTCATTGCAATAGCTTGCTGCAGTGCTGAACTGACCCTTTTAGCAGCTGTCACCTCTCCCAAGCTCTTTTTTTCCTGTAGATTTTCAATCCACAGGATCTTCCCACTATCTGTAAGTTTATTGAAGCCAGCTTTTTAAAAACTAAAATGTCCTGATTCTGGTAATTACCTGCTACTCATTTATCAGTCAGTTGAGTGGTATGAAGCAGACTGAGTGAACTAGTTCAGAAAAAATAAAAAGTTCAAGGCAGTCACCTCAAACTGAGCTGAATTCAACCCTTCTGATGAGGTTCAGAAATGGTTAGTAAAGCTTATTTTTAATGTATGATATGAAATGGAATTGCCATGTTACCGTTAAGAACTTTTCAGGTTTTTCGACTTCTCGTGAAAAATTATAATACCGGAAATCTCATTTGACATTCTGTTCATACTTTTGGATACATTTTTGAAGCAAAAAAATCAAACATTATATAGCCCACCTGTTATTGGTTATGAACAAATATCCTTGATCTGTATGATGATCAGCATCCTTTTTGACTTCCTCTTCCAAACATAATTCAAACCTTCTAAGAGCATCCAGGTAACAGCCAACATTCTCCATTAACTCAGAATAACTATATTTTGTTCTTCTATAGATATTTTCATCCAGGGATTAAATCTATGTATTAATAGCCAGCAGAGTTCACTGTATAAGCAAAAAAAATCCGGTACTTCCAATTGCATAACCATCATATGTCAAATTAAAGCTCAGGAACTGTGCACTTGCCATCAGTTGTACAACTCAATAAAAACAAATACAAACACACACAAATAGATCTTTTAAGCAGAAACCGCAACTGGCTAAAAGCAGTGAGTCTCTCTGTAGACTTCAAACAGTGCAGAACTATGCTCAGCAATTCTCTGACTTTCAGTTGCTTATGGCTTTTTGAGCCAAGGGCAGACATTAGACAAAGTCAGAACATATACTTAAAAAACTGCTTTCAGAAAAGTGTTATAGCATTTTACTCAAATACACTTGTGAATTTTTTGTGAACTAAAGCATAAAAACCAAACACAACATTTTAAAATAGCCACTGATTTTGGGTGCTTAGTGTTTTAAATATTGTCTGTTAGTGAGCTAACTCAAACCTTCTGATGAGGTTAAAAAATCCCAAGAACACACTGTATTAGAGAGCTTGCACACACACAAATAGCAGAGTAGGAATTGCACAGACATAATTTATCATAGTTTTTGGTGTGAGAAATAAGGTATGATTTTCCTTCTAAAATTTAGTTTCATGTACATTGTTTATTGCTCGCTTTCAAGAACACTCTTCTGCAGCAAGTTTAGTTTCCTATGCAATCTATTTAGACTTGCCAAATAGGCAGAACTAATTTGGCCTGGGTTACTTAAAAACAAACAAAAAACTGCTCTGCGGACCACACAGTCCTGAGGTTGGTTTGTTTGTTTATTTATATTTGTGTTTCTACTCCATCTCACTCATGTCGAGCGATTTGGGGCGGCTCACAAAATACCAAAAACTTTTTTCCTAGTACAAAAACACCCACCAAACAACCAAAACAAAAAACCCTGGCAACCCAAGGTTCTGCTACCAAATGTACCACTATGACATAAAAATTAGAGTTCCTCTTTTTCAGTTTCTACATAAAGTACTGTTTAGCTTACTGTTTTCCACACACTACAGTGATCCCACCAATTTTATCTAGAATTATCAAATCCCAAAATTTAGGTTTTGTACAATAACATTTTCTTACATATTTAGTAGATGAAGCACAATTAGTCTCAGGGACTTAGGGTTATTTTTTTTAGTGAGAAAGAGAGAGAAAACAGTGCTTGCATAAAAGCACTGACTTTTTGGAAAGCATTTGCTTTTTTGAACTGTGAGGTACATTTACAACACACTGAGACTTAACGAAGGCACAAAAGGAGGACACCCTTTAGGAACCTTTTTACATCGACTGAAGCCATGTGTGATTAAATAAACCTGGCCCTGCAGTGGCCCTTCCATGCTGTTCTTACCTACCGGTTGGCAGCCATTCACAAAGTCCTCCCATGGACGCAAACCAAGTGGGAATTAAGGCTTCTTTAAACAGCGGTAAATCCCAACCATTTTCTGCCTAAAAAGCCACAAAAGCAGCAGGGAATTATGTCATGAATCACACTTATTATTCAGGTTTTAACCTTTAGTTCAAGCTAAGTTCCATTACTGAACACCTTTTAATACCTTAAGACAAACAACAGTCATTGACAAGGGGAACTTGTTGGTCAATCCAAACCCCCCCATGTATACAGAACACTATTATCCTGCCACTGCTAACAATGGGTCCTGCTACACAAACATCACCTTGGGCTTGCTAGGAGGTGTGGCTTACAAATGGGTTCTGTGCATGTTTGTACTTTTACTGTACAATTGCTTGCAAAGCTTGCTTGGTCTCTACTTTACTTTCAGATTTTCCCCCCTCCAGAAGCTTGACACAATACATCTTATGTCCCACTAGCATGTGTACATTGTTGGTGCAGCACTCCCCACTGCTGCTTCCACCTCCTGCTGCTTCCCACCGTTTCAGATTCACACCCGCCCGCCTTCAAGTCTAGCTTCCTCCACCTCTTAACCTCTGGCTCAGCTGCTAAAGGTTGACTTCCATTGCAAAGGGGACCCACTGCTGGCTCCCTTTGTGAAGAGTTTTTATGGGGGAGTGGGGTGTGAGGGAGTAGGATGTGCCTGGGCTCCTCTTTCTGCAAGTGGGTGGTGACGGTGGCTCCCTTCCTGCAGGAGGAGTGTCAGAAGGCTCCCCTCTGCCCAGCTGGGCACAGGTGGTTACTGCTGCCACCATTGTCGGGATTTGGTTTTGCTTCCATGTCACCCTCTGCCTGCTCCTTTCTCTAGCTGCTCCTCCCTCCAATCGCCCTGGACCCCAACCAGTGAAGGCAACTGCTCCCCTGGGGCTTGGATGGACACAGTGTTGCTGGAAAGCAACTTGAGATCTCTGCTGCTGCTCCTGGCTCTCACCCTGGGTAAAGAGGGGCGATGACAGTGAGGAGAATTGAATATATAGTTTAACCCTACCCCCAGTACTCTATTCCTCCATCAATAATATTGTGTCCCCCTCAAAGTCTTTTGTTGATCTTATCGTATGATCATAGCTGGTATGTGTTGAGCCATGGGGCATCCTTTCAGCTTGGGAGGCTACTTCCTGTTAAGTCCTTAGCTGACAATTGAAATACTGCATACTCACAATCCCAAAGCAGGTCTAGGGAGGAGCTAAAGGAACAGTTTTGTGATCAGATTCTCTAGTCTTTTGGGCCCTTGCAGAAGAAACAGCTGTGCCTGGAGTCTCTGGGAGGGTGACACAGCTGCTCCTCCCCACCAGAGTCAGTCAGTCAGTCAGTCAGTCTTTCTCTTGACTACAACTGGCACCAACAACTGCCCTGCTATTCCTTCACTCTCTCCCACACCTCAGCAGGCCAGGATTTAGCAGTGCTAACCCCCTCATTGGCTCAAGAAGCTGTCTGTTTTGCTCACCCCATTATAAGAGTCTCTAAACAGGACCCCAACAGGAGTCTCTGCCGCCATCTTTCCCCAGGACCTACTCTTTCATGTTTGGGCTGCTTGCCCTATTCTGCATGGGTGTAACTATATACAGTGTCATGGAATGGTTAGCCAGGTTTGTACATGTAAATGCTAGGTCCTTGTATGCCCTAGCACCTTACAGATACCAACTGAACATTCACATGGATGCCTAAAATACAAGCTTAATACAAACAAATCACCAGGGCCAGATGGTATTCACCCCAGAGTTCTGAAGGAACTCAAATGTGAAATTGCAAACCTACTAGTAGTAATTTGTAACCTAACGTTGGCATCTGGCACTGTACCTG
>QEPC01014677.1:1396597-1428856 GCA_003113815.1 Sphenodon punctatus | reverse complement strand
ACTGGGTGCCCACCTCTTCGCAGGGAGGGATCACCTGCAGAAGGGATTTTCCCCCTGTCCCCTGTGGGCCCTTCAATTCCTGGGGGGATGGGGGCTGTACTGGCCCCTGGGGGAATTTCCCTTCTTTCTTCTGGGGGCCCCTCCATTACTGGGAGGATGGGGGCCAAGCCCTCCATCCCCTCGTGCAGCATTTCACCTCGCCCACTTGCGCCCCCCCCCTCCGGCAGGAGTTGACTTGGCGGCCTCACGCCGCCACTTCCAGGCTACCGCATTAGAATTCTTTTTGGTTTTCCCCATGTGGACCTTGTGGCTTCTCCCTGCAGCTGGGAAAGTGCCGCTCGCAGAACTCCCTCAAGCGCCACACTGCCCGCTGCCATTTTGTATGCAGCTCTGGCTACAAGTGGAGCCGGAGCTGCGAAGTCCTCAGAGCATGAGCCCTGCCTTCCGAGCGGGACCCACGTGACTAGATCTAACCTATCAGTACCAGCCAGGGTTGCCTAGCAACCCTGGCTGGGTCTTCTCTGAGCGCACACCGCGCTGTTTTCCTGCCTCAGGGGCCGATGCAACCCCAGCGGTGGGGAAACTCATCAGCCATCCCGCTCCTTACTAGGCGGGCGCGGTAAGGGGCCTACCGCTCACCACCACCGTACCGGGGGGCAAGCAGAGGCAATTATCAGTGTTAGAGTATTTGTGTGACAATGGCCTAGCTAGTTTGGTCAGGACTGTAGAAATCCTTACCCCCGCCTTCCACTGCTGCTTTTCATTCTATTCATTGATTTTGCTTGCTTCCCTGCAGTTTGGGACAGCCAGCACTTGGGGAGCAGCAAAGAGCAGAAAGGGGTCTGCCTCCTGTAGCTGCAGAGTTACTGCTCTCCTGCCATTTCCACTATCAAGAAAATGTTGCCAGAGCTTGTGTGGGTATGGAGGGGAAAGCCCTCCAGGACCTTCTGCTGCCCCATCACCTCTGGGTCAAGCAGCGGCACCCCAGCTGGAGCCAGGTAGCAGCAACAGTTAGAATATCTCCCAGGTACTGGGAACCAGGACGGCCAGGTCAGAGCTGCTAAGCACAGGGGGAAACACAGGAACCAATCCCAGGTAGAACCTTGTTTGGGGGCAGCAGGGTGGTTATGAATAAACGGGTTCTAGATCAACAAATGGGGAGGGTGGCTCTGCCTGGCAGGACATCTGTGCTGGGGAGAGGGGACATTCCAGAAGAGAACTCCAGGATCCTCTGGTCTGGGCCTGGGCAGTTGGCAATTGAGCATGGGGTGGAGGAGGCTGGGCAAGGGGGTCTGCAAATGCAGCTGGACTCGGTGCCTGGACTTGGTGGAGGGGAGCACCTCCTACTGTAAGTGTGGGCCGGGAGTATGTTGGGTTGGAACGGGCAAGGGGAACTGGGTAGTAGCTCAGTTTTCAGGAATAGGGAATTTATATTAATGTTAATTTATACATACTTACTTATGCAAATAAAGATGACAGGTGACAGCACACAGAGTGTCCCTTAAGATTTTCAAAACCTGGGAAGCCTACCAAACAGTCAGTCTATTCCCATGTTCTTGTTGATAAATAAAAACACTTGCCTAATTTGCTACACAAATATCCCCTTCCAAGGGTGCTTCATAAAAGTACCATTATTGCTCTCTAATCTTCCAATTTCCCCAAAAGCTCCTTCACTTATCTTTACGGATAACATCGATGTGCATAGGAAACATTATTTATTATTAATTATTATTATTATTATTATTATTATAAGCACTTATACAGCACCAGTGATGTACCCAGCGCTTTGTCCCCGTCGCCACGTGGCGCTACCTGGTATGGGCGGCGGCTTGCTGGTGGCGGTTTTTGTCCTCCCCCCCTTGGAGAAAGGAAGATGGGGCAGGGGATGCACGGCAGCACATAAGCGGCGCTAGGCGAAGTCTCGCGTGAGGCAGGACTTCATGGCCGCCATCTTGGTCCAGGCGCGGAACCCCACCATTCTGCGCCTGGACAGCATCGGGCGAGCACTGTAAATTGCTCGCTCCCATGAGGGATCACAGATCGGCCCGCGGTAGGGCAGGATCGCAGGGGAAGGGGCTGGGTAGGGCCTTTGGAGACTCAGGGAGGGAACGGTTTTCCCCCGGCAGCAGCCCTGAGAGCAGGGGCACACTGAAGTGGCCGGGGAAGTCTCAGGGAGGGAACAGGTTCCCCCAGCAGCAGCAGGGTCAATCAGAGTCGGCCTTGTAGGCCCCGGGGAGCGACCAGGTTCCCCCGACAGCAGCCTTGAGAGCGGCAGCAGCCCTGAGAGCAGGGGCACACTGAAGTGGCCTGGGAAGCCTCAGTGAGGGACTGGGTTCCCCCGGCAGCAGCTCCACGTAGCAGGGTCAATCAGAGTAAGTCTTGCAGGCCCCGGGGAGATACTGGGTTCCCCCGGCAGCAGCCCCAAGATCAGGGGCACACTGAAGTGGCCTGGGAAGCCTCAGTGAGGGACTGGGTTCCCCCAGAAGCAGCTCCATGAGCAGGATGCTCAGACCCAGCCTTGTAGGACCCAGGGAGGGACTGGTTTCCCCCCCCCAGCAGCAGCCCCGAGAACAGGGGCACGTTGAGACGACCTGGTAGACCTCAGTTAAGGAATGGGTCCCCAGCAGAAGCCCCATGAGCAGGGCCATACAGAGTCATCCTGGTAGGCTTCGGGGAGGAACCGGGCTCCCCCGGCAGCAGCCCAGGGAGCAGGGGCCCACAGAATCACAGGGGCACATAGAAGCATCCTTGTAGGCCTCGTTGAGGGACCGGGTTCCCCCGGCAGCAGCCCCGCTAGCAGGGGCACACAGAAGCGGCCTCATAGGCCTCGGTGAGGGACTGGGTTCCCCCGGCAGCAGCCCCGCGAGCAGGGGCATACAGAAGCGGCCTTGCAGGTCTCGGAAAGGGGCAGGGCCTACAAGAATTGGCCAGACAGGGTGAAGTTCCTAGGGTTAGAGGGGGGGTGTTGTAGCAGGCTAAGGGAGGGGGAGGCCAAGCAGTTAGGGGGTACATCAACCCCTCCACCTCCCCAATCCACATCATCCTTGTTCCCTGTGCAAGGCACTGCATGACTTCGCAATGGCGAAGGGGAGCGGGGGCAAGAAAGGCAAAGGCCCAGCAAAGAAGGCCCTTGTTCAGAGGATGGAGGAGGTTCTGGAATCCCTCCAGGCCCACATGAGTGGGTGCGAAGGTCTCCTAAATGGCATGATGCCCAGGGGGCAGGGTCAGATTGCTGAGGAGGTGCTGAATAATGAGGGCGCTGGGGCCCCAAACGAAGCTGGGGGGGAGGGAGCGCAAAGGCCCAGGGAAGAGCCCGGGCCTGGTGATCCTGGGAAGGGTCTCCAGGATGAGCGCGGTGCTGGGACCAGGTCCAGCTCAAGGGTGGTGCAGCTGCTAAACAATTTTGGGATGAGGCGGGGGACCTTGGGATGGGGACCAAAGGAGGTCAAACCCTCTGCAACCATGAGGCCCTGCTCGGGCAGCGAGAGCCAGTCCCATGGAGGACAAGTCTGGTTAGTGCCGACCAGGCCTTCCTCCCCGCCCAGGCGGGGGGGAAGGCGCTGTTTGTCGCCCCCTAGGGTTGAAGGGGACAAACCACCAGTGCAGAGAGCATGTGGAGACCAGTTGGCGTCAGTTCTCGAGACCCTGAATGCGTTTATGGCACAATTCGAGGCGCTCGAAGAGTGAGTAGCTGGGCCGGCGGAAGGAAGGCAAGCGGTGCAAGGATGGCACAAACCTCATGCAGGAAATGGAAGGCAGGACACAGTGACCGCTGAACATGCAATGGTACATTCGAGGGATGAATCACCCAGGACAACGGAGGAGGGCGAGAGCACCAACGGCCAGGGGTAAGGTACATGCAGCCAATGTAGCCAAAATTCTTGAGAGTCAAAAGCAGGTACTGGGGGCATGGATCAGGCTGCCCTGGCCTGCCGGGACGGGTTGGCTGGGATGGGTAGGGTCCTGGGTGCCCTGGTCTTCGATGGAGGCAGGAGAGGTTCCCGAACCCAGGTGGGAGGACCCCCAGATAGGAGCATGGTTGGTACAGAATGGGGCACAGAGCAAAGTGGCCGGGGGGACTGGCACCTCATGCCAGAGTCAGGTTGCCCAATTGGGGTCAGCCCGCCGGGAACCCGGGACTTGGGCACCAGTAGGAGCACCGGTTGGGGCGCATCTCGCACAGCACACATGGGAAAAAATATGGAAGGGGGAGTATGTAGACGTTTTTTCACTGCTCTACATGGAGTCTGCACCTAACCCCAACTCCACTGAGAGGGAGAAGGAGAAGGAGCGTTATAGGCACCCCAAGGTGGATAGAAATTGGGCCAATTGGTCTGCCGCCTACTCTGTGCTGATGGGCATCCCGGTGCAGGCTGTGCATGACCGAGATGCCGAACTGATAAAGTACCTCGATATCATGCGCAGGGCCTACGACACCGGGAACCCGGGTGCATGGTTGTGTTATGATGAGGGATTTCGGAAGAGAGCGGCAATTACCCCGGGGCTTAGATGGGACATGCATGCAACAGATTTGTGGGTGGAGTCTATGTCCAACGTAGCGGGGTCACATAGGACTGACAGCGGTCATGTTCTAGTATGAGGGGGGGTAGCCCCAATGAACAATCCCTTTCGGGAAGGTGGGAAGCAGGGCAACCAAAAGGGAGGTACATGTTGGGACTTCAATGGACCCAGGGGTTGCGCCCGGTCCTCGTGCCGGTTTCGGCACGCCTGTTCCCATTGCGGGGGGAGTCACTCTGGGGCCCAATGTAACAGGATCTGGGGGCCCGCAAGGGGGAGACAACAAGGAAAGGCTGGGAGCAACCACCCCCAGGGGGGAGGAAAAGGCCCCAACACCAGTCAACCAAAGGGCTCTCGAAATTTCCCTCTCTACGTTACTGGGGTGCACGGCATCCTCCATCTGATCCTCTCGAGCATCTCAGACCACACTATTACCGTCTCTGGGAGAATCCGCCTTGCCTCAAGCAAATCTCTCTTCATGCTGGTGACCAGGTGCAGACATGTATCAACCGGCAGGTTGTTCTCTCCCAGATGAATCACAAGAATGTCTGGATGCGGAAATTTCATAAGCCAGGGAAGGGGGAACAGAGGAAGAGACAAGGGTTGCCCGATGCGCAAAGAGGTCGAATATGTAGTGGCGGGATTCAGGGAAGGTTTCGTTATACCTGCCAGATTAGAGAATTCGAGGTCATGGGTAGCAAATTTGCAGTCAGTGAAAGGGATGGAAGACTTGGTGGCTGCCAAGCTCCACAAGAAACTCAGAGAGGGCCGCATAGCCTCGCTGTGGTACATGTATTGAATGCCTTGTCATCCCATTCCAAGCGGGTGATGGAGTTGGTGAGAGCGTTCGTCAGGCAATGCCTGGCGAATAACATTTTATTCTCAGCCAGGCACGTGCTGGACATTAACAATGGCATAGCCGATGCACTCTCTCGCCAACAGATGGAGCAGTTCAGACAGCTGGCGCCGGAGGCCAGGAAGGACCCAGAGGAACTCCCCCTGGGATTATGGAGCATTGGATGGTAGCAATGTTCCAGGCACTGCAGGGATCACTGGCCCCCCGAACTAGGGCAGCTTATCTGCAGGCACTGGCAGAGTTTCAGGACTTTAGGGAAAAGAAGGGCTGGGGGGCCCAGTTTCCAATCACCGAGGCTCAAACATTGCAGTTTACTGTTGGGTTGCGGGAAAGGAGGCTGGCCCCCGGGACGATTTCCAGCAAGTTGGCCATGCTAGCTTTTTATAACAAGCTGGCTGGGTTTCAGGCACCAAACAGGGGTTTCTTTCTGAGGAAGATGCTAGAAGTCTGGCAGCGGGAGGCGCCGAAGGAAAGCGATAACAGATGCCCCATCACGCCGATGATACTAAGTGATTTATGCAGGAGCCTCTCCGGGCTTTGTTCTTCTGGGTTTGAAGTTAGGCTATTCCAAAGTTCATTCATGTTAGCATTTTTGGGGGTGTTCAGGGTGGGCGAGATATTGGCCTCCTCGGCCCTTGCCCAAGGGGGAAGGGTAGTAGCCATAGAGGATGTAAAAGTGGGGCCCAAAGGGATGACGGTGTTGATATGCGGGCCCAAGACGGACCAACGTCAACAAAGCCAGGTGGTAAAGCTAGCGAGAATAGACAAGGCTGAACTTTGCCCCGTAAGGGCACTAGAGGCTTACATGGAGGTGCGCCCAACGGTAAGGGGACAGTTGTGCATTCACGAGAATGGGGCAAAGCTCACAAGATACCAATTCTCAGCAGTAATGAATAAGGCATTGAGGAAACTTAACCTACCGACTCAACTGTTCGGCTTCCATTCATTCAGGATCGGGGCTGCTAGTTGTGCAGCCTCTGGCGGGTTGTCGAAGCGAGAGGTCAAGGCGATCGGCCAATGGAAGTCGGGGTCCTACCGCTCCTATATTCAGAAGGTCCAGTTATGACCTAAGGGACCTTAGGGGGATGGCAACGGGACGCAGGCAAGGTAAGGCATGAAAACTGTACAAAAGTAACTTGAGTGTGTTCTTCCTAGGAGGGGAGCTGCCTGTCAGGCGGCAGAGAATCATTATAGCTGGCCACAGCATCGTGTATTGGGCAGGAAAATGAGCGGGACACTCATATTGGGGGACCCAGCTTGGGCTAGGACATATGGCCGAGGTGACGTGGAAAGGCCGGAGCGGGATGAGATGGGCCCAGTTTCTGCCATTGGTCCATGCGCTTATGAAATTTCCGCATCCAGACATTCTTGTGATTCATCTGGGAGAGAACAACCTGCCGGTTGATACATGTCTGCACCTGGTCACCAGCATGAAGAGAGATTTGCTTGAGGCAAGACAGATTCTCCCAGAGACGGTAATAGTGTGGTCTGAGATGCTCGAGAGGATCTGATGGAGGGATGCCGTGCGCCACAGTAAGGTAGACAAGGCAAGGAGGAAGGTCAATAAAGAAATTGGTAAATTGGTGCTGGAAATGGGGGGTAGAATTATTAGACACCCGGAAATTAAGTTCACCAGGTCAGAATCATATAGGGTGGACGGGGTGCACCTGTCCGATGACGGGCTGGAAATTTACCTACAGACATTGCAGAAAGTATTGAGCCAGCTCTTAGATGAGTCGGGGAGGGGGGGGGGCGAGACTAGCCAAGCATACGCTTACAGTCTCTGGTGGCAGGGGTCCAGCGACGTAGTTAAGTAAGAAGTTAGGGATAGTCTGCTGACAGGTCATCTCCTTAAGAGGTGGGGTCTGAGTGAAGGCTAGAGCTGGTCCGGCTGGCGTCACTCAGGACCCAGGACGGGGGGGACATTCCCGGGGCCCTAGGACAGGGGCGGTCCAGGGCTCAAGGGAATCTGCCCCCACGTCCTTCTTTGGATCACAGTAGGCAAGGGCCTCCTGACCCGGCTGAGGGCGGCCGGACAGGTGTGACGTTCCAGCAGACATAGTTAGTAATGTCGCAGTACTGAGGAACATCAGACCGCCTAAGTTTATTCTAGTTCAGTGAGTTAATAGTTAACATTAAGAGGACCCGGAGGGGCAGACCCCCTCCTCACCCGACTAAATTTAATAAAAATTTTGGTGCGGCCTAGTTTACCCCATACATTGGTGTTTGTGTCTTCATTTCGGGGTGGGGGACAAACAAAGAATAAGATAGACAGTCCCTGCCTGAGGGTTTACAATCTAAAGACAGGGGAAGGGGAGACAGGGAAGGGGGAACAGAGGGAGAGACAAGGGATGCAACATTCATGAGGATGCGAGAGCTCAGGTACCCGTTCTTGGCTTGGTTTCAGTAAATTGGAAATTTGAAGATAACAGGTGGGGGATAAACCTGAGTGGGGTGCTTAGCAGGAGTTAGGAAGGGCGGAGTGGAAGAGGTGGGTTTTGAGGAGGGACTTGAAGGTGTGGAGGGTGGGAGCAAGGTGGACGAGGGCAGGGAGGGAGTTCCAGGCTTTGCGTGGCCTGAAAGTTTTGTTGCCAAGAGTTTGGCCTGAAAGTTCTCATCAACAAAAGTTGGTGCAACAAATGTCATCTGAACTCCTTTCTCCATCCCCAACCCACGTAGCATTTTCTTTATGAATATAGCAGAACACTATAAATATATGCAATCATCCCCACTGGTTTGAATGCAGGTAATTGTTACGTAGCAGTTAGAGAGTAATAATGCCACTTGATGTCTATCATGCAAACAAGCAGAGAAGCACTTTTATCTCTGATATAATCACTACAACTCACCAAAGCTGCATCAGGGAAACAGGAGCTTTCCTGATGCATCACAACAGTTCTAGCAGCTGGTGGAAAGGCAGATTAGGTACCAGCCTAACTGATCGGGTTTGAAATCCATTTCAATTAGCCTTCAACCCTAGAATGCTTTAAACCATAAACACAAAAACAACTTCCTTGGTGTATAATTGAATCCATCTATAAAAGAAGTGTTCTGGCAAGTCATGAAAAGCAATGTGCTCTGTGGCATTAAATATTTGACTGCTCTTCAAAAGAAAATGCAACATTAAGATGTTTACTTTTTGTCAGAAGCATTGACAATTTCCCCCTGCTATGCAATAAACCAGGGAAATTAAAACAACATCTATAAAAACCATTTTATGTGCATTTTAAAAAACTAATATTTGCCGCCAACAATACTCCCTACCCTGAGACGGTTTGTGAAGTAGGAAATGTTTGAAACTGCTACAGTGTTAAAACTGCCTCCCAAACTTTGATTTTCATATCTGCTCTCTGCCCTAGAGGGAATAGCAATTTCTCACTACGTTAGTATGACAAGATGGATCTGGCATCTTCCAGCTATATCAGCATGAATGATCATCAGCACTTGCCAAGCATCATCTTGCACTATACACACTTAACATGTCTGGGCTACAATGGTAATTATGAAAGGAACAGCGGCTGTCTATAGATGGTTATCTGATTCATACCAAAAATAAACCTCGTTATTAACTGTGACTGGTGTAAAATCTACAGAAACACTCAAAGCCTTTTGGATTAGAAACAAAAAGCTGAGATTCTACTTTTTGTTCTTAACATGTTGTGACTTAATCTTAACTTACATCCATCCAAAAGGAATGCTTGAAAGTCCTATCTAAATCAGTGGGTAATATCACCCCCTGAGTTCTCTAAAAGTGTAAATAACATATTGGTATAATTGAAGACTTGTTTATACATGATAGTGAGGGTAGAATAACTACAGCAGTAGTTTCCAATATGTGAACACTCTTGAGGCATGTGATAAGACTCAGAACTGTGACCCCTTCCTAGTGTTCACATTAATCCACAAGGGAGAAAGGGGTAACTTCACTGAGGGCACGTTCCTCCACATACTGAAGTCATTGGTAAAACCCCCATTGACCTTAATGGTGGGGGAAGGTTGTTCTGTGAGAGATAACTGCACGGTACCAATTCCCAGCATGATTTGGGAAAGGAAGGAACGAAAGACTTCTGGCTGGGGCCTAATAAAGTGAGTGATTATCACCCCTCACACCATTAAAGTAGGGGTGCAGTGGGTAGCGTGCTGGCTACCTGCAGGTAATGCCTGAATTTTCAGGCACCCCAGGGGCACCATCTAGCCCACCATCAGGTGCCTGGTGCCCCAAAATGCGGGTATTACCAGGGCTTCCCAGGAAGCCGATCCTGGCATCTGTAGCTCCACAGGATGACTCATCACCCAGCTGCTGCTGCTGCTCCTCCAGTCCTGGTCTGGGCCACTGCTCGCTGCTCCTTCTCGACTTGGCTTTTTCAGAGTGTGTGGGGGAGGAAGGGAGTGAGGAGGCCTCTTCCAGCATGCTACACATGACTTGTGCATTCCACCACTGTACCCCATAGGGCCCCCATGACCCAAGGCCTCCTCACCCCACCCCAAACTCAGAAAAAGGTAAGCAGGAAGACCACAGCTCAGCTGAGTAGCAGGGCCAAGGAGCAGCAGCTGGGACTGGAACTGGAAGAGCAGCCGCCGCCAGGTGGTGAGCCAGCTCGGGGAGCTGCAGGTAGCCCATTGGATCGCATTTGGGCACCTATTGGTGCCCAAATGCTACCAGGGTGAATGGAGCACTCCAAATTTGCCAGAGTGCCCAGTTGTGGTTCTACATTAAAGTTAATGGGAGTATTGCCACTGATTTGTGATCTCAGTGGTACCTATCCCCTTAACATGGGGACACTAATAAGGTGGTAACAGTTGTCAAGATATGAATGTATGGTAGCTTACACTTTTGGAAATACCACAGGTTGGCTACTTCATAGTTTCTTTGCCACAGAGTATCCTACTCTTCATCTTGGTGTGTGAACATGCCATAGCAAATCTCTCTCCTGGACAGAGTTATTTCCTCAACGGGTGTTTTTAGATGGATGCAGGGCTGTCCGTATCCACTCACATCTAGCAGTCAGTCCCACCTG
Organism: Sphenodon punctatus; assembly: GCA_003113815.1. NCBI lineage: Eukaryota > Metazoa > Chordata > Lepidosauria > Sphenodontia > Sphenodontidae > Sphenodon > Sphenodon punctatus. Next base: position 1,418,464 of record QEPC01014677.1, on the reverse strand, counting down.
GGTCCACTTTAGATGGACCCAGTGGGTTCCCCGGCTGCAGCCCACTTCCATAGAGTTGTGAGCAGATTGCCATATGCTCTAGGCTGGTGCCTGTAACTCTATGATGTTGCCAGGGCAATGGCCGATGAACAGGAGTGGAGATGCAACATGGGTCTGCCGAGCAGACAGACAGCAGCTCCGCTCCAGACCGGTGCCTCGGGTTTGGCTGGTCTGCTCTGCCAGGATGTTCCAGAGCACCACCAGTGAAGCTGCCCCAGAGCAGGCACAGTCTGCTCTTCTTCAATAGCTGGTAGGCCACCTTCGAACAGATGGGTCAGCCCAGAAGTTAAGCAGGCTGATACGGCTGCCCCCTGGAGCTGTCATCCATCTGTTTAAACCCAATGTAAGACGTCTAGGTTCCTCAGGAATACCATTATTTATTATTAGTGCCAGCAATGTGCCTGGCACTGACCAGTCAAGATTAGAGGCAGGTCCCTGCTCCAAGAGGCTTACAATCAAGAATGGCAAAGGAAGTAGAGGCAAAGGGAGAGGCACATAAGGAGGGCAGGAATAAATTTGTGATAATGTCTTTCACATCTAGGATTTTGGTTTGAATTTAATCCATCCATTCAACATTTCTACTGCATCCTGTTCATTTAAAGCCGAAACCATGTCTGTAGACATTTTCAACACTGTTCAGTGACCCATACACAATGGGATGGGGGGCCCAGTCCAATTTGTTATGGAATAAAGGATCCATACTATAGACATTATTATAAGTAGTACAAATGAGCATCTTGCTGAGACTCTATAAAAAGCCAGTTTTTGATCAGTATGCAGATCTGCCCTCTCACTTCTGGCAGTGATCTGTCAATGTCTGGAATGGGGTTTTTTATTCTAATTATTCAATATAAGCACTGGATAAAATTATTGTTCACAGAAATGGTCAAACTTTATTTGAAAAATTGAAAATAAGAAATGAACAGTTGGAGTTCATTCTACTACTTACTAGTAATTTCAAATTCACAGGCAGTTTTACACAGCACCACCAGGTGGAAGATGCATGAGTGCACCGGTGCCCGCACAGTGGGTGGTGGGACATGCAAAAGGCCACATACGCATCCACACTCACCACCACCACCACTCATACCCTATGTATGGAGCAACCTCTGCTTTCCCCGGTTCTCTGTGCGTGGGGGTGAGTGGGGATGCATGTTAGGCAGGAGCATGCACACCCCCACTCACCACATGTGCCCGTGCCATGTCCTTCACACGGACCTCTCCCACTCATGAACATGCAGATTTCTGTGTGTGCATGAATGGGAAAGGTCCGTGTAAAAAAGGCCGTGGAGAAAAGCTTCCATCCTTTACCTCAAAATCAGATGTTTTGCAAGAGATGAAATGCTGTAATGAAATTAGAAGGCATGAAGCTGATGCTTTCTAACCTCACCTCATATGATGGGGCAGCTTTTTGTAGATAACGTCACATGATGTGGGGAGCATTGTCAGATTTAATTCAGAATTTTCAGGGGTTTTGTCAGTTTGCCTAACTTCCCCATCTTTTTTTAACTGCTGTTTAATGTATTAAATATAACAAATAAAGGAGGTTCACAAAAAGAAAAATAACCTCCAGTATGACAATATAATTAAATTACTCTGCATCCAACTATCTCCTGGTTTTTAGATCTGTGAGTTAAATACAATGCCATTTCAATTTCCTTAAACATTTGACAGGACCTATTTTCTCCAAGATTACTTGCTAGCGGGCTTTCAGTCACATTAAATGTTCACAAAGTGCACAGAAGTTGAATTTTATCGTACAGCTCTAATTGAGCTGTCTGGGCTAAAGTAGCTGAATGTTACAAAAATGTTTATTATACAAACCCACTTAATCTGAAGCTAGGAAAGAACATTTCTGTAGCTTTGGGTGTAATTTATCCCTGCAAAAGGCCTTTAATCACCCTCTCATTTCAGTGAATTATGTTTATGGAGTTCTACATCTATGAATCTGGTTTCACTCCAACCTGGAGAGGAATTATATTTCAAATACCTCACACTTGACTCTCATTATGTTAGATGCCCCTTGTTTCTGATCAAGAAATATGCCTTCATTCTATAGTGTGCACCGTAGCAACCATTTATACCTGTTCTTATTTTACAGCTGGTTTCTATTCATTTCATAGCTGCCAAATCATGAACCTAGGGATAATGAAACAATTTTGATTTTCAAAAAATGATTTACTTTACATCAATTTGCCTTATTCTTATAGTCTTTTTGGTATTTATTTTATTTAAATTAAGATGGCTGCATGTACTTATAAATACCTAAAACAGACAGTAAACAAGATTTGCAAAAAATAAAGCTCATAGAAGTTCCCTTTGACAGCATCCAACTCATCCAAATGAGAAATAAGTTCCCTACCTATCTGTCAAGCCCATTCCACCCACCCAGCCATTTTATCAAAACCTCAAAAAAGAGAGGAAGCTTGTAACATGTCCCAAAGAGCAAAGAGATCCAGGAACTGCCAGAACAAGAGAGCGAGCTCCAGAGCTGAAGGCCTTCAATAAAAAATATCATTTCACCAGCCCCTTTTCTACTAATGGGGACCATTAAATTAAGCATCTCCTCAGTTCACAGCTTCATTATCAATGCATGCAGGAGTGTGCAAAAAGTGTAAGCAATAAAGTGCCAAGAAATATTTGGCAAAAAAACTTGAAATGGGCCTTTTTGCAACTTCCAGTTCTGTCCACAAGTATGCACAGATTTGTTGAAATATTTGTCTTTTAGGGCAGAGGTTTCCAAACTCTTTATCTGTAAGCATCTTGCCAGAGGTCTATGAAAATGTGGCTAGTCCTAAACAATTAGATCTTATTTCTGCAAATATATAAGCACCTAAGTCAAAGTATACAGATTTCAGATATAATCAACAACTTTTCAAAGAGGTTTTTAAAAATAAAAAACCCTTGTCCTCCTTGTGATTGATGAGCACATGGAGTCTGCTCTATGAAGCTGGTTAGCCTACATTTTTCCAGCTGAAAGTAATACAGATGCAAGGAAATGTACTGAAAACCCCAGTGTTTGGCATTAACAACGGAAGTACTGAATGAATAGCATTTTAAAAGAATCTACAAGTATGCTGATATTTTGCTGATTTTTTCTCCTTGGGGTTAGGGGGTAAATATTGGTATAGATTCCACAGAATAGAAGAGCTACAAGGTTTCATATCAAGTCTTCTTTTTCCTTTACCTTGCCTTTTACTTCCGCAGATTTCTTCTCCATTACCAACTTCCTCATTTGGTTTCCTTTCACTAACTTTTCTGAAACGTCTGCTCATTATCATTCAGCGTCTACACTAGACTTGCACTTTGATTGACTGACTGGTTTTTTCCCTTATGTCCATGCTTGGCAGGCATTTAATAGTAATTAAAGATTTCTCAAATCCATTCAAAGGGTACTCAGATAATCAGCAGGCAATGACTTTGATTGATAGTCACTGTCAGGAAAGCTGGAAGATGAGACCTTTGAACAAATTTCCTTGAAGAAAAACCTCTCTATAGATAATATGTTCCAGACTAACAGAGTGTCCTATTTTACCATATGCCAATGTTGCTCAAAAGAATGGCTACAGACTGGTAACGCCAGCCTGGCACAATAAGAAAGATTTGCAGCAGCAGTAAGAATTTCTCCACGATTCCATTTGCCCCGGGGTGTCTCTTCTCCTATGTGTTAGCTTTGACTACTTGGTGGTATGACATCAACTAGAAATCCATAGCAATAAAACTAGCACTGAAGCAGCCTTGGCTGATGAGAAATTAAGACAGAAAGTGAATCCTGTGGGTTTTAAAATAATGAGAAGAGATGGCAAAACCAACAGCAGTGGTAAAAGGGCAAGAACAGCTAAAGAGTCTCCATGGGTCATCATTGGAAAACATATTATTTCAGTATACATTCTCTTGATTTAGTGGCTGCTACATGAGGTCTGTAGTACCACAAAAGCTAATAAATCATTGCTTAGGATGACAGCCTTAGCACCTGTGCTTTATCATACAGCAGGGAGCCTTGTAAATTACCCAGAAAAGCAACTGGTGACCATTCAGCAGGTCTGCGAGAATCATTCAAGGTCTATTTCAGCACAGTGACTAGGTTCATTTCATTTTCAAAAGTATATTTTTTAGAATAAAAGAATAGTGACATTTATCCATGTTCTCTGATTAGCATTTCAGCATGCAGTTACTGTCACTGTAAATTTCTGGATTCATATAAATTGTAATGATAAATAAATAAATAAAATAAAAACACATACAACTGCTGTAGCGTTACCTAGGGGTAGGAATTTTGGTTCCCCCGGTATCCGAAACTGCCGGTATTTTGCTGTACCGGCAGTTTCAGATTAACCTAGTAATCTGGGGCACTGGTTCCCCATGCCGAATTTTTTTACATTGCGGCCATTGAAATGAATGGCCGCAATGTAAAAAAACAAAACAAAAAAACCCCCACTCACTTTCCTCCCCCATCCAGGCTGCGCAGGTGGCAGGGGGGACACTTCCCACCCACCCTGTCCAGTCTGGAGGTTTTTTTTTTACCCCGAAGCCCGTCTGCTAGTGCGGGCTCCAGGCCGCTGCCGTCACGCTGGTGACCTGGAGCCTGCACCACCAGCAGCCAGGGTGATCCCTGGGGTGAGGGGTGGTTTAACACCACCCACCCACCCCAGGGATCGCCCTACCCCCACACCCAGATCGCCTTACTTGTCCTCTGGGCAGTGGCAGCAGCACGGCGTGGGTCCGGGCGACTTCAGAGCTAGTGGCTGGCTTCCCTTTAGCCCTTCACTAGGCCTTCCGGGGAACTTCCGGGTTTCCCCAGAAGGCCTAGTGATGTGTTGATGGGAAGCCAGCCACTAGCGCTGAAGCTGCCCGGACCCATGCCGTGCTGCTGCCACCACCGCCGCCACCTGGAGGGGACAAGTAAGGAAATCTGGGTGGGGGGGGTAGGGCAATCCCTGGGGTGGGAGTTAAACCACCCCCCACCCCAGGGATTGCCTAGTACCTGCTGGTACAGGCTCCAGGTCGCCACTGCCGGTGTGGCGGCGGTCCGGAGCCCACACTAGCAGCCGGACTTCGGGATAAAATAAAATTAAAAAATCCAGGCTGGGCAGGGGGGGTGTCCTCCCTTCCACCCACACAGCCTGGGAGGGGGGGAGGTATGGGGGCGTTCATTGATTTCAATGGGGACAGTTCCCCATTGAAATCAATTTAAAAAACTGGTACAGTATACTGGTTTTAATCCGGTAAACTGGGTTTTTGTAAACCGGTAACTGGTAAAACCAGTAACCGGTTTTTTGCCCCAAGTCTTGTCTGCATATCTTTGGCCATATACTGGGTACCATACTAGCCCACCACTGAAACCAATGGCACACCTTTAAAGAGAGAGGCCATGTGAGTATACGGGGGAATAACTACTTGCCTGTTGTGGAACAGGTTAATTGTTTGGGCAAAAAGAGTGTAATGTCAATAAGTGGTGAGAAACATTTGGATTTCCCTTTTTTCTGCAGAAAATGTAAGACCTGGCTGTTTCACCAGGCATTTGGTGAAGGGGATGGGTAGTGGGTGGATTTTTTTATGGGGTTTGCTGTTTTTATGGGGTTTTTCTTGACCTCTTTTGGGGGGATTTTTATTATGTTTATTTCATTTATATTATTATTATTATATACACTACCCCAGGCTGCCATTGGGGTGGGGGTATAGAAATGTTTTTTATAAATAAATGAAATTCTTGAAATGGGCCTTTTCAAAACTTCCACTTCTATCCACAAGTATGCACAGGTCTGTTCAAATATTTTTGCCTCAGTTAATTTTAGTCAGAGCAAAGGGCCAATATAGCTGGGTCATGCCAGATGGCAACCTGGGTATGACAAAGCTGACGTTTATTTTTCCTTTCAGGGTTATTATAACTGGATTAATACATCTCCAGGAAACTATCCCTTTACCTTCTTGCTGTCTTCTTCAGTTTTTTCCAAGGCCCTAGTTCAGGGGCCAGCAGAGACAGAGCTACGTTAGACTGAGCCTTGGTGCAGAAGACGGAATGGCTCCCCCTTCCAGCTCTCTCCTACCGGCAGGGCTCTCCTAGTACCAGGGAGTATGGGTACCCCAGTACTCTCCCCCCCCGCCCCCACTCCTCCCCGGTAGCTGCACTACCTGTCCCTATTACAGCTATGCCCTTGGTCACTAGCCTTCAAGAATTGGCCCCACAGTAGGCCACCAGCCCGTCAAGAACTGGCCCTTAAATGACAGGTGGACTCAAACTGTCTTCCTCCATGGACACACGTTTCCTCTTCTCCTTCTCTTCACCTTCAGGGTTACTGCATGGGGATACACAGAGGCAGCCTCTTGGGTTGCCCTTTAGAGCAAAAGGTTTACTGGTTTATTTATTTCCTAACCTCTGTCTTCTCCTACTTGCTGATTACAGTGAAATTCCTCCCCCTCCTCTCCTAGGTATGGGCATCTGCACTTAAAGCAGGCAGCTGGCTGAAGTTTATAGCACGTATCCTTCCTTCCTGGCACACCCCATCAATACCTGCAGCTCTGTTGACTTCATTTCACTGCAGTTTCACCCACTTCCATCTGCAGGAATCTGACACATTGTTTGGCAGAAGCCAGAAGTTGACTGGTGGAACAGGAGAGCTGATTTGCCTTGGTGCATTTCAGTTTTCATGCTGTGAAGTTTGTTTCATGGTATGCCTTCTGGTTTCCTGATTGTGCCATTGTGTCACATGGTATATCACCCCTTGTCACTAATGTCTGGACCACATTTCTGCTTTCAAACTGCCATTTTTAAGTACAATTTTTTCTCAATAAAAGTGGGGTAGTATTTTAAGACCCATGATGTCTTAAACCCAAATACAACTGAAGCCAGGAATCCAATTTTCTGTAAAAAGAAAAACACCATGGGAAAAAAAACATGAAAAAAAAATGCCAGCCTAAAGGATGAAGAGAATGTAACAAGCTGACACAGGCAGTGTAAATGGAAAGCATTTACCAGACGTCACTACAGAAGCCATTAATAATGTTCAATATTACAAGGAGTAGATCTAAACAGAAACTTGTCATATATTCAAAATGTTAGTGAAGCTATTCCAAAAGTAGTTAGTAGTAGCCAAGTTAACTGGGAAATGTAACTTCTGACTACTGGACAATGAAAGCAAATGGGTCATGACAGGGAATGGATCTCTCCTTCTATAACCTGCTTGTGAACTTCCTCTGAAGTAACCATTACTGGCGACTGTCAGAGGCAGGCTATTGGGGTAAATGGACCATTGGTCTGGCCCAATATGGCAGTTCTTATCACACAATTAGCCTGTGGAACTAGTTGCCATGGGATGTTGTGAAGGTCAATATATAAGGAAGGGAACAGGGAAAGAGATAGAAAGAGGGATCCACACACTTGCCCCTGATCCAGAAGCACCCCTAGAAGGTGACAAAGTCCCCTCAGGATCATATTGTGCCCTATGCTCCCTACAAAGGGGGAAAGCTAGATCATCGTAGGGTAAGGAGTGGTGCTGTACTCAGGGCTCCACCGCATCAAGCTACACACACACACACAGGGAAAGGACCATGAAGGGATGTGAAAGATGGAGGAGGGGTAGTGCCAGTAAGGGGAAGGATGCAGAAGGAATGGGGCGCACACTCCTGGGAGGAAGGAGAGCCATAGGATTGCAAGACCTTGGAAGGGGAAGGACGGCCCACGCAATTCCACACCAACACACACTCACCTTCCATACCACACCTCACTCACACCACACACTGCCAAGGTTCAGAGCCTGAAATGCCAAGAGGCCAGTCTCAAGTCAGCAAGCTGATCACTGGCAAAGGTCCTTCCTGTCAGCTGCCTATTATACTGGCAGGGTCCACCGTGCTGTCTTGTGCAGGCACGCCGAGTACCGGGGTTGTCCTGGCAACCCGAACCCACCACCCTCATTCTAAGGAGTCTGATTACTATCGTCTGATTACTCTGCCCCTGTTCCAGCCCCCTGCATACAGCTATGTCCCTGTGCATGCGGGGCAGATCTCTCTGCTCCTTGAGCTCTGTTCCAAGTTTGGCAGTAAGTCGGGCATTCCTGGGTTCCCTGGGGGGTGCCCCCAATGGATTCTATAGCAGGACCTGGAGGGGGCTGGAAGCCAGGGCTCACCTCTCATCATTCCCTAGAGCCAAGGACTTCCACCTACCAGTGCAGGGGGGTAAGGGATTTCCCAGGGCCCCAGCTGAGACTGTTTTCTCCCCACCCTGTGGTTTGAGGGAGAGGGGAGCAGGGATCCCTTTCCTGTCCTTCTGGCCCAGGGGAACTGCTGAAAAACAGTGCACCTCCTGGCAACACCGCAGGCAGCGCACCAAAGGGCCGTCCTTCGACGCGGTTCTGGTGGCTGGTGGGGGGTTTCTTTTACATTTTAGAAGGTTTGGGGGCAGGATAGATTTGGGAGGGATGGCTAGTGGTGTGTTTATGGAGTCCTTGGTGGGTGGAGGTTATTGTGTTGTGGGGAGGGGTGTTCTGGTGGGGGTTTAACTGGGTTATTGGGTGGGTTGGAGGAAGGCTATTATTTTTGGGGTGGTGAGCTGGATGTGTGGATTTGGGATGGCCTCCCCCCCCAGTAAGAGTTGAGGGAGGAGGGTGTGATTGGATTAGGATGCGGGGATCTGTCCCCCCTGTGAGGGGGGGGTTGGACCCCAATACAAGGTTTTTTGTGTGCCACTCTGTGGGGGGGGCAGGAGGGGTTACCCGGTAAGAATGGGTAGTGGGTGGAGGGTGAAGGAAGAAGGGGAGGGGGTGGGGGTCCACTCCGCCAGGGAGGCAGAACAGCCTCGCATCGGGGGCTGAGGCTAAGCAGACGGGGANGGCGGAACAGCCTAGGGTCGGGGGGCGAGGCTGAGAAGACGGGGGGGGGACAGTCATTGGGGTCATGATGGGGCGGGGGAGATATGGTCCCAACAGGTGTGTTTGTAGATCCACAAGGGGAATGAGGTGTTTAGTGCTGATTCCACAAGCTGTCACCCGGGCAAATGGGGAGGTGGATGGGGATGAGAGGTCCCTTGGGAAAGGTTTGTCAACTACTTTGCAGATAAGAACACTCAGATTCACCACGACTTTGGTGCTGTAGTTTCTGCAGAAGGAGGAGAGTCCAAGGATGTGGAAGCCCCATCTGGTCTGGTTTCATGGGATCTTTTTCAGGAGGTGCTGCCAGCGGGGGCTGTGGATGTTCTGGGGGTAATTAGGGCCACCTGTTGTGAATTGGATCCATGCCCGTCCTGGTTGGTCAAGGCCTGCCAGGAGATGTTAGGGCTGTTGCTGGCAGGGGTGATCAATGCCTCCCTTTGGGAGGGCAGAGTGCCAGAACGTTTTAAGGAGGCAGTGGTCCGGCTTCTGCTCAAGAAACCATCGCTTGATGTTGGTTCGCTTGCCAGTTATCTGCCAGTCTCTAACCTTTCCTTTTTAGGGAAGGTTATTGAACGGGTGATGGCTCAGCAGTTCCAGGAGCATCTAGATAGCCTCAGTTTTCTAGATCCCTCCCAGTATGGCTTTCGCTCAGGGTATGACACTGAGACTGCACTTGTGGCCTTGGCCAATGACCTGCTCTGGGAGATGGACCATGGACGTTTGACCTTACTGGTCCTATTAGATCTCTTGGCAGCTTTTGACATGGTTGATCATGAGCTGTTGGTGACTTGCTTGCGGGACCGGGAAGGATTGGGTGGGATGGTTCTACAATGGTTCCGTTCCTACCTAGTCAGTAAGACCCAATGGGTGGTGCTGTGGGATAAGTCATCTTCCCCCTGTGACCTCTTGTGTGGTGTCCCTCAAGGTTCTATTCTGTCCCCGCTCTTGTTCAACGTGTACATGCAGCCATTAGGCAAGGTCGTGAGGCGGTTAGAGTGAGTTGTCATCAATATGCTGATGACACTCAGCTGTACCTCTCATTTTCATTGGACCCAGGCCCAGCAGTCTCTGTGCTTTCCCAGTGTTTGACGACTGTGGGAGACTGGATGAGGCAGAGCCGACTGAAGCTGAATCCTGACAAGACGGAGGTAATGTTGGTGGGGAAAGCAGCGGGTGTGACTTCCCCCGTCATTGACAGGGTTTGTCCCCCACTGGTCTCCCAGGTGCAGAGTCTAGGGGTGCTCCTGGATTCCCGGCTCTGATTGGATATCCAGATGGAGACAGTGGTGAAGGGGGCTTTCCGCCAGCTACAACTGGTTCGGCGGATTCAGCCTTATGTCTCAGACTCTGACCTAGCCACCATCATTCATGCTTTTGTTACCTCAAGACTGGAGTACTGCAATGCGCTATGTGGGGCTACCCTTGGTGATGGTCTGGAGGATGCAGCCAGTGCAGAATGTGGTGGTCCATCTCCTTACAGGGTTGGGTCGCCAGGAGCACATTATACCAGTTCTCTGTTCTCTGCACTGGCTGCCTATCTTCTTCCAGGCCTGATTCGAGGTGTTTTTTCTCACCTTTAAAGCCCTACAAGGCCTTAGCCTGACCTATCTGCAGGACCGCCTCACTCCCCGGGTCCTGGATTGGCCCCTGTGATCCACTGGGGGTGCCTTCTTGGAGGCCCCCCGAGTAAATCAGGGGGGGGCACTATGGAGAGGGCATTATTGGTGACCGCACCTCGGCTGTGGAACTCCCTCCCAGAGGAGGCTCGCCTCAGTCGCCTGGCCCCAGACCTGCTGACTTTTTGTCGGGCTTGTAAAACCTGGCTGTTCCACCAGGCATTTGGTAGAGGGGATGGGGGGGGGAGGGATGGGATGGGGGAGGCAAGGGGAGGGGCAATTGGATGATGGGGGATTTTATATTGTCATATTTTAATTGAATTATTATTATTGTTTTGTTTTTATTGTTGTAAGCTGCCCTGAGCCGCCTGGGGTCGAAGAGAGCGGGGTATAAGAATTTTAACTAAATAAATAAAAAATATTGTAACCAAGTTTAAAAGAATTTGTTTATATATATAAAAATTCAAGGAGGAGAGGTCTACTTGCTCAGAGTGAGAGTAATTAGATTCCCTGATTCTCAGGCTATATCTGTGCCTCCTATTTGCTTGATTTAGATTAGAGGATATCCAGGTGGCGGCTGTGGCCAGGAATGCTTTCCGCTAGCTACATCTGGTGAAGTGGCTCCGCCCATTTGCCTCAGACTCCGACCTCGCCACCGTCATCCATGCGTTTGTCCCCTCAAGGCAATACCCTCTACATATGGCTGCCCATGGTGATGGTTCGGAGACTGCAGCTGGTGCAGAATGCGGTGGCCCGTCTTCTTGCAGGGATGAGTCACCGGGAACACATTACATCTATTCTCCAAGCTCTGCACTGGCTGCCTATAGTCTTCCAGGCCTGATTCAAGGTGCTGCTCTTAACCTATAAAGCCCTAAACAGCCTGAGCCCAAGCTACCTGAGGGATCGCCTCACTTCCTGAGGCCCAGGGCGGTCTTGGAGGTCCCTTGGTATCGTCGAGTGGAGACTGGGAGGCGGGTGCTCTCGGCAGCCTCACCGATGTTGTGGAATTCCCTCCCAGTGAGTATCCGCCTCAACCAGACTTGTGGCCTTTTGCCATCAGTGCAAGACATGGCTCTTCTGCCAGGCATTTGGTGGAGGGGAAGGGTAAAGGGAGGGGTTTTTTTGCGGGGGGGAGGGTATTATTATTATTTTGTACACATTCTGTCTTGTTTTATTGTATTCTTATATTGTTTTTATGACTGTTGTATGTGGTTTTTATTGCTATTGTATTTATATCTGTATGTGAACTGCCCCGAGCTGCCAGAGGCAGGATGGTGGTGGGGTACAAATGAATAAAATAATAATAGAGCAGCCTAGAGTGAGTCTTAATTGACCAGAGCTCTCTTTGATCCATGAAATACATCACGCTGATCATAGCCACAGCATAGCTCATTCTGATTGTACTTACTCCCTATTCTAACATAAACCCTGAATGTGACGAGATGCAGGAACTGATTATGCTGACTGTGCATCAAGGGAGGATTCTTCCATAGTAGAGGAATTCTCAGCCTTCTAGATGCAGCTGGCCCCATTATTAATTATTATTTATTAGCAGTAGTAGTAGTATAGTAATGGCAATAGTTATTTACATCCTATTTCTTATTAATAAATAATACAATAAAAATAAAATAAATAAATAAATAAATAATAATAATAATAATGACTGTAGTTATATAGCACAAGCAATTTGCTTAGTGCTGAACAGTCATGATTAGCAATGGCACCCTACTCTGAGATGCTTAGTGCTTACCTAGTATGGACAAGGGAGAGGGGAACATGGGATTGGCTTTATAACATGTCCAACAAGAGCCCCACATTTTATCTTCACCCTGGGCCCCACAAATTCTAAGGCCAGCCTTGGGGGAACATAGTAGGAGACAGAATACATTCACAAAGTTAAGTTGCAGATGTATGTGCTTGGCTTAGTTACAAGGGGATGTGTTCCAATGACTCCAATAAATTATTTTGTTCCAATAGTGCTAAGAAGCCAGTTGCAAATAAATCTTTTCCACTGAATAGGGAGGTTTTAGAAATTACTTGTAAAATTGCAATAAGTTCATCATAATATTTGGTGAATTTGATTAATTTTATATGAATAAGAAATAGGATGTAATTTTACTATCCAGCTACAAACCTCAACAATTTACTCTGGAGTAGTCCCATTAAAATCAATGGGCCTACTTTGGAGTGAGGGGGTCTGAAAATTGTGACCGTAGTGTACCAAACCTTGATGGTTGGGTTGTTTTTTAATCAAGCTGACTGGATAACTTTCCATAGTAAGGAGTTCAGGAACCAGCCCTATCATATCGCACATTAAATAATATTACAAATAATAATTTTATTTATACAGTGCCCCTCCCCCATATGATGTTTGATGCTCTTTACAACATTTAAAATGCAACACACTATATATAAAATTAATTTTAAATAATATAAAAGGTGAAGAAAAAACACATGAAGGGGGAAGTAGCAAAGAATCCTCTAAAAGCATCTGGAAAACAACAAATATTTCAGGTGGTTTTTTGAAGGTGAGGAGGGAGGAACTAAGATGAACATTCTGGAGGAAGGGAGTTCCACACTGAGGGGCCCTTCACAGCAAAGACCCAAATTGCCCACAGCCTTAAGGAACGATGGTGGGATCCCAAAGCAGTGGGTGGCATCCGAGCGCAGATACAGTAGCATAAGGTTCCACAACTAGGTCTTGAATATAGCCAGAGCCTAGGCTGTTCAGGGTCTTAAAAACCAACAGCGCAGTTTTCAATTCAATCCACTGCTCTACAGACAGTCAATACAGAGAACACAGGGCAGGTGTATTATGGTCATGGCTGCCCAAACCACAGTAAGCAGCCATGCTGCTATATTCTGAACAAGCTGCAAATGATGAAGCAGCACTTCTGGAAGCCCAGAGAAGAGGGAATTACAAAAATCAAGCTGTGTGGTAACCAGGGCATGGATCTCTGCGGTGGGATAACTACAGATGTAGCATACAGAGATTGCACAGCTAGAAAAAGCATTTTTGAACCCCGTCCGGTACCTGAGTTTACATGGACAGAGGTTGGTCAAAAATGATGCCCAAGTTCCTTACCTGGCCTACAACCTTCACCCAGACCCCTGAAATATGTAGGACCCTGAGGGAGGAGAGGGCATCCTCATATTAGCTACCTTTTCCCACCAGCATCACCTAAGTCTTTCCCGGATTGAGCATGAGATAGCTTCGACACATCCAGCTGACTGTGGGTGAAAACAGACATGATGCTAACCACCCTTGGTGGTCATTTATGCATGTTGCAGGGCTGCATAGGGCACCAATACAGCCCTGCAACATGCATAAATAACCACCAAAGGTGGCTAAAGGGTGGTTAGCGTCATGTCTGTTTTCACCCTGTATCATTAAAACATTCCTCCGGGGCAGTGACCAAGCTGACAGGACTCATGGATCAAGAGATACATTGGGTACTTTCAGACATGACGCTAACCACCCTTTAACCACCCTTGCTGGTTATTTATGCATGTTGCAGGGCTGTATTGGTGCCCTATGCAGCCCTGCAACATGCATAAATAACCACCAAGGGTGGTTAAAGGGTGGTTAGCATCATGTCTGAAAGTACCCATAGTTGTATATCATCAGTATGCTGATGATACGCAACCCCTTGCTTAGCCATAACATCCCCAAAGGGTTGCATATATCAGTGGCAATGGTGGAATTTTATGGAGGTGGGGTAGTAGGCAGGGGGAGGAGCCAGTATTCAAATTTCACACTTACATGATCAATGGAATAGAACACCTTCCACTGAGTAGGGGAGGGGCAAAACTCTGTATGAAAACATCAAAAAGGGAAAACCAGCATTTGCTCCTGTAGATCAGGTGTTGGGGGGGGGAGGAGGGGGGAGAATTGCTTCAAGTCTATTTTAAATAATGGGACATTATATTATATACATACACACACAATTTGTTTCATTTTTTTAAATTGCTGTTTTAAAAAGAAGAATCCACTCAGGAGAGGAAGCCTGACACACAGGGAAGAATTCTTACAAGTGCCCTGACTGGGAAATGCTACAGGGTGAGCTCAGCCCTCAGTAAACACCAAAGAATTCACCCTACCAGGGAAAAGCCCTTATAAATGCTTAACTGTGGGGAAAGCTTTTGTGTGAACTTCTGTTTACCTGCTCCTGTTTACTTACCCCCACCTCAGCTGCAGTTGCAGATGGGAGAGAGGAGGACATGACTAGAGGTGGCAGCATGGGGCAGAATGCTTTAGCAAGCAGTATAGTAGATCAAAACCTTATCTACTAAACCACACTGATGGTGATGCATTTCTAATCCCACACCTCAGACCAGCCCCTCCCATCCCTGCTCTCCTTTCCTTACACCAGGGATGGGGAGCCTTAGGTCCGGGAGCTAAATGTGGCTCATCACAAGTTTTTATTTGGACCCTTTCCAGTTCCTGGATCTGGCCTCTATATCCTGTAGGAATGAGCATTCAGAGGAAATTAAGGATGGGGATCTTTAATTCTGGATTTAATTACAGTAATTAAATCAATTAAAAATAAAAAAGAATAATAATAAATACAAGTGTGACTGCAAAATGGCCACTGGACCATTCTCTTCATGCATGGCCTTTTCTAAAATCCTTCCTACAAGCTTCCAGACCAATGAACAAGAAAAAAAAAAAAACATGGAAAAATCCTTAAGATTTTGCAGTATCATCAGATTGCTTGAGATTACTTGTAGAGTGGGGGACAAAATTCAGAGGGACTAACACTATTATTTTCCCCTTTCAAAAACATTGAAACAACACAAGGCTGTATGCAAACTGCAAAGCAAGTATTTTTTAAGTATTGAATATACTAAGGCCACCAAATAAATCCTTTTAAAAAGCTTCTATATTCTAGCTGTAATTTTATATGAAACCACCAAAATATCCCAACCAATTTAAACAATCAAAGTTTAACAAAACATTTCTCAGGCATCAGATCACTCAGGAAGAGGGGCAAAATTTAAAGGGTCTATCACAAGAAATAGCACCATTAATTTTCCTTTCAGAAATACTATAAGACAATATAAGATCACGTGAAAAGCAAGGTTTTTTTTACATGTTCACACTGCTGCAAAACATTAAATATAAGAAGTCTACAAGTAAAGCATTTGAAAAAACTTTTACATTCTGTTTGCATTGTTTTCCTAGTGCACTCAGGCAACGCATAAAAAATCCAACCCAAATATCCAATAACCCACACTAAATACAAATGATATTAAAGAGAATATCAAAATATTTTTAAAATCATACAAAATGAATGCAAAATATTCAGTCAATGCACAAAATATCCATGCCAAATATGCAGTATTGAAATTAAATACAAACAAAATACAAATAAAAATAAAAATATTAAAACAAAAAAATGTAAAAATATTTTAAAATATATTAAATATATCAAGATATTCAGTCAACACACAAAATATCCAAACCAAAAATAAAATATATTTATTAAAAATCCAAAAATATATCATTGTTGTTGTTTTTATTAAACTGTTTAGCCACAGGCCATAACAGTGCATTACAACCTAAGCAAGGATAGATAAACAAACAAATAAAATACAAAGCAGTAAATCTGACACAAATGCCAGAAGACAAGAAGGTTTCCACAAATCAAACAAAATATAAAATCAGCGAGAATGGTCACAAGGAACCAAAGCTGAGAAATATAAAATTGTGCGGTACATACCGCAACATAAAAACAGAAGCCCAGAACGAAGGGAGGAATTGGGCAGAGGTCTACAAAACCAAACATACTAAAAGGGGGAAAGCCACTAGCTCCCATGAGGTCAGCATTTCTCCAGCTGGAGTGCCATCTTGGCACAGCCACGTAGCACTTCCGGGGAGTTTTATTTCAGACATAATTGAAGCAAATGTGCCGGGGGGAGATGCAGTCGACTGCGAATCCAGGATGGCAAATATAACTCACGCCAGTAGGCAGTAAGAGGGCAGGAGAACAATACATGGGGAAAATCCCCAATATACCCTAGATTACAAGTATAGACACTGTCCCCATATGGGGTACCATTCCGTCTCCCCCTGAGTACCATGGTGGGGAGAAGGTCAAAACGGAGGAGTGTCAGGGCCCTGCATAAGTTGGGGACTTCAATTGTTTCCAGATACAGCTCACAAGCAGAGTCATGCTTAAACAGAAAATAGAACGGAGCACATTTTAGTGACTGGATAGCCGCCAGATCAGCCTGGACGGCTTGATCCACCAGCTGCTTATTGACTATCCTGCGCCTGTCGGCGGGCAGTTTCCCCAATAGCATATCAGGCGATAAACCCAGACTAAACAGTAGCTTAGAGCTCCTGCCCCACCAAAGCCCGGGGAAGGGCCATGTACTTGACTCCACAAGACAGAGATAGGGGAACCGATCCTCTGCCATATCCATAATCCTGAGCCAATAATTCAGGGGGCGGAGATGCAACTCCACACCTAAGGGCAGGGACCCTGTCTCCAGGCATAACAGGCAGGCCGGGGTGGAGCGCGGGACTCCCAATAGGATGGTAAGTAAAAAGTTCTGGAGAGACTCCAAATTACCAGCTGAAAAGGGGGCCCATATTTCAGCCCCAAACAAAATACCCACACAATACTTTAGCTTAAAAAGCTTAAAAGCAGGGGGGATAAACTTCCCCCATGGCTTCGCCAGAACCTCAGGAGGCCCCCAATAGTTTGTTTCAGTTTAATATGGGCAGCCCTAACATGGGGAAGCCAGGAAATATCCAAACGCACACACACCCAAAAAAACAAGATAAAAAATAAATCCAAAATAAAATTTTAAATACACATTACTAAGGGAGAGTAATGTACAAATTAAAAGGGGCTGTAACATAGTGAAGAGCAACAAAAGGCAGGGGGGAAATAATAAATACAAATTTAAAACTAAATAAATCAAATTAAAAGAAATTCTTTTCCAAAGTATAGAAATCCCAGTCCACTCTCTGCTGCAGCAGCCTCCAAACTGGCCCAGACGAGTTTCAGGTTGCTGCTGTATCTTCTGCTCCCTATCCCCTTTCCTAAAGAGGGGAGGTGGAGAAACAGAGTTTCTCAGGGCTCTGAGTGGTTTTAGGGCACCTGGAAAAGGCACCCGAAAACCATCCTAATTAGCTGGGTTCCTTCATAGAAACCCATGCTTTGGTGCCCTGGTCCCTCCTCTAGCCCCTGTCCTTGCCTTTAATGCGCCAGCACCCATTAACTACTGTCCTGGCTGCCCTCAGGACATCTGCACTTCAAAAGGTAAGGAGAGAGGCTCTCCTGCAGTTGCTGCCCTGACCCACTCCCAGCTAGCTCAGCCTCGTCCCACCTCCTCTCCCAGACCCACCTATGTCTCCCTCCCTTCCCATGCAGCCCAGTGCTCCACAGACCAGCCACAGTACCCCATGGACGGCTCACACATGTGCAAAAGTGCACAGGGCTGAAAGGTTCTGTGTGCTTTCAAGCATGTGCAAGGCTCCAGCCACAGGGGGAGGGAGAGCGAGGGGAGCTGTCAGTTGTGCCTGGCTGGGAGCAGTCACACCGTAGCAGTCGTGCTGGCAAGGGGAGCGGTCAGCTATGCTTGGCCAGCCTGGGAGTAGCTGCACTGTAGCAGTGTTAGGATTGGTGGGTCAGCATCCTAGCACCAATAGAAAGAGGCCACCCATGGTATGTATACATTGAACAACATGGGGAATAGGATAAAACCTTGTGGGACGTCACATTTCAAGTCTCTCTGTGATGAAACATAACCATCCATCACCACTGATTCACTCCAGTCTTCTAGGTCTGATTCAAACCACTGACTAGTGGCTCCAACCACACCAGCAAAATCCCTCAGCCGCTGAAGTCTATGGTCAATTGTATCGAATGTCTCTAAGGTCCAGCATGACTAAAATGGCAGCTGTCCTTGATCCATGATCATCAGCAGAGCATTCAACACTCTGACAATTGCAGTCTCTACCCCATAGAAAGACTGGAACCCAGACTGGAATTCTCCCAGAATGTCATTTGAGTCCAAATGCTACTGCAGCTGTACTTCCATGGCCTTCCTCAACACCTTCCCTAAAAAGGGAGGTTAAGACTGGGCTGTAATTGGCAATCGCTCTAACATCAAGGGATAATTTCTTGAGAAGGGACAAGCCCCCATACACGTAAGACTGGCTGACACCTTTCCCTCCATAAAAGAGGCATTAACAATGCTTGTTGGTAACGGTACAACCACCCCTATGCTTGCCTTTAACAACCAGGATATGCACGGGTTGGAGCTGCAGGTGGTGGGCCTTAAGGATTCCAACAGTACATGGATCTCCTGGCCAGTAACCCTGTTGAAGTGAACCAGAAGCATACAGTCCCTGGGGACCCAATGGCACTCCACATCAAAAGGCCCAGAGAGTCCTACATGGAGTCCAGCAATCTTCTCTGCAAACAATGAAGCAAATTCTTCACATTCTAGTAAGAAGCAGTTTATTCGGCCAAGCATTTGGCAGGCATGGATAAAGTTAGGTGGGTTTGGGTGGGGAGTTAGGGGAAGGGTTTGGGGGCAAGGGGACCTTTAGATGTTTTTATTAATTGGAAGTCACCTCGAACCTCGATGGGAAAGGCAGCATAAAATAAAATAAATATTAGGAGCCATAAAAAAATATACATTAGGAATATCTCTGTTATTTGTGCAGCAAAATCAGTCATTTACATTTAAAATATGGAAATGGAAAACTGAGCTGTATGGAGCTTAGCCTGCAATTCTGAAATAATTTACTCTCACTGAAGCCAATGGGATTACTCTGGCATCAGTAATTTCAGGACTGAAGCCTTATAACCTGGATCAGGCTGTCCCTGTGTAACAGACAGGTTGCCACTAGTTTGTAGATGCCAGAGATTTAATGGATATGTGAAAAATTGGAAAGCGTGTCATGCATGCTCTGAAAAACCCCACAGAAATGGATTTCATTAGATAGAATACAACAGCAGGAGGTTGTTATCGAAGGAGAATGAAGATGACATTATAGACTTGAGACTGTAATGAGAACAAATTGTAAAAATGGTAAAAAGGTTGTCCATTCTTATTTCAGTCTGTGTCATTAGTTTCCTTTCCCCCCCAGTAAGTTCCATTTTTTTGTCTTGTTACAATCTTTGTCACAGAAATGAGCTTCAGAAGATTAGTGCTTCAGACTCTCTGAAAATTGTAAGTAATTTCAAAAAAAGCCAGCACCCCTTCATTCCAGGCCATTTTAGTGCCCTGGAGTTTAATTGGCAGACCATTCTACTTGCTTCCATGCCTTCTGTTTGCTGCTAGCTGCACTAAATTGTTGGTCAGAGGTGAAATAGATATCCAATCAAAACACAGACTGTTGAGAGGACTGTAACTGATACAGCATAACATTATCTTTCACTGGCTGCATTAGCCCTAACAATTCTGCTATATCATTCTTTCTTACTCTAAAGTATCTCAGGCTACATTTCTTTGGGAGGTTAGGTGCATCTGGAATGTAGGATGAGGCCCAAGGTTTGAATCAAATTCTACAGTTAATATAATTGTTGTTTGAATTGTGGTCCCCCAGTCAGAATGGTAACATATTGCATTAGGCAATCTAAGAGAGAGTCTATGCTGCAAGGAGTTTACAGTTCAAATGAGAAGTAGGTATAGAAAACACATGATGTGACAAGGTTAACAGTAACGCAATGATAATCCTGTATGTTTAGTTGTGTATGTAGATTATATGTTTAACAGCATTTGTTTTATATCTACATATTGAAAAAAAGAGATGCTGATGGATCAGTAACAGATCACTAGTGTAGTCCTAATTAATCCAGTGTTACTTATAATTAGAGTGGTGAAACATAGCCCTCTTTATACATTACTATTTCAAAGGTCATATCTTTTACTCATGCAGACTTGGTGTAAACATATGCTTTACATATGAGGTATGTATGTATGTAGCTATAAATTGCCATGGTTAAAGGGTATACCCTATAGTGTAAGGTTTTAAATCCTATAGTTATTAAACAGACATAGCACACCTACTTAAAACATTCTATTAGAAGCAAGAGTTCATTTCAAGAAGTGAAGCAAGAATGCTAACTAGGGATGGGAAGATCGGAATCAGATCAATAGGATTGGTCCGAGTTTGGATGAATCGAATTGATACGAAGCAATCTGATCCTTAGCGGGGGATACAATCCCAAAAGGTTTGGATCCCCCAGTGGGGATCAAAGCTTCTTGGAGCAGCGCTAGCACTGCTCCAAGGAGCTTTCAGCTTCTATGTGCTAACCCCATCCTGTCCCCAGCTCTGCATCCCCTGGACCCCTGCCTGGCACCCACCTCCCCCAGACCCCTGCCCGTGGCCTCCCGCCCCAGCACCTGCCACAGCAGCGCTGGGGTGGGCAGGCAGGGCAGGAGTCCGGGGGAGGTGGGTGCCAGGCAGGGGTCCAGGGAAGGCAAAGCTGGGGGCAGAGGGGCTGCACAGGGGCGGAGAGAGGGTGGAGTAGTTGATTTACTTTTCTTCCTAAGTTCCAGAGCCTAAAATGGTGACTCGCAGCACCCAGCTCAGGCTTCTCAGGACCACGCCAGGAAAATACCAAAGATTATCACTGTGCAGGTGCAAAATGGCCACTATGCAAAATAGCCATTTTCCAAAATGGCATCGGCAGAGTCAGCACCATTTTGGAAAATGGCAGACGGTCTGCGCATGCTCAGCCGGCAGCAGACCATCCAGACGGATTACCATTTCCCAAAATGTGCTGATTCTGCCAACGCCATTTTGGAAAATGGTACTCCTTATCTTCCCTCCCAATGAAGTCCTTATCTTCCCTCCCAATCCTTCCTCTCCCTCTTCCTTGTCAATTGTCTTTGACAGGGCCTCCATTCTTCCCGTCCCCCAAGCCCATAGCTTGGGCTTCATTTTTGACTCACACCTTACCTTCAAAACCTACACTGACTCTGTCACCAAATCCTACGCCTCTCCCTCCACAACATTGCTAAGATCTGCCCTTTTCTGTCTGTCTCCTCTGCCAAAACTCTCATCCACGCCCTAGTCATCTCACGCCTCGACTACTGTAACCACCTCCTTGCTGGCCTTCCCTGCTCTCACCTTTCTTCCCTCATCTCTGTTCAAAACTCTGCTGCCAGGATCATCCACTTTGCCCGTCGCTTTGACCATGTGCAGCCTCTCCTCTCTCCACTGGCTCCCTCTTCCTGAGAATATTCTGCACAAGCTCCTTGTCCTCGCTTACAAAGCCCTTCACAACCTCGCTCCCCTCTACCTCTCTGCCCTGATCTCCCTCCGAACCCCTGTTCAAGCACTCTGCTCCTCTTCCATCCCCTCCCTCACCCTCCCA